>JASVER010000164.1:692936-725531 GCA_030449065.1 Oceanodroma leucorhoa
CAGGCTCCAGCGGGCAGCAGCATCCCACCATTTCCGAGCTGGAGGAGCTCCCGGCCGCGGTTCAGCGCTGGGCGCGGGAGCAGCGTCCCACGGGAGCGTGGCAGGGCTGCAGGGCACCCGAGCAGAGGCTGGTGCTGCTGCGGGGCCGTTTGCGGTGGGTGCAGCGTGCTGCGGCGGSACGGGGGGGTCGCCGGGAAGGCCGGCATCCCTCTCTGGTTTTGGAACCGTTCGTGTCCTYCTTTGCCCGCTGTTCCCTTGGTAAATTTGAAGGCTGCCGTGCCGCCGCCTCCCTGCAGCCCGCGCGCCGAGGGCAGCGTGCATCTCCGCCTCGCAGAGCCCTTATCGCCCACGGCACGGCTTCTGTGGCTTGGAAAAGGAGATGCCTTAGAAACTTGCRTTTGCAGATTAGCTGTAACTTTAGATTCGCGCCGACCCCCCGCTGTGGGCTCTCGTCCTGGAAAAACAGAGGCTGGCGGTGTGTTAAAGCCCTGCACATCTTGTATGATTTTAGATGCCGTAGTTTTTAAGTGTTGTCGTTTTGTGTTTTGTTCAGCCTGCTCTATTGATCTACAGTTTTGAGTTATTCAACTTAAAAGCTATTTTACTTCAAAAGAAATAGTAACAAGATACCCTTTTGAAGCTTTATTCCGCTGCTAGCTGGGGTTCGGAGCTGCGGTATAAGCTGACTTTACGTAACTGGAGTGAATAGGGAACTGTTTGCAAAGCAGAGCTGCTGGGCCATTCCCGGGTGTACTTTAGCAGTGACGATTTAATTACATGGCACTCAGCAGGTGGTTCGTAAGTCCTGGATCTAAAAGAGTAAAAAAAAAAAAAAAAATACCTTGGTGTTTAATTATCTGGGTTGGGGCTCCAGTTCAATGCCCAGCCGTGTACCTGCTGGGGCTGCTGTTCTGAGCGCCTGCTGCACTGTAACCTCGTTACCTAAAGCCTGCAGAAAGAAATAGGGCAAGGCCTTGAAAAATAGGGTTTTTCTAGGGAAGAAGGRCAGCTCCACCTGTTTGTAGGTGTTTCTGTTGTTATTTATAAGAAAGGAAGAAATGCGGGTGTATGGCCTGCGTGAAGTGCGCTGCRAGTTTCGTGTGTTTTGCTCTTAGTGGTTGAGCCTTTGCCTGGCAGAGGGCGGCTGGTGAGCATCCTCCTTTCTTAAACAACCCTAAGTCCTCAGTTTTCTGTGCAAAAAAGCTATTTTCCCCAAAGGATGAGCTAAGCCTTCCCACTGGTGTATTTGCTGCATTCGTTTGTTGACTCTGCTGTTAATTACGGAGCCTTAGCCCAGCATGTGCCTCTGCAAGCCTGCAGTACCCGGAGGGGGCAGCCAGCCTTGCRCCCTCCCCTCCTTATTGGTACCTCTCCCGTAAGCATTCTTTTCACTTCTGACAGCTTTCAAAGAGAGCAGGGGTAGGGCTGAACAGTGGAAAAGAGGACAAGCGCGCGGCGGTGTTTCGTGGGCTGGACGTCGGTCCTCTCTGCGGGAAGCCRAGGGGTCCCGGCGGGGTTAATGGCTGCTGCGATGGAAACTGTTCTTCCAGCCGTCCGTCTCGCTGCGCCTTTCCGCTCCTGCTCCTTGTATTAAGAAGGGGAACGTCAAAGCTGCACGATGTGCTTGGGACTGAAAATAAAGGAAGATCATCCCGGCTCACTCAAGAAACGCAGTGCTGTGGCCTTGCAGCTGGGGGACCGAAGGGCAGGGTTGTGGGGTGATGCAGCTGGAGAAGGCAGACAAACCTGCGAGCCCCTCGCTAGCCGACGGGCACGAAAGCTTCCTTGTTTTATTAAACCAGCCAGCACAGCTGGAAAAAACACACCCTGTCTGTTTTCAAACGTAGCTGGTCATGTTTTCAGAGCACTTTCTGCAGAAGGGCTTTCCCTTGGGCACGATGGCCGGAGAAGGCTGTTGGTGGGACTGATTATTTTGTCTCTTTTTAGGGTGTGAGTCAGAGACAAGTGAGAGTTGCAGCCATGCCCGCAGCTGCTCTGGGGCCAGGGCATCTCCGTCATCGTCAACCTCAGGTCTGGCAAGCCCTGGTCCGGCGTTACCGCTCGCGAGGGACCGGGGTTGTCACCGTGTGTTCCTACAGCAGCGGGCGCAGGGRACCCCCGGCTCGCCTCCTGCCTGGAACAGCGCGAGATCCCACCGGCCGTGTTTTGTCTTAGGTGGTGAACTGAAAAACTTGTCGGAACTTTGGTTTTGGTCCGTCTAATAGAGAATGAGTAGTTGTGACCGTGAGCGCTGGGGGACACGGGAGATCCCGCTGAGAAAAGTGATGGGGTGAGTTCGGCTCTCGGGGTGTCTTTGCTTTCGCTGGAGGGCTRCCTGCTGAGCGTGGAGGCTTGTTACCCAGAAATTGGAGCAGTGCCCTCCCCGGCTGAGAGGTCTTTTCATTAGAGAGTGATTTAATTCTCCTGGGAGACATCCCTGTCCCATAAAACCCTGCCCCGGGCTCCGAGGGCACGAAATCCCAAGTTCTGCAGAACTGCGTACACCCCCGGTAGAGACCTGCAGAGTTTTGTGCCGTTCGTTGCTGTCGTCTGAAATCAAGCGTAGCCCACGAGAAATCCTGCCGCTCGAGGTGGCCGCGGCAGCTTAGTTAATAGGGGAGGTTGCCAGGAACTCAGAGGGAAAACAGTATTATTGGGTGATGACCTAGTTGTTTGTAAATCTCTCTGGAGAWGATATTTAGTAATCTTAGGAGGACTATTGAAGTAATGATGCTTATGTTTGTTTGAAGATGAGGAAACACAGCAATTTAATTTTCAAATGTTATGGTTTGGTTGGGTTTTTTTGGTGGTTTTTTTTTTTTTTTAAACATCTAATTTATTACCAAAGCTAACCAGCTGGGAAAATAAGCACTGAAACTTTCCTAACGAGGTCATTCATGTAGGATGGGAAGGGACTCCAGAGAAACTCAAACCTGTCCAGTGGCAAAAGGGGTTTTGGGGCTGTGGCTTGGGGTGGGGAAGGGAAGGCTGTACAAAGTCAGCCTAGGCTTGCCCCAGCGAAATGAGAGGAGAACGGTTTATCTTTTAATTTTGCAGTAATTGTTTTTTAACCTTATATCTTCAAAAAAAAAAAAAGTAGTACTAAAATTAGAGGGATCAGGAAATGTTGAGCTATCTTAGTTCTCAGAGATGCACGCTTTGCTTTATAAAAATAAATTGCTTTGGGTTGTTTTTTTTCACACTGTAGTTTTTCAATATAGTAAGTGAAAACCGCGGGGTCGGGAATGGGAGTTTGGGCTCAGTTTGTAGTGGATCCGTGCTGCTTTTGTATCCGTGTGAAACAGCTCCTTGTTATTCCAGCAATGATTATTTTAAAGCACTCGCAGACAGTTTCCAACGCGCCAGCAGAGTTCATTATCGAATTCAGCAGCTGCATTTCTCAGCTCTGACAGCGCGTGTTGGAGGTTCTCGGTTGGAAGTTTCATTTTTCACCAACGTGGGAGCCTGTCGGGTATGGAGAAGCTTTTGCAGCTGCGTCCATCTTCTGGGGGTCCTTCTGGGCAGTACCGGCCCTGCGGCGAGGCTGGTGGGTTCGGTGCCCCTGGGCCTGTCTCACGGGTCAGTCGGCCCCAGGGTCCTGCGGAGGTTCTGGCCAGACGCCCTCTGATGTGGTGATGAGGAGGCAGGGAGAGTGGGGTGAAGGCAGTGGTTTTATTCTGATCAAAACCCCCAAAAGGTAGGGTCTTCTGATTTCTCACTGTATTCTTTGCAGAGTAAATTTCCCAAAGTAGCCAATAGTCTCATATCTATTATCTTTTCTTAAGAGTGCTACCTAAACGTGAGAAATCCCTTTTAAACTCCTCTTCTACCATTTCAGTTCCACGTAGCCAAGACGCTGTTGTGTATTTGCCCGTCTCCCACGTGGTGGCCGTGGACTCGCTCTCCATCAGGAGCAGGGTCATTTTCCTCCGCTGCTGATGGTGCAGGAGGACTTCGTACAGGAATTCCAATCCCATTGCAAGAACCTCCTCCAGACACGGCATCAGCACCTCTTCTGATGCCGTGGGGAAGGCTTGCTGATGTTCTCAGCGAGCTGTGCCTTGCTTCGGGCACCTGGGCACGGCGTTGCCTGCCTGGGACCACGGTCTGCAACCCCGCGTTGGGTGCCGGGGTGGGAGTCACAGCAACGAGCTGGGCTGGGGGGGTAGGGGAGGCACCGCCTGCAAGGATGATCCCCTTACCATTTACAAATGAGTGAAGCCTCATTTACATGTTGAGCAGGAGTCCTGGTTGGACTCTGGAGCCTAAGTGCCAGGATTAAGCAAGGAAACGCAGATCCAGCAAAGCCCCAGGTCTGGTAGTTCCCCATTGCAATCAATTGCTTTCAGTGGGAAGGAGTCTCAAAATTTGGGCTCGAATGTGTTAATGGCTTTGAGCAGAACAGGGTCCAGGTGCTATTTTTGTGTCTTGGAAGGGGGCTGTGGCAGCAGAGCAGCCGTCCCCCTGCCCACTTCTCATGGCACGGCGGCAAAGGCAGGAGGCGTTGAACAAAAACGCGCAAAATCTGTGTCCTTTTAAACTTCCTTTCTAGGAACTCCAGCTTAACGATTGGCTTTGCCATAATTAAATTCCTCAAATTATCAGGTTAAATGCCCCAAAAGCCTAGTGACAGAAGACTCCTATTATGTTTCTAAATGCTGTTTTAAATGAGCAGACAGTGCTGTGGAGTGCAGCCTGCTTGCGTTATCTGTCGAACCTGAGGCTGCAGGTCTTTGGGCAATCCCGGTGTGCCAAGACGTGCAGGTCTCCTGGCTCCGTGTGTCTGGCGACAGCATCGCCAAACCATGGGGCAGGTTTACCAGCAGAGCTTACACGTGTCCCGACTCGGGTGCTGCCGTCGAGAGTCACGGGAGCTCCAGCTTGGTCCTTCTCGCTGCCTCCGGTGAGCGGCTGGTAGAGGTCAGGATCCACGTGCAGGTCTGCTGCAAAGCGGCCATCGTGTCCCTGGCTCTGTGGCACCGAGCCCTGGATGCGGTCCTGACCCTGCCAATTCACCTCAGCTAAAACACGGCCCGCTCCTCGGGATGTCAGGTCATGCTCCTCATTTTATAAAAAATCTGCTTTTGTTTTTGAGGTGAAGCCCACCATGCGTTCCTGCGTTGCCCGGCGTGGTGTAAGCCTCCCCGGCTTGTTGAGTTGGCCGTCACTGACTTGAAGTGGGAAAGATCTTCTTGTCTGTGTCACRGCACTGCAGGGCTTATGTCGGAGGTGGCTAATGCACCACAGCCTTTGCCTTGAATTCCAGAGTTTTCACTCTGAGTTTTACAAATAATATGACGTGCATTCAACGTACACCTCTCATCATCACTTACAACGAGAAACATGCTCCGAGTAGCTTGCCCTCTCCAAGCAATAAGGCAAAATGTCTATTAAACCTTTACGAACAGATTTACAACTATTTCCAGACAAAAAGTGTTTATGCTGTGTCAGTCAGCACTCCTTCTTCTCTTGAGTAATTTGCAGATTGAATCACTAAATGTGCCATCAAAATGCGTTTTAATATTTGGGTGCTACAAATATTAGTAATTCAGGACGCATACRCGGTGTACTTGCCGTGGGATGTTACAGCTCTGTGATGGGCCATAACTCAACGGTAATATGGTGGATCGGGGTTAGTTACTGAGAGTTTGTGTCGTGGTGTTGATAGCGAGGGTATTTCAGGCACCCGTGCGTCTCTAACTCTCCTCCTCACAGCCAAAGCATGCAAAGACTCCACACCTCCCTAGAGCAAGCACCGCTCCCAAAACTCCGTACCCACGGCCGAGCCCAGTAAGTAGCCGGCGGCGCTGGGAGATGCCAGCCCCGCTCCAGCAAAACCAGCARCCGTTCCGGGAGCGGGGTCCGTGGGCTCGCTCGCTGCACGGCCGCGGCTGCGTCTCGGCTGCCCCACGCTGACTCACGCTTCGGCTTTGTCACCTCCCGCCTCGGCGTGCGGGGATTAAACGCAGGCTGGGAGAGGCTTGCAGGGCTGGAGGATGAGCTGCTGTCCTGCCGACGGTCCTGGCTCGTTTCCGTCGGGCCGCTCGGAATGCAGCACCGTGGAGCCGCGGGGCGGGAGGTGCCAGGCGAGGACGAGTGCCTGTGTCTTCGGTTAAGACGGTGCCATAGAGGGAACGCTGCTTCGCAGGRGAAAAATCCTGTCGGCTTTCTGAAATTTTGCATTAATTTGCTTTCCACGGGCGGTAAGCAGCGAATCACGTGCAACTCGGGCCGTAGGTGACCCGYCTGGAGCACAGCCGGGTACCTTGGGGAAATTTTGGGGCGACGTGGGCATGAGTCAGCCGGCCGCGTGTGCTGCCAGCCCAGCTTCCCGGCCTCCCTGTCACTCTGCTCAAATTTCCTGAACTTCGCTGCGGCTTTACTCGTGGTAGCCGCGTACAGAAACCCTGGCTGGAAGTATTSAGAGGAGTGGAAGGTGGGTGCTTCAGGTGCAGCGTGTCCCTGGAAGGGCCGGTGCCTCGCCTGCTGCCGGGCGCTCGCTCGGAGCTGCGATCTCTGAACGTGGCACACGTTTAAAGGTTCTAAAATTACAAAATTTGCCCTGAAATCGGTCATTTGGGGTATATGCAGCATTTAAACTAGTCCTGGGTTTCCCGCTTGTCTCCTGCTCCTGGACGCAAAGAGTTACGGAGAAAGTAGGCCGGTGAGCTGGACAAGGGGCTGTTACACGGCTGCTCAGATTCATGCAGCTTGGCGGGATTCATGCGTATGTTCTTAATAAYTTGTTTCAGGAAATGAGTTTTTAGTGATACCTGACATCAGTTAYGAATGTCCCTCCTACCTGCGCGTAGGCATTACCTGCTGCCTGGCCATTACTCTGCCCGAAGCCGCTGCAAGGAAGGTCCCGCGGCTGGTCCCCCCGCTACGGCAGCACCCCCGCGCTGCTCTCGCCGCCGCCGTGCGCTCGGCTCCGCGGCCTCATCCTGCTCTCGCTGGGCTTCGCCCTTGCTGGGGCGGCTGGAGCTTCGCTCGCGACCCGCTGCCGGGGTGTTAGAAGAGGCAGCAGAAGTCAGCCGTGAGGGGTGAAGCACGAAATACCCCTTAGCCCGCCGCTCGCGGGACGTCTCGCCGGTAGATCGCGGGGGCCGCGGGGGAAGCTGAGCGCGCTCGGTGCCGCGGGAGCGCGGGTCGGCGGATCGCTCCTAGCAGAAGATGCCGAGGATGCCGCGCYGCGGGAGGTGCTTGCTGCCGGCTGTGCGCGGTTCCCGGCCAGCAGAAAGCACCCACGGGTGCCTGCGCTGCTGTCGGAGGAGAGCTGGGGGTGCGTGGCAATGTTTTGGGGGCAGCCCACATCTACCGGGGGTGCGCTCCACCGGTGAGGGCTGTATTGGCCTGACACGCACGAGGGGTGGACTTCAACCCCRGCTGCAGAGGGAGAGAAAAATTTTGAAAGTCTGGGCCCTGCTGAGCAGCCGAGAAATGTGCCGAAATAGGGACTTGGTGCAAAACGACGCTGGGCAGGAGCACCGGCTGGAAAAACAGCGCTGCTACCCASGCCGAGGCGGGGGAAACCTGAAGCCTGCGAGAAACGCTGCGTGCAGCGCTTGGAAAGGTCACATGTGGCTACATTGGGCTCGAGTCCCTGTAATGCAATAAATGATTTAAGCASGGCACCACGGAGCCAATTATTCTCATGGATCTGTGGAAAACGAACGGCAGGGTTTGTGCACGGTCCTGCTAGGGACTGCGTGCAAGGATTGGCACAGAAAGGACGGTTTCACAGGCTAGGGCTGTCCTAAACCAGCTGCTTTTTGAACTCCTGGGTACCTGAATAATTTAGCAATAAGCTCTTTGCTGCTGCAGTGCCTGTAGGGATATTCTTTTGAACATGATGCTGCACGGTCCTCAGCCCTTCCCTGCTCCTGCTGCTCCGTGCACGGGTGGTTTCCTTCCAGCAGCAGCCGTTGGATGGCTACAGGGGATGAGGAATGGCCGGGGRTGCCGGGGGCACGCAGCAGGGAGATGGGGCAGGGTGGCCTTCGGTGGGGCACGGSCGAAGGGACAGCTCGTGGTGGTCCGATAAGGCAGGGCAGGCTCGAGCGTGCCGCSTGAGTTACGTACGGCTGAGGAAGCTGAGGTTTTCTGGGGCTGCCAGGAGGTTAAGACCTCCAGATGCCGAGCGGTGTAAATGCCAGCGGAGTGCTGACTTACAGCGTGCGATGAAGCRTGCTTTTGCGGAGGTGGTGAAGGAACCTCGTTCGGGTCTTAGCTGCAGGGCGCCTGCAGTAAAGCTGCTCAGGGACAGCAGTGCCGGCACCAGCAAAACTGACCCTTAGCTGCTTACTGGTGCTGCCTGTCGTCCTCTTGGACCTGGTCTTGAGTCAGAGCTGGCGGGCGGGCTGCCTTCCTTGCCTGGGTACGGTCGCACACGTGCGATCCTGGTTCACTCCTTGCTCTTTAGTGGGGTCAGGAGCACGTCTCCTTCCTTGGTCCAACTTGCAGGGAAGCACGTGGCATCCCAGCACGGGCTGGGCTCCCCCGCATGGCAGGACCTGCTGCCTTCGTGCCGCTTGTGGGCACGCCGCGGGTAGCCGCAAGTGAGGGCTCAAGCTGCAAAAGCTGGGCTTGAATCGCTGCCGGACYGGCCAGCTGAGCCCAGCGGAGAGCATCCTCCCTTCTCGCTGGACACCATCCAAACGCCGGCCCCGTGTCGGGATTGATGCTTTGCATCCTTACCCGGAGAAGGAAAGCCCCGGAGCCGCTCGGTTTTTTTCCACCACCTCCCCCCCTATATATGGCCACATGGGAGCAAGCAGTGGCCGGCAGCGCGTCTCTGAACTTTGCCTTCTTGTTTTCCCTTTCCTCTGACGTGTCGTAAAGCTGCTGCAGACCTGAAACGCAGCCTGGCCGGAGAGGGGCGAAGGAGGCGGAGAGGCCGGGCTGGCATGGCCGACGTGGCTGTGCCTCTGCCCGTCCTCCTCGCTGCAGCGGGCTCAGCGACGGGGCAGTAACCGGCCGTGAAACCCCCCGGGGAGAGGGGGGGACACTCCTCGGTCCCCGCGCTCGGGCAGGCGGGCGGCAGCTCTTCTCCCTCCCGGCACCACCTGGGGTGACTGTCCCTTCCCGCGCGGCAGGATCCGTCCCGCTGCATCCAGCYGGCAGGCGCGGGGTGGGCGCACGGCGCAGTGCCGGCCGCCCTCCAGCTTGGGAAAAGCACGAGTCCGTAAACCCGCATCGCCTGCTAACGCAGGGAAGGGTGAAGCAATAGGATGCACAAGAAGAGCTCAATGCGTTTTATTCTGGAGGGTGTTTTGGTTGCAGAGCATCGTTTGCCGAGCTGCTTCTCAGCTGACCGGTCCTGTTGTGCAAAATAATAATAATAAAAAAAAAAAAAACCAACACTTTTTGCAGCGTGTCGTGGTTGCCTGTGTGTAAAAGCAGTTTAACATGCTGTGCCACCTTCTGGAAAAAATAACCTGCTGTCTTTCAAAACAGAGCTTCACCACTTCACTGAAAATGTCTGGCAAAACGGCTAGCACAACCAACAACATAGCCCAGGCCCGAAGGACTGTCCAGCAGTTAAGAATAGAAGCCTCAATAGAAAGAATAAAGGTGAGAGCACGTCCTTCTTCACCCCTCTTCTTTTTTCCTGTTTTTTTTCCCCCTTCCAGACATATGGTGGTAAGATAAGGGTGTATGTGTGTGCATGTGTGTGCCCACAGTTCATTTTTTTTCCCCCATCTCAGAACATGACATTTACGTTTCAGCCCAACAAATCTGAATAAATCTAATTCTTGTGGCCACTCCCCAGCAGTACCTCAGGTAGCTCAGTGCTTTATGGACTTGTAGGACAACCAAAGCAAAATATGAAGTGCAAATCAAATGTGTGAAACAGAAGGCAGGTATGAGTTTCCAGTTTCATGCACATTGTGTTAATTGTGTGATTTTTTTTTTTTTTTTTGTTCCATCCTTCGGCTGGCTGAATGCTACGTCTGCAAGCAAGGTGAATGTGTAGGGACGTTATAAAAACAAAGCAGGCTGCAGAAACTGGATCCCTTTAACTTAAGGCAGAAAAGAAAGCCAACTTTTTTTCCAGCTGGCAGGGGTAGGGTATTGGCTACACCAGTAAGATTGCCTTCTCGGGTTTTGTGGGGCTGCTGGAATTCGGAAGGCCAGCAGAACGCACCCCCCGACCCCCGGAGCAGCAGTTCCCTTCGGCAGGCGACGGGGGCCGGGAGCGGGGCCGTGCGAGGGGGGACCCTGCGCAGCCTTCCCGGAACGACGGGTCGTCTGAGGACGCTTCTGTTTACTGTCCCCAACTTTATAGATCAGAAGTTCCTCGTTACGAACCTACCGCATTATTTTGAACCTTCTCCTGTTTATTTTTAGTGTTCTGTAGGAGCCGAGCGGCACTTTTGCCGGGTGTCACGGACTAGCCCCGAAGAGCGCCGGGGTCCATCCGTTTCCCCTCCCTGCAGATAAAGCCGGAGCGAGCCGGTGGCAGCGTGTCTTCGCCGGAGACCGGGCCCCGGAGAGCGTGTTGATCCCTGAGCACCTCTCCCGTCCTGCGCAGGGACTTTGCACCCGTCGGCAGCTCTCAGCACATTTGATCGTGTTACTGGTTATAGGGAAATACCATTTTATGGTTTGTTTTTCCCCCCCCCCGCCCCGTCTTCTGCAGGTGTCGAAAGCATCGGCAGACCTAATGCTCTATTGTGAAGAACACGCCAAGAAAGATCCGTTGTTAATGGGCATACCCGCTTCTGAGAACCCTTTCAAGGACAAGAAGACCTGCATTTTGTTATAGGAGGCTCCTCCGCAGCCCTCCTGGGCAAAGCCAGCCGCCGGCGGGCGTACAGGCAAATACTCTGTAAGGTACCAGCTACTCACTGTCTAAGAGCGACTATTCTTTTACCAAGCGTATAAACGATTTCTTAAGCTTTCTAAAGCATTTCTTCTGTTCCCTACCTTTATTAGGAAGCGAGGTTTCAAACTGAATTAACTTCTKTCTTGTCCGAGGGAATGGGGTGTTGGGCGTCGAGCCCGGGAGCGCCGCGCCGGCGTCCCCGCGGTGGGACGGGCAGGGCGAGCCGGGGGTCCCGTCCTCCGCCGGAGCGCGTCCTGGTTTCGCTTTCCGCGTTACACAAACCAGACCAAAGTTGCCTGAGCTTCGCTGACAGAGCAGAGGCGAAGGTGTAGAAACCTGGTTGAACATCATCGGGTTGACATTTTATTTTTTTAAATTATGTCTGCGGGGAGGGGGGTGTACCTGTGTCGGTTTATGCACAGGCACATTTAGAAGTGCATTATCTAGCAAAAGCTACCTTGAAAAAATGATTGTAGCAACTGCTGGTGAACTCCAGGGAGCCATGCCTGCATCCTTCCTTACGTTGGCTTCTCTTGGCAGAGGTCTTTTAAGTGTAAAACCTGAAGTGTCAAAAATCCGGAGATCTACGGATTTATTTTCCTGCTTTTTAAGAGGAGTTGAAAAAGCAGAATTTTCAGCTTTGGTTCTGCTTTTCTGAATTATCTTCTCTAATTAAAAATCTGTGTTAGTATAAAAAAACCCTGTCAAAAGAATCAAAGGCTGCAAGCTCGTACTGCCCTGGCTTTGTGCTGAGCTGGAGGCATGGCTCTGTCCCTTGAAGTCCCAGTTATATTTTGTGTAGGGAGCCAAAATTTGACTCTTTTAAATTCATTTTTAAAATGCCAAACTATAACCAGATGGTGGTTATGCAGATGTAATTGGGGGGCCTTTCCACCAAGTAAGTGATTTTATATATACACRTAATAAAAAAGTCTTTCTCTGTGTGCGTGTGTATATATAGAGAGATATATATAAAAACCTTAATAGTATATTTATACAAACATTGCGTATTAACAGAAAACTTTGAAGGGATTGAAAATACTGACTTCAGCTGGCTGCAAATGTCTTTCTCTGTAGCCGGTGGTTCAGAGGTTGAAGTTGCGATCTGCCATAAYTGTGCATTTCTGTAATGGTATTTACAGAATTTATTAACCACTTGTAATTTACTGTCTTACGTTGCATATTTGTCATTTCTATATTAAATTATATACACACTATTGATATATATTGAGAAATTATATATTTGTTTAACAAGCCTCTTTAACAAAGAGTTCAAAAATCGACATACAAGACTGACAGAAAATTGTACTGCTTATGCTGTGCTTACATGCAAATTATTTTTATAATTWTTTTTCTAGTGACAATTTAAAAAACAATAACGTAGATCCACACTAATTTTTTTTTTACTGCGTTTGTGTCTATCACTTTATAACACGTGTTAAAAAATAGTAATTAACTTAGTTTGGGTGTGCAAGACCGTAACTGTTGAGAGGACTCCAGCTGTGCTCAGAAGCGTGCAGGCAGGTACGTGGGGCGTGTAAATAACCTCATGCTGGTGCCTGAATATTGTTCTCCCATCAATCTGTTGTCCCCATTGTAATCTGCATTTTTATTTTGTTAGAGCTCCCTGCGCCCTCCCCAAAAAAAAAAAAAAAGATCACCTGTGTAGCTGCAGAGGTGCTGTTCGTGTCTGGCTTCTTTTCTCTATTGTCTGCCCTTAAATAAAGCCCGCAGCAGGGACCGGTTGGCGATCCAGCTGTGGGGCACCGGTTGGCGATCCAGCTGTGGGGCACCGGTTGGTGATCCAGCTGTGGGGCACCGGTTGGCGATCCAGCTGTGGGCACCGGTTGGTGATCCAGCTGTGGGGCCCGGCCGGCACTCTGCCCTGAGCTGGAGCGTGGCCACCTCCCGTCATTCCCACCCGTCCTTCCCACCCATCACGCCGTGTCCGTAGTGGAGCTTAACTCTGTACTTTCTCATAAAGAGCTTCCGGCACGTTCCTCGGGCTCGCTCCGTCACTCCGGCGTTTGTCAAGCCGACGTCGAGCACGCCCCGGCTGTGGCCGTGGCTCTGTCCCAGCCCCACGGCCCGGTTAAGTGTATTTTTCAACTTTTTCCATGCAATTTTGACATCCTTGCGGCACTGGGGCAAGATTTATGCCAGCATCTATTTCACGCTTGCTTACACACCCAGAGAACAAAAGGTTTGATTGTAGGTGGCCGTGATTGCATCGGTGATCAAACGGAGGATTAAAAACACCGTGCCAGGTTTTTTTCCAAGTGCTTTCTYAGTTTTAGGTACAAGACTTGAGATTGTCAGCTAACCCAGCAGCACGCAACTGCCTGCTTCTGGCAGTGTTTAATGTATAGATTTTCAGTAAACTATTTTTTTAAATGCAATATGTAGGGACGTGCGAAAACTCGAGGGGTTACGTTTGCACTTTGCTCTTCTGCTATAAATACTCCTGTGAAAGAACAGGAATTGTAAAATTCGGGGGAAATACAGACTCTGCTGTAGTAGAATGAAAAAGAAGAAATGAGACCATCTGCATCCACAGCTGCTGGGGGAAACCCACGGAGGCGACATGGTGGGGCGGCATCACTCTCTTTTATACCAAGTGAACCCAATACCACTCTAGAATGGGTATTTATTCCTTTTTTCCCCCCATAAATTAAGCAGCCAGCTTGTTATTTGTGGTTTTTCTCTGTATTTTCCGATTTGACTCTTCAGTGCTGTGTTGCGTTAAAGGGAGRAGGGCTGGTTGGTGGCTTGGAGACCTGGCTTTTGCTAAAATAGCCTCTTGCTAAATTATTTCTGCTTTTTTTACGCTCCCAGCTTATCATCATTCATTTTCCTTGGCCTCCTGGAGCTGGCGAGCTGCAAAGGTTGGACTTGCTGCTGCTGCGCTGGTGCATTGCTGGGTGTTCCCTCCATGGGAAGSGTGGTGGTGGCATTGGGATGGGGATGACCTGGTGTAGGTGTGACCGGTACCCCCTGCTCCKGACCCACCCCATGTCAAGGGTCCCCAAAAGAACCTGGCTGTCCCCGTAGCATCGTGTGACAGCAGGACAGGTCTTCTGCAGCCCCCAGGTGGGGTGGCCAGGGTGCGCCTACCAAGACCCTCAAGCCTGCTTGCAGGTCATGTTTAAATCTTGTCTCGGGTAGGACCTGTTCATGTCAAACCGATGGGGCTAAAAGCGGGGGAAAAAGAGGAGATCTCACAAGATCTGCTCACGGTTCTTCTGGGCTGGGCATCAGGGGGGTTTATTTGGATGAGCACGGCTGCAGCGGTGAGAGCTGCAGGACACCTCAGCCCCGGAGCAGTGACAGAAGCTGGGTGTTGTTTATTAAAAAAAAAAAAAAAAAAAAGTTTAGATTTATTAAAGACCCTTGGTAAGACCCTTTTTTTATTACTTTCCGCATCCTTTGTCCCCAGGCAATCCTGACCCGTCCCTCATCTGGCTTGTGCCGGCTGCGGGGCTGCCGCCCCCATCCCCRGGGCGCAGGGGTCCCTCCCCGGGGGGGCTGCGGGCCCCTGGGCGAGGCGCAGCTGCGCTTTGCCAGAAACGATCGGATTTTGCTTCAACTTGTYGCTCTTTGTCTTGACGGGTTTTGGGGTTTGAGGCTGCAATGCAATTAAGCCCCAAACCAGCGCCCATTTTAAATGAGGGGTGCAGTGATCGGGGGGGGCAGAGCAGGATCTCAAATCCAGCTCTCCAGGCCCAGCTCCGGAGTCCGAAGACGTCCCATCGCCGCGTGCAGCTGCCGCTTACTCCTCCTTTTGGCTGGTTATCGGAATTAACGTCCTTCCCGGTACGTGTCGTCCGCCCTTCCCGCCTCTCCTGGCACCCATCCCGCCTTTCCGGCAGCCGGTGCTTCCCCAACGGGTGGGTGCTGCTGGCTCTGCTCCGGCTTCGCCATTTCTGGCTGCGGGTGCTCAGGGGGTTGGGGCCCCTCTCGCCTGGGTGTTTTCGGGAGGGCTTGGCCTGCGGCCAGATGGAGACTCCCATTCCCTCGGAGCTGGGTGGTTTGGGGGAAAAAAAAAAAAAGAGCTTTTGGGTGTGCGCTGGGCCACGTGCCGCCGGGGCCACCCACGGGTCCTGGCCAGGTGGTTTGTAGCGTGGAGACAGGGGCTGGGGGAGACACGAGGAGAAGCCGGGGGTTCTGCGCAAGGTCGAGCTCAGTGAAATTGCAAATGTTTGCAATTAATTTTAATTCCAAAAATGTGATTGATCCACCCACCCTCTGTTACGCGCTTAGGGAGGAGCAGCAGAGTGTCTGGTGTGCAATGGCAGAGGAGGGTAAAAGATCCCCGGAGCTGGATTTGCACGTGTTTAYGGGCAGCCGTGGTTAAACTTTTTCTTCAATACCTTACGTTTGTGCTGCTAAAGCAACACGCAACAGAAGGASGATTTTTTAAATACGTGCGAATGGAGGCAACAGCCAGCGGGTCGGCTCCTGGGAGCGTATCTGCTTTTGAAACGCTGATGCTGAATGCGTGCCCTAGTAATGAAGCCAAAAATACTATGTACAGAAAACTCCCCATTTTGTGCAACTACCGCGTCTGAGCCTGGCCCAGCCTCCTCGGGGGTGGCCGCTGCTGGGGCTCGCCGCGTTTCTCCCTCTGGCTCGCGCTGCGGCGGGCAGGAGCCCCTGCGCGCTGCTGCGGGCCGGTGGCGGTGCTGCTCCCGCGCAGTCCTGCCGCCGCCGCCGTCCCACGTCCCCGGCGGCCGAGGACGGCGTGCCCGGTCCCGAGCTACGTGCCGGGGACAGCGCGAGGCCGCCGCGGGGCGGGTGACGCGGCCCTGCAGCCCCGCGCGGGACGGGGACGGGCAGCCTCGTGCCGAAGCGTGCCATCCGGTGCGCCCGGGGAGCGGGAGAACTGGTCCGGCCTCGCCACCCGGCTGGGCTGGCACCGGTCCTGCTGGGGCCGGGGACAAAGGGACCGTGGGGTCCCGGCATCCAAGCTGGGTGCCRCCGGGGGTGCGGCGCGCACGTGCAATTAGGGAAGCCCCGATGTAGGTCACCGGCGTCCCTGCGGCCTCCCCGGGCAGCGCGGCGGGAGCGTGGGCGGCGCAGGGCTCTTGCCGGCAGCAAGCGGCGTGGGCGTGAGGGAGGCTGTTTTCCTGCTCTCTCGGGGCCTGGAGAGGGATTTCTGCCACACGGAGTACGGCTTTTTGTGCGCCGGCGTATACRTGTAATTAAAAGAGGAGCCCAGCGCGGAAACCTCCTAACCCCGGGGGGCACGGGCAGTGCTGGGGGTGCGCAGGGARCAAAGCCAGGAGGGTTTGCAGCACTTGGGCAGACACTTTCCTGGGAAAGGAAATACCGGGGCCAGTTTTCCTCTTATGTGGAATTGGGTTTCCCCACCTTCCAAGAAGACTCAGGAGTTTTGGTGGGTTTTATTTTTTATTTTTTTTTTAAAAACTCTGCTGTTAAGTGGCAGCATTCAAGAAAAATAAATAACATTTCCAACATTTCCTGCAGCACATCAGCTGCTTTTTCATTTAATGGCGTGGGAGGGGCTAGRACTAAAGCCACACCGGACCAGCGCAACAGGACCTTGCCCATGGCCAGGACGAGGAAGCAGCTGCCAAATGAGCCCTTTTGGCTGCACACTAATGAACGGGGTAAGAAAATAAAATCCAGTACAAAGGGTTGGAGTTTAAACTTTATTTCAAAAAAAAAAAAACAAAACAAACAACCAAAAACCCAAAAACCAAAACACTATCCAATTTCAAACAAACAATTATATTAATGTAGCTGCTTTTAACAGCTGACTGTTAAAAGATGTGTGGTTGCAGACCAACTGCTTAAGGGCATTCTGGTTCCCAAACCTCCGAGTATAAATAATTTTTTCATCAATATCATAAAATAACTTATTATATATCTTAGCATAAAAACTTGAGAATTAACATCCCAAAAATACAATAAAAATCGTTTGTAAAATGTTTCGATTAACCTTTTTGCTCTTTAAGGTATTTAAACCAGAAACTTTAAGTTGCACTTTAAAAAAAGAACCGTGAAGGGCGTTGGGCGTTTTCCGAGAGTCACGCAGCCGTGCGGCACCCCCGCGCCAGGCAGGCCTCATTCCTCCGGCAACGCGGGCGCCGCTCTTCCCTTCGCTTCCACGCTCATCCCCAGCGCTTCGGAGTCACTTTGCTTCAGTCCCACACAAGACGTAGTTCAACTTCAGCCTACCCCCTTGACATCAGTTTTATCTTTTTTTTTTTTTTTTTTTTTTTTTTTTTTTTTGTGGTGTTTTTTTTTTTTTTTCCTCCCCCCTCCCCGGTAATCCTTGTGCCAGGGCAGGGAGTTACTTCCTGAGCAACTGCTAAAGTATTGCAAAACTTCAGTGCAATTCGGTTCAGTTCGTTTTCAGCCCGGCGCGGTCACCGCTCGGGGAGGTTAATCACTGGCACCCACTGATCCATGTAGCGACTCTCCCGGCAGAAGCACATCAGCTGACTCAGCGCTGGATCCTTCCACTGGGAGGCATGGGGGTTCTGGAAAGAGAGAGGCGGGGGGGGAGAGCGTTGGAACAGAGAAGCAAAAACAACCCCCACAGAAAGAAAGAAAAAAAAAAAAAGCGCAGCAGAAAACCCAGGAGTGAATCATCTGAAATTGCCACTAAGGCAAACAAACAAACCAAGCCCAGAACCACGCGAGGAGTTTCGCCTTGGACTCTAGGGCAGAGTAGGAAAAAAAAAAAAAAAGAAAGAAAAAGAAAAGAGTTTCCTTTGGGCCCTTGCAGGTCCCGTGGGACCCTCGCAGGTCCCGTGGGACCCTCGCCGTGCCGGCCTGCCCACCGGACACGGGTCCGAGCCCCGAGCGAGGGCCGCCGCCGTGCCCCAGGCGCGGCCAGTTCCGGTTTTACCCAATGACATTTTGAAATTGCGCTCGATTCCAGGCTTTGCAGGATAAAAGACGTGCTCTGCATATTCCTCACGGCCTACCGGAAAGACCAGTTATGCCTTATAGCCAGACGGCCTGTTTCGGGAGGAGCTGCCCAGCACCGGGCTGTCCCCCCGCAGCACCCCGCTCCCGCAGGGGACGGCGGCCGGCAGGAACCGGCGGCCGARGGACTACGGCTGCGTCTCCATCCACCTGCAACGCTTGCAACCGTGCGAGGCGCGGTCACGGCGCTCCGAGACCCGGGCTGCCGGTTGTCGGCCGTCCCCCGCCCCGGCTCACCCTGACGAGGACGCAGTGGAGGTCGGCGGGCGGCTCGGGGCCGGCGGCGGGCAGCAGGAGCTGGGCCAGCCGCGCCGGGTTGCTGACGCGCAGGATGTTGATGTCGTTTTCGCAGCAGAAAGCCTGGATCAAGGTGAAGTGGATCTGCAACGCCGCGTCCTCCGCCTCCTCTTCGTCGGCCGCCAGCAGGCACAGCACCACGTTGTCCGGGTCCCTGCGGGGACAGCCGCGGTCACCGGCGGGGCCGGGGGAACACCGGGGGCCGGGGTACACCGGGGGCCGGGGGTCACTCACACGTTGAGGAGCTTGGCGGCCTCGTAGACACCGAGGGTGAGGCTCCGCTGGCTCAGCGCCTTGCTCAGCACCTCCTCCAGCGCGTCCCCCGCCTGCTCCATCCTGTCCGCCGGGACAAGCACAGACAGGCCGCCGTCACCCGGGGCCGACACCCCCTCCGCACCCCCGCGTCCCCGTCCCCGTACCTCCCGGCGGTGCGGTGCTCCCCGGGCAGCTCCTCCAGAGTCATAGTGCAGCCGCGGGGAGGTGCCGCCGCCGCCGCCGCCGCCGCCGCCGCCGCCGATCCCGGTGCCCGCCCCGCTCGCTCCGCGCCGCCGCCGCCTCTGCGGCACAAAGGCGCCCCGCGGGCGTTATCCGACCCGCCACCGACCAACCCGCGCCGGCTGTATTTGCATACTTCTCTCCCATTGGTTCATGCAAATGAGGCCGCGCCCCTTCGCCGCCGAGAACGGCCGGCCTGACCCCGCGCCCGCGCCGCGGCTGCCGGCCGGGCCGCCACGGGAACCGGCGGGGGAGGCGGCTGCTGATTGGCCGCGGGAGGGGCGTGGCCTGTGAAAGGGGCGGGGCGTGCGGGTGCGGGCAGGGCGTGTGCGGGGGGCGCCGGTTCCCCGCCCCCGCCGAAGCGGGTCCCGCCGCTCCCGGGGCTTATCTGCCTCGGCTGGGCCGAGCCCCAGGCCCCCGGCGCCGTGCCGGCGGAGCCGAGCGACACGACGTTTGCCCGCTCCTGCTTCCCCGCCGCTGCCTGAGTCAGCGGGGCAGGCGTCGCCGGTTTATGGCGGTGCCCCGAGATAACAGCCGGGAGTCGGGGCCGTGCCCGGCCACGGGAGTACCTCCGGCCGGGGGACGGGCGAGCGACGGCCGGGGACGTCCTCGCCGCGGAGGTCGTGCGGCTCGCTCTGGCTTTGCCGGCAGCGGTGCGGGGCAGAGCTTGGCCGGGCAAAGCTGGGCGGCTTTCGGCACCGGGGCGTTGTCGGAGCAGCCCGGCGTTGTCGGAGCAGCCCGGCGTTGTCACCCATTAGGCCTCCGAAGACCACAAGTTTCCCTTTGAACTCGCAATTAGGATGCAGTTGTCCGTCCTCCCTGCAACCGCAAAGATTGCGCTCTTGCCGTTCCCCTTCGGGTGAACGCCGGCGCGCTCAGGAAATAACCTCACCGGCTCTTTAAAACCCCAGCACGCAATGTTGTGAAATATCTGGAGCGCTGGCAGTGGTGAAAGCAAACAATATTTCGGCGGGTGGCTTTCACCGGGAACGTGATGMGGCCGTCCCTCGGCGTGATGCTACGAGCGGCGTTTTGCAGCTCGTGACGGCGCCGACGTAGCTGCGTTTATGCCAAAAGTCAAGCGGGGGGGTGGGGGGGACCCGCGGGGTGCAGGCAGCGCCGGTCCCGAGTTGCACAACGTGATTTAACCCCCAGCCCCCGAGAGCATCCGCGATGCTGGGGACGGGAGCAGGGGGGGCCGCTGCCCTCCGCGTGCCACCGTCCTCCCAGGAACTCGCGCTTTCCTTCGCGACAGGCTCCGGCTTTCACGTCTGCGGCGTCTCCTGGGACGTGGTTTCTGATCCGTGCGTCTGCTGCCACATCTTTTGTTGGTTTTGAATTGGCTCCTCCTGGTCCTGCGTGGGGGAGGTCAGAAGCGGGGTGAGACCTTCCCACCRGATCCCTGCCCGGGGTGGGGGTTTACCCCGAGCCTTGCCTTACAGGACACCCCACCGCCTCTTGTACTATTCGGGACACCGGGGTTGGACCCAGAGCAGGCAAATAAGGCAGCAGAGTCTTAAAATACATGCTCTGAGTGTGGTAAACAGGGTAGTTTCACTTCCAGCTGTGCTGGCCGGGAAAGGTAAGGTGGCCTGTTGAGAAACCCCAAACTTTGGAGGCAGCTCCAGCAGCTCTGGCCTCCAGCACYGTGTTGGGTACGGCGCGAGGTCCCGGGTGCAGGTGATGCCGTTGGGTACCCACATCTCCCTCCCGCCCCTTGGGCTGGGTGGGCAGCAGCAGGGTGGTGACCGGCACCTTTCCCGACGGGAGCGGTCAGGAAAGGCAAGCAGCAGCTCCGGAGCGCGGCCGGTGTTCCTGGCAGCTGCAGCTCGGCGTTGCACCCTTCTGCTGTAAGGAGTCACCCGTGCCCTCTCCCCACTTCTGCTGGGCCGCGTTAKAATTTCCCGGTGAGTCACAAGGCATTGCAGCCTGCGCTAATACTTCCAAGAAACACCTTTCCTGAGCGCAGCCTGAAGCCGGCAACAGTCCGAAGTTCCGGAGTTATCCTGCCTCGCTGCGCCGGCGGCGGGGACGGTGGCGTTTGAGCGGAGCCACCAGCACGCCGGGCCGTGCCACGCCGGCTCCGGCCCCAGAGCCTCACCTGAGGCATCGTGAGTTGCTGGGTACGTTGCAAACGACCCTGCCAAGTGCTTCCCCCTGCAAATATCCCTGACGGGGGGAACCGCGCTGGACTCCTCTCGGCTGCCGCTACGGCTTCACGGCAGCCAGAGCCATGAGACCGCTCCGCAGCTGGGAGCTCAAGCTCGCTCCTCTGATGCTGACTTAGCTAAACTGTGGGTGTTTGAGCCCGGCGGAGGAGACCTGTCCCCCCCCCCCCGGGGCCAGCTGGCTGCCAGCGAGGCGGGCAGCATCTCGCCGGCCCCTCCGCGGGGTTTCCAAGCGCGGGGTTGAACTTGGGGTTTCTCCAAGAACTTACTTTTGCTGCCATATGGCTCGTCTCAGCCTGGGAGACCTCCGGGGAGGATTTCTTCTAATGGGAGCCGTGTCAAAGATCACGCTTTCTCAGCTGTCGCACCTAAAAGCCTCCACCCTCCCGCGGCGAGTGCCAAAACGTTTGCCCAACCCGGGCTGCGAGCTGGCACCGTCCCACCGGCTCCGGCGGGCCGGGGCTGCAGACGGGACCCTTGGTGGTCCCTGGCGGAGCTTTTGGCAGCGTGTGCTTTAAAGGTTTGCTCGTGTTGGCGTTTTCCTTCGGCTCCTAAACAGCAGCAGCTGTTTTCCAAGGCGGTGTTTGCTGAAGCGTGGTGCAGCGTGCCGGTGAGTGCAGCTGAGCCCTGCAGAGCGGCGTTCGGTACGCTGCTTGCAGAATCACTTAGCCATTTCGGAAAACAAGATCTGGATATGAAACCGTTTTCCGTAGCAGAATATAGAAAGCGGTTTAAGTAGCCCCTCGGTTGTGTTGGCTCTGGCGAGGAAAGCTTCCAAAAGTTTGCATATGTTCCCTCAGCTCGGCTCTCGCTGCCCATTGTCCTGCCGCTGATGAGAGATGACACGACTTAACGAAGCCCACGGCGTCAGGAGAAAGGGAAAAAAGCCTCTTTTGCATCAGGTGAAGGGGTGGCAGATGGCGGAACCGCAGCAAAACAGGTGGAAGCATTGTGTGGTGACCCTCCGAATTAAGTTCGGTTAATTTGCTGTATCTCTATTAGCAACTAAAGTCTCCGGCTTCRCTGCGAGATCTCAGATTGTATCTCACAGGCGGTCTGGCCACGCAGCCCCATCTGTGGCCGGCCGCAGAGCTAAATCTGTCTTGAAGGCAGCTGAAAAGCAGCTGAAGCCTCTTTTCTCTCTCCTCGGTAGCAGCAGCTCCCTGACCCGCGTGGGTAATGACGGCAGGCGATGCTCTAAAACTGCATTTTCCCCGCAAGTTTCCCGGCCGGGGGCAGTTTTCCTTCCCTCCCTTTGCCCAGAAAAGCAGCAAGGATGCCCGGAGGCATACGGGTGCCTCCTGCTTTGCAGCGAGGAGAGAGAAGGTGGCTGTGCTGGGGATGCACCGTGGCTGCCGTCCTGGGGAGCCCGGGATGGAGTCGGACCCRCAGTTGTCCCTCCGCCGGCTCCCAGCTGGCAGCTGCTGCTAAACCTTCCTTTCATCGCCTGCCAAAAAGCGTCTGGGGTGTTTTGCTCCCCCTCCCACYCTTTAATCCTGACTTTCATAATTCGCCAGGCTGATGCCTGCAATCCCCTCCGCATTCAGCATCACATAGACGGGGGGGCTCAGCTCTTTCCCCCCATGCTGGCAGACCCTCGGCCCCCAATATTAGCTGGGGCCGTGGGTTTTAGCTCCTTGGTGGTTCGAGGCAGCTTGGAGAGCRCTGGGTTAACAGGCAGGGGTTCAGGAGATGCCCACTCGAGTCCTGCCTGCGGTTCGGTGGGAGCTGCCGCTGCAGGATGACGTTCTCAGCCAGCTGGAGATATGTTTCCTGCACGTAAGAGCACCAAGTTGTTTTAAGTTTTTGGGAATAAGATCAAACATCAGATGGTGTCAGTGAGAGGTGACTAAGCCCTGTCCCTGCCGAGGGGGCCGGCAGCCGGCCAAGCCCCTTCCCGGGGGGCTGCGGGGGGCTGCCCGCCGGGTGGTCCTGGCCACCACTGCWGCTCCCACACCGCGAGCCCCACGGCGCGGTGCCGGGGGCCTTTCAGCTCCCTTTTCACTCCGCTCCGTGCTGTCCCCGTGCTCACGTGGCCCCGTTCCCGTTTTCAGCGACCCGCTCCCTCGGTCCCCTGCCTTGCTCTGTCCCACGCGGGACCTTCCGCTGACCCCCCCCCCCCGGCCACCCCGTTGCTACGTGAAGGTCCCGGGTCTGGCCCTTGGCTCGGGGCTGCAGAAACGCGCTGCCCGCAGCGCCGAGCCGCGCGGCACCCCAGCGACGCTCGCCTGGCGGGGCCCCGCGCTCCCGCTTAGCGTTTGGAATCTGCTGGATAACGAGGGCAGCCGTCGCCTTTGCAAAGCAAACGCCAGCTTGCACATTCCCCGGGGTGGCCTCTGCTCCGACAGGCACCGCATTTTCCCAGCGGCACCCGGTCCCGTGTCCCTGAGCCGACCCCAGCACCCCGGCTGGCCTCACTGTTTCCAGCCGGCGYGGGCAGCAGCATCCACATTCACCTTCCCGGGGCATCCCTGCCTGCAACGCCCCGGCCCCCCCATGGGAGCAGAGCCCCCGGCCTCTGACGCTCGGCAAACTTGGGCGCAGTCGGTTTTGCCTCCCTGCGGAGCGGAGCAGGAGCCCGGGCTCGCCCCGGCTCTGTGGGAGCCGTGCACCGTCCGTGCACGCTCCTTGCTTGGGCACGGAGCGCTGCGTCCCCGGAGAGCGCTGGCAGCAAAGCAAGGGCAGGGGTGGGGGCCACGGGACGGAGCCACGGACAAAGCCGGCACCCCAGGCAGGGCTGAGCCCGGCCGTGGCAGGGTTAGGGGCTCCGGGAGGCAGCCCGCGCCCCGGCAGCACGCCCGCAAAGCACTAAAACCACCAAAAAAAGCAAACCCAGCAATGGGAGCTTGGGGAGGGGCAGGCAGGCATGCCTCCCGGTGGGGGCATCCGGGGGGGTGGGAGCCCCGTGTGTATGAGAGAAAAAAATCGGTTTCCCCCTGTTTTCTCTGGAGGAGTTGCTCCATCCCCAGTGGAAACAAAAGTGGGGTTCAGCTGAAGCAATCCCTGCTGGCATTCGGGGTTTGACTTTGGCCGGCGCCTGGGAGCAGGCAGGGCAGCCGGGAAGCGCAGCCCTGGCTCGGTTTGGCTCCGGAGCCGGGCACCGCGCCAGCGGCATTCCTAACCGCCCGGGTCACCGGAGTCCGGCTCGGTGGCACTTCACGGGCGGCGCAGAGCAGGGACAGGACTTTCCCGGCAGAGGCATTTGCCTTTCCCGGTGGATGCAGGGAGCAGCCTGGCCCAAGCAAGAGCCRTGCCTCCTCCCCGAGGAGGAGACATAGGTGCAGACATAGGTGGYAGGGGCCAACTGTCCCCAAAATCCCAAGTCCCGGCCCCAGAAGAGCGGGTGCGGGCTCAGGAAGAAAGGGGTGCTGGCAATTTTATACTAAACTAAGCCGACTGGTCTGGTACGGGGCRTTCCATACAGCGCTGGGCTCCCTGCACCAAAAGCAAAGGATTGCACCCCCGGCTTTCATCGGCAGAGGTGGAAGCTACGAGCGAGGACGGCAGCGAGAGGACAGCAGCGAAGGGGCCGGGGCGAACRCTGGCTGTCCCCCCGTGACCCCATCCGCACACGTGAAAGGAGAAAATTAGGGTGCAGGACCCCACGTTCGGAATAATGCTGTCTGCTGCCCTTTGCACAGCAGGGCTGGTTACGGACTCCTGACCGGGGTTACCTCTCCCAAAGGTGGGGGTGCAGGGATTTGGGGGCGCAGGGGTCCAGGGATCTGGGATGTATTTATCTGACCCCCGTTTGGCAGCGCTCAGCACATTCCCGCTGCGATGCCGAAGCGATTCGGGTCTCACCGGCCACGGCACGCCGGGGTTTGGCAGCAGGGTGCTGCGCTGAGCGGGCTGCGGGAGCCGGCTGCGTTTGCACAAAATGAGGGGCACGCTTCCCATCAGCAGATGTTTTCACCCGCGGCCAAAAGCCCGTGCTGCCGCCGGCTCCTGCTGCCCCAGCCGGCCCCATCCACGGCAGCATCCCAGCTGAGAAAAATGAGGTTTTGGGCTGCGCAGGGGAAGGGCGAGCGGGCYGGGAGCCGGGTTTGGTTTGGAATGCTTTGAGCGCTGCCATAAAAAAGAAGCGCCTTTGGCTGGTGCCGCGGGAAAGCCTGCGCCGGGCTGGGAGAGGCGTGCGGGCAGCCTGCGCCGGGGCACCGGAGAAACCGCCGAAAGCCGGGGTGGTGCTGCCGGCCGTGCCCCTCGAGCTGGGGGGGCTTTTACTCACCTGGGCCTGAATTTTGATTGCAGAGGCCCAGCGATTTTGAGACGGCAAACAGGGAACACAAGCGGGAGCCCTGGGAGTGCTTCATCCTTGTTCCACCACCCTGGGTAGCCGCTTGAATGTCTTTTCCTTCCTCAGCAGAAGTCCGGCAGCCCGTGGCTGTGCTGTCTCAGCAAGCCTCTGCCCTGCTGCGGGCAGTTAAGCAGCTCCTGGTACCTGTTAATTCAGGGCAGCAGAAACCGCTGCTGCTCCCTGCAACGTGCCGGAGAGGGCTGCTGCTGCTCCTGGCAGCGATGTTCCCTCTGCCCGCGCCTGCCCGCTGCCATCCCTGGCCCCGGATGCATTCCGMCATCCCTTCTCTAGGGATGAGGAAAGCATTTTTCCCACCCTGTGCTCCTCCGCCTTCACGGATGCCCCCACAACCCACGTCCGTGCTGGAGCCGTGGCCGGGGCTGCGGTGCCGGCGGGCCGGGCACGCGTGGTGACATTGGGTGCTTGTGGGAGCCCTCCCGCCCRTCCCAGAGGCGAAGCCCGGGCAGCRCCGGGCAAAGTCCAGGAACCGGGACACCCCCTCGCCGCCGGCAGTGCCACTCCTCAGATAAACCTGCAGTAAGAGGCAAAACCAAACTTTGTCCTATTTAACAACTGCGTGGAACCGTAAAATAACCCACGAGCGGCGTTTCCRTGAGTAAACGCTCTCCTGCCCGCGCGCTTTCTCCTCAAGGAAATTGGCTTCGTGTGAAATTGCTGCAGGAGCCACCCCGGCAGGCGCCAGCTCTCCTTGATCCTGCCTCCCACAGGGATGTTTCCCCTTTGCCAAGCGCTTGGCTTTCCCCCGTGCCTGCGGGAAAGCCCGGCGTGAGCAGCAGGGAGCGTTGCCCTCCCCGCGCAAAACCAGCCCCTGCTACTGAGCGCCCACACGCAGACGAAAACGGAGAAGTGGGTTTGTGCGCCCTTTTAGTTGCCGTCATCTTTGCTGCTGCTCCTGTCAACAGCAGGGAGGTCGTTGGGGACGGGGTAYGAGTTTACATTAATTTTGTTTAATTTTGTCTCGTATAAAGCGCTGAACGGGGAGAGTGTTTAGAAATAAAAGGGGGACCTTGAAGCGAAGCACTGAGTTTGATGGTCATAACAACTATTGCAGTATTAGCTAAATGAAACCGTGGCGTCTATTTGAAAGCAGATTTAAAAATGTATATAATGGTCCGAAACACGGGAATCTTGTTTTCAAGGACTCTGGCAAAGTTTTTAACAGCAATTTTGACCTGTGCTGGCAGGGAGCCCCTTTGCCCACCCCAGGGCACGGCCCCTCGTGCTGCGGCAGTGCCCGGCGCCTTGCAGGGCAGCAAAGCCCTTGCAGCGGCCGCGCCACGCTCGCCGAAAAGCTGCTCCGGTGATTAATGGGGCCTGTGGCCGCCAATTAGCCCCTTTGCATCACGTCCACGGCCCGGTGCCTCCAGCAGCAGCGCCGGCAGAGGCCGGTGCCTGCCATCGCCCTCCCCGGCAAACCCCGGCAGAGCCRCGGCAAACCCTGCAGCCCGGCTGGGCGCTGCCGAACGCCGCGCTCCCACCTCCCGACACGGGCAGGCGTGGGCGGAAACCGCGTGGGTTTTTTTGGGTGTCCCTGAAAAAAAACAGGAGCAAAAAAAAACCCCCATGCTCGGGGAAAAAAAAAATAGCTGTTTCTTTGGAAAGCAGAAGGGAGCCGGGCTGCTTCCGAACCCCTGCCTGCCGCTGCCGGGTGCGGGGACGGGCGCGGGTGGGGGGGCGGGGGCGGGTCCCCGCGTGGACGCGGACGCGGGTGGACGCGGGCGCCGCCTCCCCAGCGCCCCCTGGCGGCCGCGGCGGGGGCAGCGGGCTGCGCGCCCCCCCCTCCCCGGGGAGCTCAAACCGGGGGATTTCTGGCACCTGCACGTCAGAAAAAAAAAACGTTTAATTTTTTAAAARCAGTAATTTTGCAGTAAGGAAAAAAAATACCCGAGGTGCGACGTGTCGCGACAGCTAAATGCAGCCTTTAATGCCTGTCCTGGGGCTCGCTGCCGGGGGCTGACCTGCCTTTTTGGGGGGGGGGGGCTGAGGTCGGTGACCCCAGCCGGGTCCCTGCGGGCACCGGGCCAGCCTGGCGGGAGCAGCGGGATTGGGGTGCTGCTGGCTGCCCGCGCCCCACGCACCCATGCCCAACGCCCTGCCCCACGGGGCTGCGGGCTGGGAGCCACCGACCCCCCAGGGAGGGACTTGGGCTGCAAAACCGGAGGAAAAGAGTGAGAAACCTTCCCGCAGCAGGGCAGCGGCCGCAGGAGCAGTGGGAGCGGGGTGGGACGGAGGTGGGGACATCCCCTCCTGATGGCATCTCCCCACCAAACCTGTCCCCCTGGCACAGGGAGCGGCTGCAGCCCCCGGGGGGACACGTGGGGCCTCTCTGCCCCCCAGCCCAGAAACTCTTTAAGAGGAATTAGAGGGGATGAAACAAGCAGAAAAATGCAGCAACACATGCTCCGGGCCATCTGCAACGAGCTGCTTCCTGGCTGGCCTCATGGAGCAGCGATGTCCTGTGGGGCAGGGGCAAGGGCCGGGGGGCTCCCGACGTCCCCGGCCGCAGCCGTGTCACCAGGGACGTGTGGTGCCACCGTGGCACCCGCCTGCAAMGGGCCTGTCCCCGCACAGGCCCTGCCCGGGGAAGGACGAGGGCTCAGAGAGCACCGGGTGCTTGCTGGGCGATGCGTTCCCGGCCGGCACAGGGGCATCGCTGCAGAGCGCTTGCRAACAGGGTGACTGCAAACTGACGGCAAATTAGCGCTCGTTAACTCAGCTTTAGTATCGCTAGCATTGCAGAACTCGGTTAACCGGGATATGAGRAGACCTAGGATTCCTTTATTTTCCACCAGCAAGCCCTCTTCTGTGCCTGCTGTAGCRTCGGGAATGCCGGACGGTGAGGGTTCAGCCCGGGTGGGTGTTTTGGGTGCGGTGGAGGTACCCCCCGGGCAGCTCCGCTGTGGGGCTGGGGCAGCCCATCCTCGTGCCATCACCTCAGTCCAGGAGCTGGGGCTGTAAGAAAAACATTGAATAACCCCCAACTCCTGACCCAGTGCCAGGGAGAGGTGCATGCAGCCATCCCTACAGTGCCGCAGCCATCCCTGCAGTGCCGCAGCCGTCCCTGCAGTGCCGCAGCCCAGGGCCCGCCAGCCGGGAACACCGGCGCTGCAGCCGGGCAGCTCTTCCCAGGGAAGGGAGGGGGCAGAGAGCCTGGAGCAGCACCTTTCGGGCCTTTAACATAAACTTGTAAGAAAGGTAATTTWTTTTTTTTAAGAAAATATACATACATTTTTTTTAATATGCATAATTTTCTAATGAATAGTGTAAGCTTTTTTTTTTTTTTTTAAGAATATACACTTCTAAAGAAAACAAATATTGCTGCTACAGGTCCCTGGCGCTGGAAGGTTCCCTCATCCCGAAGCAGTTTGGCAGATCAGCCCCGTTCYGCAGTCACTGGGAGAGCCAGGGCTGCTTACAGAGGCCAGTCCGGAGCGGTAGCAGCAAGCCGTGCTGGTTTTATTTTCACGTATTATGGGAGCTGCCAGCACTTTTTAATTAATTTGAGGATTTTTGCCTCTTTTTCTGCTCAGGAGCAGTCTCCAGGCAGAAGACAGTTTTCTCGGACTGATTTGCAGTTACTCGTGTAATGATTACCCCGCTTGCATACATTCAAGTAAAGCGATTTCTAGCATTGGTGTTACTSTTTGCACTGTGCAGCTCCCTCCTCCTTTGCAGCTGGGCTGGGAGCTGGGCAAATACCGAGTTTTCACAATTTTTCATTTGTTTTTGGGCCGGAGCCTTTCCAAGGGCTGCAGCAGTGTCGGCTGCCGAGCGGTGGCCGTGCACGGCGCGGGGAAGAGCTGGACCGATGAAATGCCGGGTCTCTGCAGCCGAGGCACCCCAGGAGGSTGGCTTCAGGGTGGCAGCTTGGGATGCGAGTTCCCATTTTCCGTGGAAATCACATTTTGGGTCTGGTCCTTTTTTGTCTCCCAGCTGGGGTCCAGGATGCGGGGACAGCGGGGGAGCTGTCAATACGGAGTGGCCGCGGGACGGCATCCCGGGGGTGAAGAGGATGCTCTGGAGGGCGGCTCGGGAGATGGGGAGGGGGCTTGGGTCTAAAGTGCTGGAAGAGGGTGAGCTGTGAACCAAAGGGCTCCTCTGAAGATTGAATAAAAAGGGATTTCCTTTGGGAAAGGGGTTGCACGACTGTGAGGAGCCCGGGTGGGAGGGATTCTTGCTTTAAGGAGGGGGTAAGAGCTCGTCAGGGCGGCAGAGGCCGGCAGCGGCTCCCAGAGCGGAGCAGGTGCCGTTCCCCACGTAGCCGCCTGCGTTGCAGGCAATATGTTAATAACACTTTGTTCTTCGGTTCTTTCATCAGAGGCGCTCCGAGCGATTCACAGGCGGCGGTTGGTGTGTGCAGCACGCCCACGGCGAACACAAATCCCTTTTTTCCCTCCGTTTTCACAGGCGGGGGCTGGCGGCGAGGGGCTGCCCGGGCTGCCAGGCGGGCGCAGCGGGGACRGGGACGTGCGTGGTCCAGCCAAGTCCCTGCCGCGCGGGGAGGGCTGGTGGCTCGAGCAAGCGGGGTGACTCCATGGCCCTTCATCACCAAAGTCTGGCCCCTCGCTGCAGGCTGCGCAAAGCTGCCACTATTTTTGGTCCATTTTTATTATGCCTTTTCAGCCAGGAAAGTAGCGTCTTGGTCTGATTCTTCCTACAGCCCTCCAAAGTCTATTTTTAGTGACGTTTGTGGTGGCGGTGGGGTGTCCCCCGATGCGCTGGGGACCTGCGCCCTGATATCAGAGCGGGCAGCCCCGCACTGCCGCTTGCTCTCGCCACGAACGGGACCTCCACCGTGAGCGGGACCTCCACCGTGAATGGGACCTCCACCGTGAATGGGACCTCCACCGTGAGCGGGACCTCCACCGTGAATGGGACCTCCACCGTGAGCGGGACCTCCACCGTGAGCGGGACCTCCACCGCTGGCCCGGGGACCGTGCTTCCCGCAGCGCCTTATCTGAGCCGGCAGCCCTGCGGCTCTCTGCTCGTTTGTCTCTTTATCGAAAGCAGCAGCCGTGGGGACCCCGCGGGACATGAACGCTGGGACAGTCAACGAGCGCTGCAACGCAGGCAGCGAAGCACGCCGGCTGAAACCCACCGCGTGGGGAGGCGTCGGAGGTCTTGCCGCAGGTCCCGGGCTACAGGCCCTCCGATCTCTCAGAAACACATCCTGAGCAGTTGCTCATTCTCCCGAGGCATTTTTGGAGGCCGATGCTTTAATGATCACGTGTGATGGAGAATCAGACCCTCGGCGCTCTGCTTGTGAGCAGCCTCCTGTGTGCTGCTTTGCCGGCCTCACCACCGGCCCCCGCTGAGGTTCGGCCCCCGCAAGCCCCCCTGCACCATGCGTGGGAAGCGAGGGTCTTTGCACCTCAATCCTCCTGGCCGTACRTCAGCTACGGGCTCAACGCTGGCCGCAGCACTGCGGAGATGGGCTGAGGAAGCACCCCAGCTCCGCTCCGCACCCCGAGGATGCACAGCGAGCCCGCCCGGGGCGTGCTGCAGCCACGGGGATTTGGGGCCCCGGCGCTGGTTGGGTCATGAGCCCCTTCGCAGGGCAGGGGACTGGGGACGAGCCAGAGCGGTGGGGAAACCTCCCAACCTACCAGATGGAGCTGAACGTGCAACAACAGCCCCGGGGCTTGTTTGGGCTGCGGAGACCTGCGCAGGTCAGGCAGCCCACGCCGCTCGTTAGCAGGGAGCCGGGGTAGTTCCTCTGCCTGTAATCACCCTAATGAGTAGTTGTCTTGCCCAGCTGCAGCAGAKGCAATTCTGTGACCTGCTTTCAGTGTGTTTGATCTTGCTTTTCTTGTATTTCCTCGCTCGGGTGAGCCGGCTGCCGCAGCGGGTAGGGTTAAGTGCGCATGGTCCGAGAGCACCGGGGACCTGCACGTTGACTGAAGCCGATGTCCTCTGCCGCTCGCTGCCAGCACCCAGAGASTCGGTGCGTGTGCCCTGCTCACCTCGTTAGCGACTGACAGCTTCAGCATTAATGGCTTGGGCTAATTGCCCAAGCCTGATGTCACGCTGGTGCAGGAGGTGATGCCTTCCACACACCCATAACATGCAAGCTTTGCTGCACGGGACCTGCTGCTCCTGTGCATCCCCACCCGCCCAGAAACCCAYGGAAATCCTGCAGTTTGCCTCAAGCCCCCGGGATGGTTTGGAGATTCCCCTCGTTGGTTCCCGGCCCCCCCTGACACCTCTGCAGGGGTTTCATCCCCAGTGAGAGGAGCCAGCGGCCATCAGAGGGGTGAATCACAGCTGCTTTAATCCCCGCGTCGGTGCCCTGCCCCGCAGCGCTCGCCTGCCGCAGCGCCAGGCACGAGGGCTCGCCGACGAGCTGCGGTTGATGCCGACGAGSCGGGGTTAACGCCGATGCGCCGAGCGATGCCGCAGCCCGGTCCTCCGCCTGCAACACGGCGAGGAGCACGGGATCTGACCGCTGCCAAYGTGGGATGCTCCCGGAGAGGGATGGCTCTGCTTCTCCCTGCCTGCTAYAGGGGGTTGTATTTCTTTGCAGGGGTGTTTCTGCCTCTCAGGGAAGAGCAATCGGTGCTGGTGCTTGTTTTGCATAAGGACCTCTACAAGGAGCAGAGTCTGCGCTGCTGCACTCCTCGCTGCAAAGCTGCCCTCAGGTGCAATATCTCTCCTTGCTCCGGAGCAGCTGCACAGCGCTGTGCCGTTCGGGAAACTGCAGGACCGAGGGGCCCAGCCCTCTGCACCCTGCTGCGGGGGGACAGACTGGGGGTTCAGGGCCCTGCAGACATCCACGCACCCCCCAGGCCTGCTTTGGGCCACGCACAGGGGACCGTGACGGCGTGGGGACCCCTCTCTGCACAGAGAAGCAGCCGGTCCCTGGGCATGCATGGCTGCGGGGCRGGGGTCAGCGCCGTGCAAGGGCACCCACGGGAGGAGGATTTGGGGTGCAGAGGGGTGCAGCCCTCAGGCCAGCACGGGGGCTCTCGCCAAAGGCTTTCCCTCGGCCTCGTGACAGCACATGCAGGGCTTGTTCAAACCAAACACAGCAGAGCAAATAAGAGCCTCAGCTGACTGTGGTGCGCTGGGGAGCCAGCAATAGTCACCCCGTGTGCCGAACACCCCCGGGGGCCTCTGCCCCCTCCCCAGGGGTCCTGCAGGGCTCCGCTCCTCCCGCAACCCAAGCAGGCAGGGAGAAGCAGGCAGGGAGAAGCAGGCAGGGAGAAGCAGGCAGGGCGAGGGGAACAGGGGACCCTGCCCCATGTGCAAACAGCCACGGCCTGCTCAGGGTGCTCCCGGGCTGGGCTGCTGGCAGGGCACCGGAGCTGGCACCGCCCAAGCCCGGTCGTTTTTATTTTAAATAAAGTAAGAAAAAGCAAACACAAGGGCTGGGTGGTGTTTGGGACAGGTCCCTTGCGCGGGAAGGCTGGGAAGCGCTGCGGGTGGCAGAGCGTCCGCACACCCAGCAAACAGGCGCAGGGGGCAGCAGGACAAAGGTCCTGGGTTGGGTTACGCTGATCTCTGTTAGAAATTGCTGGTGGCGGGAGGGAGAG
>JASVER010000164.1:726252-788898 GCA_030449065.1 Oceanodroma leucorhoa
CTCTCAGAGTAACCGGGAATGAGCCAGCGGCGATATCATTATCACTAAAAATGCAGCAAGGTGCCATTTTTTTTATAACACCCTGATATGGTAGAAATTTCCCTTTTCTGGATTGCTGTATTTCTGTGTCAGCCCAGAAGTACTTCTGCTCACGCGRGTGCCTGGGGGCGGTGGATGTGCCTGGGGTTCCTCTGGGCCCTGGGAAGGACCATCCCGTGCTTCAGGACGGATCAGCTGGGTGCTGTGCTGCGGTGCCGTGAGGCTGGGGGGTCCGCTGGTGCGGCGGGGAGCTTCGCCAAGTTGCCGGCTTGCAGATCTCGCTCCTGCTCCTTGCTCTCCCGCAGCTGCCAGCTGTGTCTTCCTTAACTTAGCCCTGCCTTGGCTGTGCCTCAAAATAACCCTACGCTCGTTCCCTGCCCTGCGTCGTGCTCCTTGCCGGGGAGCAAGGCGAGCGGGCAGGCTGAGGATGCCGAGGGCGAGCGCTGCCYCTCCGCAGCCCCCGCACCGGGCAGAGGTGGCTGCGGGGTGACTCAGAGCGGTCTCGCCTGCTCCTGCTTCGCAGCTCGCCCCGCCGTGTCCCTGCGGAGCTGCCGGCTCAGCAGCCCGGCCCGGCTCTCCCACAGCCGCCCTCCACACCCTGCAGCCCGTCCGACTCGGAGCCGGGCGCGCAAACAGGACGGGCTGGTTTTCGGCACGGAGTCGGGCTTGGTGCTGGCGGGGGCTTGGAGGCAGCGCGGCTGAAGGCAGCTTCATCCCCACGGCTGCTTCTCCAGCGGGACTGGGACCGGCCGAAGCTCTCCCGAACAGCCTCGGCAGCAGTGTCAGCGTGGGGCACACCAATAGTTGTACCCCGGGAGTTTTYAGCACCCTACGGACAGTGCTGGTCCGGATTTTGACTGTCCGTCCGTTCTGGATACGGGGCGGCGAGTCAGCTGGCTGCAAAGATGCGTCCCGTTTGCACCGTGTGGCTCTGGGCTCGGACTTTGGCCAAACCTGTAACTTCGGGGTGCTTGAACCCCAAGGCCCAAGCCCAGCCCCAGCTGCCCACGCTTACAGGCAGGAYGCAGGCAGGGGYGCAGGCAGGGCAGGGCACAGCCCCAGGCTTCGCTCGCTGGCATGGAAAGCCACACCGATGGCTTTTCTCTGAAACAACGTGGCTTGCAGGCTGCTTTGGTTCRTTTTCTAGGGGGTGGGCACAGGAGCACCCAGCACCCAGCACAGGTCCAGCCCTGCCCCTGCGACCAGGGGTGGGTTATCGCAGGTATCCGGGCTCCTGTGCGCCTTTGGTGTGCGTGGGAGTCCCAGCCATCGCTGGCGTCCCCAGATGCAGCTCAGGGGTGGCGTAACCCCGCGGGCACCTGACCCCCCAGCWCCAAAGACCGTGGCTGTGGGCCAGCGTCAGCAGCGAGCCCGGTGCAAGGGGCTGAGCCGCCCCGTCGAAGGCAGCGGGGAAGGTGCGACGCTGGACCCGGCTGCGGAAAGCGCAGGAATATGCAACCACGGGCTGCCCCACGCTCGGCTGCAATCGCGGTTTAACGTATTCCCCTTCCTGCCGGCCACAGAGCTGCGGCGCGAACCCAGCCAGCCTAAAAAAAAAAAATAACACAAGGGAAAAAAAGCTCAGCATCTTTGCTTTTTTCCAGCCAGATCGGGGCCCTGATCCAGCTGCCGGTGCAGCCCCGCGGGCGGTGTGCCGGCGCAGCGGCGGCGACGGCAGCGCGTGGGAGGCGGCAGCAGGCAGAAAGCGGCCGTGTCAGCTGCAGCCGAGGTGGGAACCTGCCCGTGGAAGCAGGAGGCAGTTTTAGCTAGCAGGGAGGAGCAGTTTTCTGCCCYGACAATTACCGGCTGGCCCAGCGGGTTTCACTTTGGCACGTCCCAGTCTTCCCAGCGCTGCTGCACACGGCCGTTGGCCGTTTCGCTTAGGCACCTTCGTTATTTCCCCCGGTAATAACCCTGAGAAGAGCTGCTGTGGGTGCTGGCAGCGGCAGCCGGAGCAGCTTGGCGAGGGCTGCTGCAAGCGCGGGGATGCCCGGGCGGGAGGGCTCGGTGTCCGCCGGGAGCCGAGCCGAGCAGGGTGCCTGCTGCATGCTCGGGCTGAGCTTTTCGGTGCAGCAYTGCTAACTGCATTATTTAACCCGTGGCGGTGGGGGGTGCTGGGGCGCAGASGCTCCCCTCGGTCCCGCAGCGCCCAGACCCCGGCGTCCCCGCGCTCTGCTGAGGCTTTTAGGAAAGGGAAACGGTTTTTTCTCCTCTTTTCCTTCTCCGTCTTTTCAGATTAGGAAGGCAGCAAAGCCCCCTCTCCTCCGGGGGTGGTCCCAGGGGTGGCAGCGGAGTGGGTCCTACGTACCCCAGCACCCCCCTTCACAGCACCAGGGCCTCGGGAGCCCCGGGGAAGGGGTGGGTAGAGGAGAGCTCATAGAAATAAGCCCCACAGAGGCGATAAAAGCAGTATTTATTGTACCTGACCTTCTGCTTTGTAAAGTTCCAGTGCTGGTTTTCTGGGCTGAAAACACCGTTTACCTTGACTGCTGTTAAGGAAGAACACTTGCTTGGGCAGGTTGTTTAAGGATTCAGGGGAAGAAAGTTCAGGCAGAGCTCAATTAGTCCGGCTTAATTTACAGGCGAAGTTCTGTGTCTGCGTGATTTGCTTCACTTCTCTGTTGCACATTTTAATGCACAGAGCAGTACTGGGCTTTTTTATTTTTCARTGCACGTACTTAATGTAGAAGCGCTGTTGTTATCCCCGTGTTTACAGCCCTCCTCATAATGAAACTGCTGGTTTTTCTGCTGTGAAAAAAAAATATCTAGTGCTGTGCCGAAATGAGCAGAATATGTGGGAGAATAAAGCTGTGTGGTGCAGATTSTGYAGCTTCTCATGAGCTCTGCCTGACTTCTCCTGGTCAGTCCTTGCTGTCCTTCTGCCCAGCACTGCTTAATTCTGGGAGTTCTTCTCATAAAGGATCCATGCGCCACGAATGTGCTGATGCTACCAGCTCGGGAACAAGTGCTCTGTGTTCTCCCYACCTGCTGTATTCACTGCGATGAGCAAGCACCGGCAAGCACTAGGTACCGCTTAGCTAATGCAATGTACTTTATTATTGTATTAGTTACGCAATAATAATTAGTAATGCAAAAATATTATTATTATTATATTAGTAATGCCGTGTAATGCAAAGTAATAGCAAAAGCTACAGCTTTAGGTAGTCTGCTTGCTATCTTCCACTGACTGACTGCTACTTCAGACTCCGCAGCGCTGACCGGCTTTGCTTATAAAAAGCGCCAGGACCAGGTCATCTGTCACGCTTCCCTCTGAGCTGCCTCTGCTGAGGCCATACGATGGCTGTAGAGCATCTTGGTTTGCGTGGTCGGTATCTTCATGCAGCAAATCGAAAATCCAATGAAAACAATTGCCAGAACAAGCTGAACAAGGAGTTGCTAAGTTGCTCTGTGGCATGCAACGATTATGTGGTACCCGAAGTTTTTCTTMCTGGTCGGAACTCGTGGCCGTACTTGACTTTATTCAGAAACAAACATAATGTTTTCTGTACAAGAAATCACTGTATTTCTACGGCCTAGGAAAAGATCCATCTCAAAAAAAAAMCCCCAAGCAACTTCCTCCTTGTCCGTATATTGTACATTCTGACAGCAAAGTAACACATGCATCTGGAGAAAACTGGCAAAAMAGATTTATAAAGGTTCTTAAGTTAAAAATTAGGAAAAAACATGTCTTGGKAGTGGAGCAAGGACCCAAACAAATTCTTCTGCCCCTGCCCTCAACTTGCTGCATTTCCTATTCTTCCTTAATAAGCAGGCAGCCGACAGCTGTTGGCAAAGCTTGAAAATAGCATAAGAGCGTGGCGTGTCGGAAAGCACTCGTGCCTCTTTTGGTAAGCGGTGCAGGAGCGGCTCCTTAGGTAGGTTATGTAYAGGCCGGCTTCGGCCGAGGAGCATCGCATGTCCCAGCCATAAATAGCACCAGCAATCCACTTCTCTGGGTGGTGGAAAGGTTGTTTTTACTCCAGCGCGAAACGATAACACAAGCGTCTGCTACGCAGGAGAACCGCATCAGCCTGCCCAGCCTTTGGTGCCAGCTCCTGGCTTCACTTCTGTCCGTGTTTCGATTACCCCCATGCTGTCTGCTAGTGTCTAATGACGGCATCAGCAAGCAGCGTTAACGAGATGACTGTCCTGAGACCGATGTGTGGGGTTTCAGTGATTTGGAAGTCGTAATATAGAAGTTACGTCCTTGATTAGAAGCAGAAGTGCCGAGTTAATAGTCCTTGGCTATTTAATTCCCCGGTAACGGTCGTCCGCAGTTCAGACCTGCAGGATCGATTGCAGTTTGGCATTGCTGAGCGTGCGTGAATGTTTCCCTGGCAGGAAATTTTGCCGACGTTCGGAGAGCAGCAAAGCCCCAGACCTTGCCATCTGTCCTTCCCTCGGCCGGCCGCAGCGCCATCCCTGTCCTTATCCAGCACGGGCCGGGACGCGAGGAGGTGCGATGCCCCCGCGCAGCAGCCGTGCTCGCCAGGAGCCGGGGCACACGCTGTCCCAGCACAACGGGGAGCTTTGTCACCACACCGCATCCACCATCGGCAGCCTGCGGTGTGAATAGAAGCTGGGGCCGTTTCTCCACGAAGCGGTGGACAGGAGGGCTCGGCTGCGGCTGGCTGCGGTTCTCCGGAGCCGCCCCGCRCGGGGGCCGGGATGCTGCTCCTGCCAGCCGTGCTAGGGAGCAAATACGAGCCTCGCTTGTCTGCAGCATCTCAGCCCAAATCAAACTGTGAAAGGTGTTTTCCTCGCTCAGCACTTTTTTCCCTGGCCCTTGCTACCTGTGGCTCTGTCGACAAACGCGGTCCCGCTAGAAGACGTGTTTCGGCCAAGCTTCCTAAGGAAGCAATGCGCGTGCARAGCGCATCCCCCCAATCACCTTTGAATTTGTTGGCCAGCGTTGAGCAGATTAGCAGACCAACAATGATTAGAAAAGCCTTATCTGCTTGTAAGCCCTGTGAAAGGAGGCAGCTGGGTGGAGGGCAGGGACCTGCCAATGCTCCTCCAGAAGGCAAGCAAGGTATCGGGAGGAGCAAAGCTCCAGAAGCCAAGCAAGGTATTGGGAGAAGCAAAGCTCCAGAAGGCAAGCAAGGTATCGGGAGGAGCAAAGCTCCAGAAGCCAAGCAAGGAATCAGGAGGAGCAAAGCTCCAGAAGCCAAGCAAGGAATCGGGAGGAGCGATGCTCCTTCAGACCCTGCAAGGTATCGATGAACCCGGTGGGACCCGCCTGGGGCTCCCCAGGTGTAGGAAGCCAGGCTTTTCGGCTCTGCTGAATTGAAACGTTGTCTTATGGCCAGAAGTGCCTGAAAACTGTGAATTATATTCAGCGGGCAACATCATTGTCATTTGGACTTCTGACCTGCGTGGCTAATTGCCGGGCCTCTTTATTGCAAACGCCAACGTGCAAGCAGGCGGTGCGTGCCAAAGCGCGCGATGGTCCCGAGAAGAGCTGGAGCTTCCTTCCACGSGCCCTGCAACTCCCGCTCCTCGCCACACAGAATGAGTAAGTCTGGTTGTTGGTGRCTGTATTCACATGATGATCAATTTCCCCGTTTATATTAAAATACTTTGAATCTCTTTTGTGCGTGTTTAATTCAAGGTGTGACTCAAAACTTACTATGCCATATCTGCAGCTGGAAAATTTTGGGATACGGAATATATGTCAGCTTAGAGTATAGCTCAGGGAGGTTGAATATGCACAATCCTTGCAAAAGCAGCGAAAGAGACTTCCCTTTGAGTGAAAAACCCCAAGCCCCAGAGACAGGCAACCGAGAAGGCCGTTTCTGTGAGCAAAAGCCCTCTTACGAACAAGAAGCCGTCCATGCCATCYGGCAAGCAGCGCTCCAATGCTCCAAGAGAGAAACATTTGTATTTTGTTCCTAAAATGTACGTGATGCAACGTAGCCTCGGTGCGTGTGACGGGACAGGAGGCTGAAACGGGTTCAAGGCTTCTCCTGCCATGTAAATACAAAGAGTTTTAATTATGTGTTGCTTGGTGACATTTGATTCATCCCAAAAGCAAAATGCTTGCCCGAGGAAAATATTTTGAGTTCTGAGGATATCATTTATGGTGATGACTTAACAATATCACCTGAGAACAGGGTGAGCTTCTTGTGCAAGCGATGCAGCGCTTCAATCCCCCTCAGACCTAGCAGTGGTACTGCAGGAGGGGCTTCCTCAAAGGTCTCCCGAAAGCAGAACAGAGGTGGCTGTGGTACTGCAGGGAAAGCAGATGAAGAACAATAAATGCAACCAAAATAATTTTCAGCTAAGCTAGAAGAAACTAAACTGTGGACTTACTTTTCAAAACCAGTGGGTTTGTGGAGTCTCCAGTTTATGAGCAATGCGCATTCAAGAAATGTGAAATGAATTTCTAAAGCAACTATTTAAAGTGGTCTAACTTCTCGCAGTAGGCGAGGCAAATATTAGAAGTATTACGCTTGCTGAGGATAAACTTAATTATACTAACAGGTACCAAAAGGTTCTGACAACTTATTTAAAGATATAAACTGTGAGCATAGGAAATAGTGTTTTAGAAGGACATGTTAAATCTGTGCCAGTTAAATATGTTTTAATCTCTCTACAGAATTCCCACTGGCTATAAATAGAACTATAAAGACTAATTAATACTGCAAATATTTACCATCTCCACTTGATATTGTCTTCTAACTGTGTAGATCTGCTAAATAGATGAGTATAGATGTTAATGAAAGTAGGAAATTTTATTATACTTCTAAGACCAAGGTAAATCTGCAAGGTTTTGAAACAGCAACTTTTATTGGTTGTAGCAGCAAATCTCTTAAACCGCTGTTACTGAAGTCGCTTTCAATGACACACATTTATGTGTCATGCTTTAAAAAGCACTTTAATGCTAGTGAGAAGTGTCAGATCCACAGGTTTGGAATGCAAAACCGCCCTGTATCCTCAGCAGAGCAACGCGTCCCTGCGTTAACTCAATCTCTCGAGAGAAGGACTGTGTCCACGCTTGCCCAGCCTCCGTACGCAGGGTACTTCGAGCACTCGCGGTAACGCTCTCCACCGCCACGATGTAAGGTTTTGCTTTCAAMTCAAGCACCGTGGCACTGCCACCTTCCTAACCTTCAACGTACAACTGACAGGGTGTTTCACCCGCAGTCTGCGCCGGATCCGATGGCGGGTCCGGTGCCAACCATCGCACGGGACAAACCCCGCGGAGGCTGAGCGTGGCGCCGGCCGGCACGCAGCCCTCCCACGGCTGCCTGCGAAGGCCGGGGCTGGGAAACCCAAAACACCCATCTCTTATTCCATGCTCTTCAGATGTTTTTTTTAACCTATTTTCATAAGGCAACAAGATGGTGAAGGACAGAGCGAGATACTCAGTAGTTTCATGTACTAGCGCATTTACCTGGATACGTGCAAGTATGAAAGTGTAAATTCGTGACCGGGTCATGCTTTCACTCAGGYGTATAGGTAATGCTACTTACTATCAGTAGTAAGTATGCTCTTAAAGCATCTTAACAGCTAATTAAAACCTGTAACTCTGTTGCAGCCAGCCTGCATTATTTAATCCTTAAATAAGCTCTACATATACCCCCGTGGTTTGTTGCACTTTAACGGCGGAATTTGTTAAAAAGYCTATGGATTTTTTCCGTTTTTTTCCCCCAGCAGATGACCAGTTCCYCCTCCGAAGGCGGGCCCGGGCTGTTCAGCGCAGGCCGTGACCCCAGCTCTGAGGAGAGCGGGCTGCAACCGGGGCGAATGGCGCCTGCCGCCAGACACACACCTAGAGTTAAGAAGGGCGCTGAAAAAAGAGGCTCATCGCCTCAGCACTSATGTCACCGCTGCCGTCAAACCCCTTCCAGGGCTCTCGGCACCCCCCGGTTAATCCYGGGGCCTTGGGCCGCGGCCGGCCCCGGGCCCCCTCAGGCGGCCGCTGGGGTCCGTGAGGGGCCGCTGGGCCCGCCCGCGCGCTCCCGCCGAACTACATCTCCCGGCATGCCCCGCGCCGCCATTGTGTGGGGCCGCCGCGGCGGGAGTCCCCTCGCCCCCCGCCCCGCCCCGCCCCGCCCGCCGCGGCGGCCCCACACAATGGCGGCGCGGGGCATGCCGGGAGATGTAGTTCGGCGGGCGGGCGCGGGCGGTGGCGGGCTCGGGCCGCCTACTATTCCCGTCGTGCCCCGCGCGGGGTGAGGTGCCCGGATGTGCCCGGCGCCGGAAGAGAAGCGGGTCTCTTCGGAGCCGGCCATCTTGTGCGGCAGCGAGCAGGGCGCGGGGGCCCGGCAGCATCGGAGGAGGATCCCGCCGACGGGGGCCCATCATGCCCGGACACCTGCAGGAGGGCTTCGGCTGCGTCGTCACCAACCGCTTCGACCAGCTCTTTGATGACGAGTCCGACCCCTTCGAGGTGCTGCGGGCGGCCGAGACCCGGAGGAAAGAGAGCGGCGGCGGCGGCGGGAGCCAGGGGGGCGGCGGGGCCCGCGGCGGCCCGGCGGGCGCCCAGACCAACTCCTCCGGCGGGGCCGGCGGCGGCGGCCCGGGCCAGGCGGGCGCCGGCGGCGGCGTCGGCAGCGCGGCCAAGCAGCTGCGCAGGGAGTCCCAGAAGGAGCGCAAGAACCCGCTGCCCCCCTTCGCCGCCTCCGCCGGGGGCGCCGGTGACCGCCGGGAGGAGGGCAGCGGCCAGCCCGGCGCTCCGCTGCGGAAGGAGGGTGAGCGGGGCGGCGGGGGGCTGCGGCGGGGGAGGGAGCCGAGAGCCGCGGCGCTGCCGGGCCCGGCCCCGCCGAGGGGCCGCCCCTCGCGGGCCCCGTCCCGCCGCGCACAAAGGAGGCGGCGGGAAGGCGCCGGGAGCGCGGCGCGGGGGGTCCGGGGCAGGGCCGAGCCTTCGGCTGCGGCGGCAGCTCCGTGCCCGCGGCGGCCTCGCACCCACGTGGGGAAGCGCATGGCGGGGCCGGCGGGAGGCCGCCCGGGGCACCTGCGTGGAGGGGGCCGCCCGTCCGCAGGGCCCGTTAGCGGCGGCCCCGGGCGGCCGGAGCCCCGGGAGGAGCGGTCGCCGTGCTGCCCGGCCGCACGTGGCCGCGGGCGGTGTGTCCCCACGGCCCGTGTGTCCCCACGGCCCGGCCCGCTCAAAATGGAGTCGTGCGTGCGTGGGGTGCCCCGGTGCTGCCTCTGTGCCGGAACGTCTGTTGTGGCGGGGCAGGGCAAGGAGGAGGGGGGGCTGCCCGCGGGAGAAGGGTAACGTGAAAGAGAAAATCCCAGCAACGSATCCTAAAGTGAAATTGTGTTTCGGGTGGCCTGACGTATTTGACAGGATCTCTGGCAGTCCCTGGGCTCTTCAGAAGTCACTTGGGTCATTTTTCAGGGGAACGGTGTTGATAGGAATCGTGTATGTATTTTAATAATAGGTTGTGTAAATTCTCAGCCGTGTTTGTGTAAAGCCCTAAGACATCCCACACGGGAAACTTTGTTGAAAAAAAAAAATCAAAGCATAAATAGGTTAAATGACAATGCTGTGGGCAAAGTAATCAGTAGGACACCGATCTGCGTGAAGAGGGATAGATGTTGCGCACACATGTCGTCCCAAAGCAGTTGTACCGCGCACAGACTTCAGTGCACGTCGAATTGGTCAGAACTCTGATTAAATTGGAATCCTTGAAATGCATCAAAGTGTGGTGACAGTAGTTGGCGTGTGGGTGAGGAAATAACTTAACTGCAGTTTTAACTCTAGGTGATCTTCTCAGAAATGCGGCCAGTTCAGAAAAGCACAGTGCTACATGAAAGCATCTTAATACTTTAGCGATTACCGCAGTGCATGTTGCAAAATGATTCTCCACCACGTTTTATGCTTTTCAAAAAAGAAAAAGTTTTAATATACTAGTTGTTTTAGAAAGTGGGCCTCCCAAATGTTATTTGGAAACACCTTGTGACAAGCTTTGCTTATGGATCTTTCGTACTTTAAAGCTTGGGATTTTTTTTTCCCTATGAGGAATGCAATAATTTGTCCCGAGTGGCAATTTACTAAACCAGTRTCCTCTGGAAATATTAGTCAGATACAGAATTATGGTGTTGTCGTGCATGAGGTAAACCTGAAACGTGGGCAGTGTCTTTGGCCAACACAAGAGAACGCAGAGGGTTTTTGGTAGGGCTAGCAGTCCCATGTTTACCTCCCGGTTTCACATTCATTTTCGAGAACAAGCACTACTTCACTATGAAAAAAGTATTTAGTGCCTTATTATAGTAGTGAAACAGAGAAAGTCAGGCCTGCTTTTGCAGCACTGTGTATGAGCACTGTAGTAAACAAAGTGATTTTCCAGTTTGAAAATTTGTTTTATGTATGGGACGGTAGTTCTAACGTTATAAAGGTGTTGGAYTCCATGGTATCGACGGGGTTTGTATCCTCGGTGAATGTATTGCAGTTTAAAACTATTCCACTACGGTGCACATTATCTGACTGGTGAATTACCAGTTCAAAGCTTTGTGATACTAAGAAAAAGAAATAACTTGTATTTTTGGTTAGGCTTCACCAGGAACCAGGTTTTTCTGAGCTCAAGGTGTTGAACTCGAAATTCAAAGACCGGGAATTATTCATTCCAGTTCTGCAGCATACCTCCTATGTGACACTGGCCTGTTTGCTTTCCATGCTGAGCTTTACCTCTTAAAATGAAATGGTCATCCTTAGTTTGAGAGTCCTTTCAAAGTAAATGCTCGTGAGTTTAACCCCTGTGTTTCCGCAGGGAGTAACGATTACTTAGCAAGCAATGTATGTCATGCAAACTTTATGTTAAATACAGCTTGTAAGGTAAGGAAGACATTGTTCATTTGGGTGTGTTGGCTTGGATATCATTACAACTGTAACTTCTTTAGCCCCACCCAAATACGACATTGCTTGTTAGGCAGGAACTTATTTCTTTAACAAAAAATTTAAAATTGGCATCTTATAATTTAAAAGATAGTTCACAATTCTTAAGCCAGCCTTGGTGGTTTGCTTAGTGTTTTTTCCCTAAAAGTTTTGGCAAGAAAATAGTATAACAAAGGAGTAATGTGTTTGTCCAGATCTTTCTAAAGAGGAGTAAACAGGCCTTTCAGATGAGTGGGAAAAAACCCTGTATTTAAGATCCGTCAGATATCTTAGTGAAGAAGATCATGCCCATGGGGAGTTATTATTTAAAAAAACCCCCAACTTTCAGAAGGCATAGAGAAGAAGGGAAGAACGCTAGCCAGTTCAGTGGCACAGTGTATTCTTAAGCTATTTTAAGTAAGGGCACAAGGAGGTGAGTCTTTGTCAGGGAGCGTCTGCGAGGGTTGGTGTGGATGAACGCACCATTTAGTCACCGACTGGTACCTACYGTGCTGCCTGCTCATCGGGACGCAGGTGACACCTGTCTGGGTACCCCTGGGTCATACTGCCGGCCAAAAAAGTTTCCGAGAAGAGCGCAGTGGGATGAATCAGGGTGGCTGTCATAGGGACTTGGGTCCAGCGTGGCGATGCTGACTTCATTTTGGTGCGCATCAAAATAAAAACCACTTGTTTTACCTGAAAAGCACCTTTCAGAGAGAAAAAAAGAAATCTTGCTTGCCTTGATCCTTCTTTGAAAGTTGACCGTGTCATTTTAACACGGATTACTAATGTATTGTGTGCTCTGACAGGTTTTGTTTCCTACAATATTGTAAGAGTGTACACTTGTACAAAATACAATTTGATTGAAATGCTGCGTAAAAAYGGGAATAAGAAGAGTCAAGTGATCTACAGTGACTTTTTTATAAAGGTATAGTTTCTCAGATTACCTAGTCACAAGGCTAGAAGAAAAACTTCAATTCAGCTTACCTTCAATATTGTTTTACGGTGTTAGAGTCAGTATCTCTCCCAGAGCAGCTCCACATGCCCTTGATGTGTTCCGCCTCATGTTTCAGGGATAAGACGTATTGGCAGGAGGCCTGATCAGCAGCAGCAGCAGCAACAGCAGGGTGAAGGCAAGCCTATTGACAGGAGACCGGAGAGACGACCTCCTCGTGAGCGCCGCTTCGACAAACCTGCTGATGAGAAAGGCGAAGGAGGAGAATTTTCTGTTGATAAGTAAGAATTTTGTCTTGCCTGAGGACTTTCCTAGTTTTGATAGGAAGGCGCTGTCCTGCCTTTTGCTACTAAGTTTTTTTTAAAAAAAAAAAAGCTGATTGAATCAAAATTAAATTGATTGAATTAAATTTTTGTCAGTCACAGAAGAGTATATGTCATGCAGAATATAACRCTTTTCTTTCCTTTTCCATGGTTTTGTTCACAAACTTGGCTCAAGTTACAGACCGGGCGTGATCTAACATGAACAGTTCCATTGGTTTAACTGAAAATACGGTTTAAATCAGTAAGATATCTGCCATATCTCTCTAAATCTATAGCAGATGGGTCAGGAAGGGAACTCAAGTGTAGCTGTTGCTTGCAGGATAAGGTTTGTTTGCTGTTATAGCTGTTGCTTAAATCTGTACAGCTGACTTCGAGCCAATAAAAGTTAGTTCATGCAGGTGTTTAGACCTTGGCTGCTGTGACTTCAGATTTGGAATTGRTGAAGCCATCTTATGTCTAGGCAAGTTTTAAAGTGTCTCGAGTGTCATGTGGCATCCAGAATTCAAGTGTTCTGAAAGTAATGTTCAAATATTAAAATTTTAGTAGCCAAAGTTAAAATGCTTGTAAAAGTAAGGTGGATGAACGTGAGTTAAATTGAAATTGTAGTATCAGCTAGTGATGTAACACAATACAAATACTACATTTTGCAATTTAGTGCCAGAAGATGCAAATGAAYGGTAATCATTCTGAGCATTTGTTTGCAGATTCTGAGTTGCAGGCACTGTATGTTTGGGTTTTTTCAGTGTAATAATTTGGCATTGAAATTAGAGTCTCGACACAGTTACAAACAGTAATTATCAAAGGAAAAGTAAGTAAAAAAAATTCTCAGAAGAGAAAAAGAAAACCTTAAAAACCATGCGGTAAATTTTTGGAGGTGAAATATTCAAGTTTGACCGTTCYGTGCTAGACCCATTCTTGACCGACCGATGCGTGGACGTGGTGGACTTGGAAGAGGACGTGGGCGTGGACGTGGAATGGGCAGAGGAGATGGGTTTGACTCTCGTGGCAAACGTGAATTTGACAGACATAGTGGCAGCGATAGATCGTAAGTCTTTAACTTTTTCTATTGKTTTTTTTTTTACTATTCTTTACAATTAAAACACATTTTTAAATTTACCTTTGAATTTCTGTATCTGGACACTATAATGTTAACTCAGTTTTGTTAGTTCTGTTTCACATTCACATTTCAGCGGCCTAAAGCATGAGGACAAGCGTGGTGGCAGTGGATCACACAACTGGGGAACCGTCAAAGACGAGCTAACGTTAGTAATCTGTAATTGCTCAGAAAACTATTAGCAGAATGTTAATAAATCCTAATCCTTACAGCTTGCAAAACATAAAGATTTAGCTGCCTTTTTTGCCTTTGATTTTGATAATTTTTGCAACACTATTAAAGCAGCCTTTGCAGAATTTAGARAATTAGTGATTTTTTTTTTTGTAGCATAAGAGATGGCTTCACTGTTAAAACCAGAATTTTGGGCAAGTTTGGAATGGGGTTTCTGAACAATTCTTTTAGTAAAAATAGAGCAATTTAATTTTAGCATTTTTATCAGGTTAAGCATGCTTTTTTTCAAGTATTACATTGAAAATGGTATTTTTAATATACCCAAATCTATTTTGTGTCTCAAGGTACAGTGGGAGGCTTTCAGAATGGGTACTAGTAAGTGTTAGGGAAAACCACTAGGAAGGTGGAAAGCATAGAATTTAAAAGGCACAGGGAGCACCAATTCTTAATGAAATAGTTGTTTTTAAAGAAGTGGGTTGCATAAATCCACTATAGATCTTAGTCATTAATCTTACGTAGCTTTAAATAGGGATGAACTTCTAAAAAACAAAACTCCAAACGTTGTGTAATTGCAGTGAATTGGATCAGTCAACTGTAACTGAGGAAACGCCAGAGGGAGAGGAACATCCGCCTGCTGATTCTGAAAATAAGTGAGTACCGCCCCTTCTGATGTTCTTTGATTGCTTCAAAGGTAGCATTACTTYGCCTTTAACCTCTGATACTTATTCCTACTTCTGTTTTGCCAAACTCAGATTATATCTTCTTCAGTAGATACTAAATTATCCACAATGCTGCTGGAAGACTGTCTCTTTAAAAACAGCATGTCTAAAAATTGTTATCTTGAAACTGTGCATTAGTGTCATGCAGGCTGTTAGGTCAATTTCAGATTTAGTTATGAATAATCAGTTCTAATACGCTTAGGGTCTTGGGATTGCAACTCCTAAGTACCGAATCCAAAAGCATCTGTGCTCATAACTMGGTGGAACCACCAAGCAAAAGGGACAAAATGTTCTTCTGCCAGCAGAAGGCAACTTTTTTTAAACGTAGTTTTTCAAAACGACTGTTGACACTGTGTGACTAGTGTGTAGAAGAAAGGAGATATCTCTTCCATTCTCTGGCTTCTGTGTATGCAGCCAATTTTCAAAGAAGTAAACTTGATTGCTTCTCATTTCACTTGGACAGCGTTACAGAAGAAACCAGCGACTGGATGAATGAACTAGAGTAACTAGAGAAGCAGAACGAGCAGTAGTGATACATACAGTTGATGTAAAAACGTGATACAAATTTTTATAGTAGCATAGTAGAATAAAATGTTTTATTTTAATGAGGAATGTGCTTTATGATGAATTCAAAAGAAAATGACAAACAGGTGAGATAGAATTTTGAAATACTTGTTTGCCCGAGATTTCTAATGTAGAGTTTGCTATAGCTTGATTTCCTCATCAATAACTTTGGTTAGTGGTAAAGAGGGTACAATTACTGCATAGAGAATAAGAAATGGATTTAGTTTAACTAAAAAAAGACTAAATGCTGTTAATTCTCCAAGATTGTGGTGGTCCAAAGTTAAGGTTGTCTTGTATACAGAAGTAGGATGAGAATTTTTAAGGAATTACAGCTTGAACATTGGTTAGGAAATGCAAGCTAKCTAATCCTTAAAAAAATTATATGTATTGGAAATCTGGATGTATTAAATTCGTTGTGTCTGCAGTATTTCCTGGAAGTTTATTAGTAGCAGTGTCCTGGTGCTTGACCAGATACTGACCATCCATGTGCAGATCAGTTATCTGCAAAATTCTGCAGGCTATTCGTATGTTTTTTTCTTCTTCCTCAAATCTGCAGAAAATGTGTACTCTTCCCAGTTTCAAGCATAACACATCTGTTGTAATCCATCAGTTATCTTTATAGAAAAGCATCTTTGCACAGGTTAGTTTTCCAGTTGGCTAGTTTGGTGTGGACCTCTAACCTAAATGTTTCAGCAGAACTGTAGGATGTTTTACTGCAGTAAAATTGGCAGAATGCCAAGGGGTGATATCTTTGCCTTGAACAAAAAAAATGCTTCTGAATATATACCGTGTCAAAAACCTTGCTGTCCTATAGAATGAGGAAAAAATTGAAATACAGTAATTTTGACATAAAACCTCTGCATTATTACATTAAAATAAATGGCTACAAAATGCAGAGCTTTTCTCCTAAGTTGAGGCTTTCATGATCTTTTTGCTGCACATACATGGCACTGGTTTTTCTATAAATCAGAAATTCAGTTGCATAAACACACTGAAGAATGACTAGAGGATTGACTGCCTGTGCAGTTGGAACATGATCTGTTATTGAGCATAGTGGTAGTGTGTTTTACTTAAAAATAGCTCTTTGGCAGAAGGTAGAGGCACCAAAGATTTACAGTGAGGTGATGTATCGCACAAGTAACTAAGTCGTAAGCTGTTGTTTTTTCAAGTTAGCTGAATGTAAAAGTTGTTTCAGCTAGCTGGGAAATTAATAATTGTCTTTGGTTCAATAAAGGCAGCAGACTGTCCAAAGCTGATTAAATTCTGGTTTTTAAAAAAACAACGAGCTTGAAAATTGTGGTAAGAACAAGCGCTCTCTCACTGCCTTAACTTGAACCTTTGGGAGAGGGGTATCTCAAAAAGGCAGGGTATCTCAAAAAGCTCCAAAGAAGTCCATTGCAGAAGTTAGATTTTCATATTTGTAAAGAAAATTATCATTAATGTGGAGAATAGATGGCATGGGTCAGTGTTAATTTTAACATTTTGCTGTGCTGTGCTCACCATTTAGTTGCTTAAAGGTGTCTGACTGAGATTATTTTTTTTTTTGGCACTCTGGCTAAAGGGAATGAGTTTTCACGTGTGCGTTCTGAGTGGTGGAAGTGAGGGTTTTTTATGTACACCTCTTAACTGCTAAATAGCTATTAAACTTTTTTTTTATATAATTTGGTGCTGATTAACAACTGATTTTGAATTTGTTGTATCTAGAATGTGAGTTCTAAGTCATGATCATAATATCCATGAATTTACTACAGAGAGAATGAGGTTGAAGAAGTTAAGGAAGAAGGYCCTAAGGAAATGACCCTGGACGAGTGGAAAGCTATTCAAAGTAAGGATCGTGCAAAAGTTGAGTTCAACATCCGTAAACCAAATGAGGGTGCTGATGGGCAATGGAAAAAAGGATTTGTTCTTCACAAGTCAAAGAGCGAGGAGGTAAAGTGATTTTCAGTATTTGCCAGTATCCAAATTGTATAGGTTTTTCTATTGATACGYACTTCTTGGAGTGGAAGCTCCATTCTTTGGGACACTGCCTGCAGCTAAAATTATAAAATTTCTCTTCATAAAACTGAAGTTACGCAGTAGCATAAGTAGCCATTCTTACTGTGGTTAGTTTGAGCAGTTGATCTGTACCCTTAGGTTGGTGTATACTGTGATATAATCTAGAGATAAGACTGGAATACTGCTGCATCTGGGCAGGTAACTTTTCAAGGACTGTCTCTTGGTGAGCATTTTAGAAAAAGTTTGCCAATATCAAATTTATTTCTTTGCTTTTTATGCAGTACACAGATTTATGGTGCTTGCTAAACATGATGTAAGACTGAAGAAATACTGGTGGTGCCTCAGACACCTTAACTGTAGATCTTAAGTTTGTAACATAGGTATCTTCTCATTTTGTAACATATAGACAAGTGTCCTTAAAGCTTTTGAGAAACCAGGTGAAATACATTTGTATCCTCYAGTGATAGTCAACATAGTTGCTGTAGAATTATTTTAAAATTGTAGTTTCTCAAGCATACTCATTTCAGTCATTGCAAAATTTTAATTATTTTGTTCCAAGATAGAGTGGCAAGGAGAGACATACTCTTCCACTTCAGAAGGGAGGGAAGTGCTGAGAGCTCCGTTTTCTAATGCAGGCCTGCATTAATCTTTGTTTTTAATCTTTGTTTTTAACACTCTTTAATATCTTAAGTGGCCCACTGTTAATCGGTGGCCTGCAAATTGGTATACCAGGTGGTTCTGAGTCCCTTTGAAGTAACTAAACAGTATATAATACGCTGTTTGGTCTTCTAATAYGTATTATTTCTGCTTTTTCACACCTTGTCAGTTTTTTCTTGTAAGCTGGGGGCATAATACAGATGGGGAGGCACTATTCAGTACTTTCTAATGAAAACTCCATTTCTCATCTCATTGACTCAGAATGAGTTTGACTTYGTGACAATCATGCTGTTTTCTTTCCTTGCTGTGTAGGGTAGTTCTTTAAATGATTGCATATCTTTTTGTTTACCTTAAGCTGTTCAGTGTTTGAAGTGTTCCTTAAATACYGCTTTCTCTGGCTTGTGTAGAAAAGGGAAATTGAGTTAGACTTAATGTTGCTGTATATTAAAAGAGTCTATTTAAACAGTATTTATGTACTTTACCAAGATTTACTAAACMTGTAGTCCTTCTTCAAGTTCCCCCAGCCCCAGTCTCTCCGAAGCAGATTTATGTGACGTTTAGTCAGYTGAAGACGGTCTCTTTTAACATATCTGCCTGTATGATAGTATAATAATATGGTAGTACTCTTGAGTAATTTAGAAGCTAGAAAGATCCATATTGTATTTTCCATTCGAAAAATGAATCAGTAGTTAACTCAAAAAAGCTCAAACAAAACCAAGGAGAATAATCAAATTACTTTCATGGAAGAACTGACATAATTAGTAGATTGTTCTATTTGAAAGGTGTATTCAGTTAACTTCTCTTCAAAGAAATGAGTCAGATATTTTTAACGCTATCACATAAGAAGTTAGCAGCTCCTTGCTGTATAAGGACAGAAGTGAGGTATTAACAAAACTGCCTTTAAATGTAGATGCTTTTAGCCTGCTTTTATTGTACGTCCAGCAGATRTCTCGCCCCATTTAACTTATTCATTGTTCACTGATGCCGTAGGAAGCAGCATGGGTTTTTTTGTGAAGTAGTATGGCAGAATAGCTCTATCCTACAGCCGTTAGGAAAGCCTTTGCTGCAGCTCCTTTATGAGCAGGTTTAGAAGGTGGAATATTTAGAAGTTACGAACAAAACCTACCAATCACCTGCTGTTCTTTTTGTTTGTCGTCTTGGACATACTTATGAGTCATGAAATTAAGGTTGATGTAAGGTTTCTGTGATTCTTATCAGTAAGAAGGGAGTTGATGTGTGGAAGTGACTTGGTTTATAGGTAAATTGTGGGTTTCGGCCCTAAATCTTCTGTACTCTTATGGCTGAAAAATCACAATGTGCCCCAGTAGATTTTCTCAGAAATTTGGATTGAAGCGTTGTGATGACCACCCTCATTCCTGTAGCTTGAGAACTACTGGGAGAATGTCCTAGGAATCTGTGGGAAAAGGGAGTATGAGGCTCTAGTAGTGTTCATCTGCCTTAGTCTTGTGAAAGAGCTGTCCTCCTCCTCCTCCTTGCGCTCTTCACTGAGGGGTGAARCGCTTGACCCTGTCTGAGGTCTTCCCTCTTTTTCACATTTGCTATGCAATTACTGGAAAGTGGTACTTTGTATAAAATGAACTCTTAATACTGTCTCAGATTCCTGCTGGTTTAATGTGAAATCCATGTGTATTGGCAGCCCTAGTCTAACGTGATTCTTTCCAGGAGATTGGGTTATGCCATAAAAGAGAGATCCTCTTTTTTTCCTTCTCCGCAGGCTGGTTTAGTGGTTTGAGTCTTAAGTTCTGCTGGTGCAGCTGAACACGAAATGGGAAGGAGTTACATTGTGGAGAGATCTTAAAATTTGTCCAGAAAGTTGGATGCAAGTCTCCTGGAAAGATCGATACGCTAGTAGATCAGTTCCTACTCTATGTTCTGCTGTGCTGTGCCTCTTTCCTGTGCCTTCTAACTTTCTTGCTAATCTAATCGCTTCCTTAGAGGAGATTACAGTGGGAGACTGAGAAATATGTTTTGGAAAATAATAGTTCATCTTCTCACAATTTGGAGGAATGACTCTTGAATCGAGGCTGCACAGAAACCTTTTCTCGTTAACACTAATTTTAAACATCCCACCCTCTTACCTGTCTAGTTCTGCGCAGTGAGCCTGATGTATTGGGGTGCTAGAGATCAGCCTGCACACGTGGTCTCTACTAGAGTTTCCAGCAGCTTGTGTTAAACTTCTTTGGTATCGATCTGAGATTTCTCTTGTCTCCACGCCTGTGGTATAGTCCATCCTCTAGTCTTTCTGGATGCTTTGCACAGCTGTTGATCTCATCCTTTTGCTGCTTCATGTGCTCAGTGACATCTGTATCCGGCAAGTTCATGTGACCTTATTACCTGTTGTTTCTGTATGTAGTTGAGTCTCATTTCTTCCTTTTGTTTTCTCCCCTTTGTTCCTTTTGTCACTTTGGCGTGGACATGCAACTTTCATCAGACAAAGGCGATGACAGAAATGCAGGGGAGTCTGCTGGAGTCAAATGAGGTACTGATCCTTTATATCTAACTGGTAATACCTGTGTTTTGATATGAGCCCCTTCTGAAATGAAGGTCTGGATATTGTCACAAAAATAGAGAATACAAGTAGATACAATATGGAGCTCTTCTGTCCATGCCTGTTGTCTAACTGTGCACCATGTAGGACCCTTCATAATTAGTACCCTTGCTCCTAATTGAGCTGAATTCAAACCTTATCATAAATGCTTCTATCATGAGTCTTTTTATTTTTTGTTGCTGTTGCTTTTCCATATCTCACTGTCTGCTTTGGCCCCCTTTCCRTTATTATAGCTTGTTCGTAATTTTTGACAGCCTTGCCCAAGACCTGTAAGTGTAGCAATGCCTTTGAGAAGCTACCRGTTATTAGGTCAGAGCACTGTTGAGAGTTGCCAATACATATAAATTAAATGCTTCCAAATATGATTCAGAATAAGTAATTTGTATGGTATGTCTTTGGCTGTTGTCACCTAAGTGAGAGACAAGTATGAGGAGAGCATGCCAAGTCTTTTATTGGTGTTTTAAATTAGCTTTAGTTATTTTGGATAAAGAARTCATCGGGTTACATATAGAATTCGCTGTTGGTTGGGTTTAGTGATTAAACCAAAGTTAAGTGTGAAAATACAATGTGTTTGGTAGACTGTAGTGTTTCTTTTTTAAGTAATAGCAGTGTAGGGAAGGAAATGCACAGAATTATTGTACAAAGCCACTGCTACTACCTCTCAGAAAAGAGAATGTCGTACAACTACCAATAAGTTGAAAATACCATCTCGGTACCCTGCAGCAATCAAAACTGTAGATAAAATACTAAGTAGTAGGAAAGGAGTCAAAACCATAGCAAAARGTATTGTGTACTGGTTTACAAATTGTTGGTGTACTTACATTTGAATGTCAGGCTGAGATGTGGAATGACTTTTCTCTGAAAAATAACTCCTTAGGCGAACTTCCGAAGTTTAGAAAAGAGATCTGAGGGAAGGGTCTGCAATTCAAATCTATAAAATAAGGAGTGGGGTAGGGACCAGTTGTTACATGGAATACATCCCAATGAAATATGTTTGAAATAAAGCGGCATGGAGAGRTATTTCTTGTTGTGCCTGATTAAATTGCAGTGCCCTCCGCTGCAGGACGTTTTGAGGCCAAACGTGCAACTGGGCGCAGAAAGGGGTAATTAGATTGGCGGGGGAGAAGGCTCTTCATGGCTCTGTACATCATGGTGCTTGTGACTGACTCAGGGAATCCCTGAAAGCAGTTTTCAGCCTTTTTACTGCAGACTTCTGTGTATCCATTGGCTGCCTTACGAAGGATCCACAAATGGTAATTAAAGGGTACAAGGCTTAATTGCACAATATGTTGCCTTTGAAAGTCAGCGTATTGTGTAATTACACCACAAGAAAAGTAAGTTAGAGTCAGGAGGCTTAAGCTTGCACATGGCACTTCTGTAGGAAAAAAAACCAAGCAAACTGAAAATTGCTGTGCCAGAAATTAGGTGGTTATAGGAAAAGAAAGAGTTGTATGTTGTCACGTTTCCAAAACAGGATGATTGGCTCCATCCGCGACAGCCTTGTAAGAGGCAGAGTGCTGGACTAGATAAACCCTTGGGCTGATCCAGTGTGGTCAGTTTGACATTCCGTGTATCATCGTAGGTGCCAAAAGCTGACTTACTACATGGAAAAACTATTTGTGCAAAATAGGAAAAATAATTGATTTAAAAACACTTGGTTCTTTTTGTGCTGAGTGTGTAATAATTAGAAGTAGTCAAATTTGCTGAATAGTGGCACTTACGGTGTGTTAGACGTAACTCTTCAGCCCATACCTTGTTCCTCGAGGCTCAGGTTTCTCACTGGGCACCAACCAGCTGTAAGAGATTGTTGTATCATGGCAAAGGTGGCGAGAGTCATATTTTTCAGTGTAATTGGTGAGACTGGTTCTCTGTTTCAGCATTAATGTTTTGGCTACTTCAGTTACATTGTGTTTGAACTGTTTATGCCTCAGTCGTTGTGTTTGAACTGTTTATGCCTCAGTTGCTGTTTGTTATGGCTAATACAAACCTATAAGGGATTCTTACCGTCTCCCTTGTTTTAAATATTTATACAGGGCTAAGCAAATGAGAAAGTGTAAAGTACTCATTGAGCAAAATAAAGATGGGTTACCAAGTAAGTATTTAAAAAGAATGAAATGAATTGTTAGAACCTGAAGAMTTCTCAGGATACGAAGTGAGGAGAAATGCTAGAATGCTGTACTGGCTTGGGGATAGTTTGGTCTCAGATAAGCCTAAATGTGTTCCTCTGAAGGAACTCCAGAGCTTCCCTGAATTATCTTGGAAATGCAAAATMCCTTTGTTTGCTCAAGCGCTTATTTGATTTCCTATATGTGGTTTTGTCGTCTGCACAAGTGGTATAACTTGATTCCTAACAATTCCTGCACTATCTTTTAACTTGAATCAGTCAAGGTAATCAGTCATCAATTTGGGAGTGCAGTTGGAGGTGAACACGCATGCTGTGGTGGTAAGAGTGCAACTACAGATGAAAAAGTCTCTTTGGTGATTTCTCTTACTCATGGAGAAACACTCCTTTCAGGCTCATGCTGAGGACTCCGTAATGGATCATCACTTCCGCAAGCCAGCAAATGATATTACATCCCAGCTGGAGATCAACTTTGGAGACCTCGGCCGCCCCGGACGTGGTGGCAGAGGGGGACGGGGTGGCCGAGGGCGTGGTGGCAGGGCCAGCCGYGGAGGCAGAACTGACAAGGTAAGTAGCTACAGCTTTCATCTAAAGGAGTTCAGTTTCGGTTGTTGTTAGGATTTTCGTACAGATAGTTTTAGGTGTCTTCCTGATTTCTGAGGGACTTGCTCTGACGACAAACACCGCCTTTTAAAGCCGAGGAAACTGTCTATTCTTACAGGTTTACTTTAAACTAGGTTACTGTTAGGGCAAAAGGATGAATGTTTTAGCAGTGTTCTTATTAAACACAAAAAAGGGGGGGTGGGCAGTAGGTTGGATTAAAAAAAAGTGTCCATCTTTAAAGGTTGTATCTAAACCCAAAAAAATTACTCTTTAGTATGGACAGGTCTGAATGTACTACGAGGTGCTTCTGTTTGTGCCAGAGCAGAACCGCAAGTGTTAGAGCAGTTACTGTCAGACACAGTCAGGACGGTGTATCTGTATTGTGGCCTGTTGGGGGTGAAAGTCTGGTTTTATGGCTGCATGTTCTATCTTGAATTTGAGGAATTCAGAGTTTTCACGTGGAAACAGGGCTCTGACTGTTTGGGTTTCTTTTCTAATCTGCAGTTATTTTTTTCTCCTAGTCCTAAAGCCCTAAGGAAATACTCTGGACTAAGTACTGAATGGGGTTGGGGAGAGAACACGTAAAGCTGAAGTACCGTAGCATAGCTGCAGTAAAGATTTGATTTCATATGGATCATTTATTTGGCTCAAATGCATCTAATCAAATTGTTGCTCACTAGAAAATGAGTTCAGTCTGTGTGGTGTGGCTTTCTTCACATAGACCAGACTTGCTTATTTTTCTTGTGTAGGACACTGACTGTTTTCTCTTTTACACTGGATCACTTTAAGTTTTAGGCTTATTAGTTGGAAAACTCCCTCCTGATATCAATATAAAAAAATCTTAAGGAATTGATATTAAATGGTGGTTGTGCTTGCTCTGAGTTGTTTTACTCATACGGCATCTTGCTTCTTCAAGAACGCTGTCATAAAGTAGTTAAAAAAACTGTGAGATCTGCAGCTTATTTTATGCTGACTTTGTTTATTTCCTTCCAGTTGGTTAAGGAGTTTGACGTGATCCACACACCCAACCAGGTTGGTGATCTCTGCTGGCGCTTCCGTTACCTGTGAGCCAGGCCCTCCTGTTGCGGGGACTGTAACTCCCCTCCKGCAGGGGAGTGGCTTTTTTGGCTGGCCGCCTGCTTCTGTGTGATGAGCAACTGGAGATACTGAGGCTGTCGGCTTAAGACCCTGCTGTACTTCTTGACTCTAGTTTGTGGGCGGGGTACTTCTGCAGTGTCTTAGTCTTGCCTATAGACGTTGATACAACTTCTGCTGGAATGGTTTAAATACGTCTCTTTGTCTTGATAAGTGAATATATTTACAGGAAATTCCACTATCCTGGCTCTCCCTACTCTTCTCTTCCACACCCCTCATGGAAGTATTGTAAAATTCTTAATTTCTGCATTTCATTGCAGCACTGTTTTTTAGGTGTGGTACAGAGCTTTAAAAAAAAACTCTGTTAGGGAAGTACTGAGGAGATTCTTGGTTAATGTGTATGAATTTCTAGGGCTAGGTTGGCACAAAAATTCTTCTCATCAACAGCTGGTTTGTGACTGGGAAAAGTTAAACATCTGAAACTTAATTTGTGCTACAAACAGGTCTTCTCTGTAACACTTCAGTCGTCTCCCTAAGTAGGAATTGATGGCTGTGTGCTAGTAGAATAGCATAAGCCCACATGTAGCGATCTCCTTAAGAACGGAAGAAGAGATGTAATCTTGTGCGATGATCATGTGCAAACGTGGTCTGTTTGCGTATAATGCCTCTTCAGATAGCTTTGATTCAAAAAGTAGTATAGGAGACTTTCCAGTCCTTGGAATAAAAAAACAAGTGTTACTTATCATGGGGGAAAAAAGTTGCTCTTGTAGTAATTTGTGCAGGGGGACTAGACTGCTTACTCCACTGTAGTGTGTACCTCTTTGAAACCCGGTATTTCCCTGTTGAACAGGGTTCAGGTTAAAGTAGTTTTTAAAAAGGAAGAATTCCCGCCCCTGTTTGGGGTGCAGGGTGTCCCCCTGCCTGCAGCTGCCCCTGCCCGGTGCCGCCCAGTCTGTCTGCGCAGGGACAGGGGCTTAACCCTGTCCCCGTGCCCGCTGGCCGGGCCCCGGCGGCTGTGCGCTGAGCCGTGTTTGCCTGGGAATGGAAGGACTTGGTGATGTGTGAAGAATTAGAAACGCAGGAGGGCTTCGTGCCGCTGAAGGTAATAACTTTCTGATGTTTCTCTTTCAGTCAAGTGCTTCTGCTCCTGATGTAGATGACCCAGAGGCTTTCCCAGCTCTGTCCTAAACTGGATGTCATAAGCCAACCCTGCCCTCGTCGGGCCTTCCTCTCCGAGGCTTGCATGCTTAAGGATCCTAAACAACTAAGAAATTTAAAAAAAAAAAAAAAGAGACTGTCATTCATACCATTCACACCTAAAGACTGAATTTTATCTGTTTTGAAAATGAACTTCTCTCGCTACACAGAAGCAACAATATGGTAGTCAGTTTTGTATTTAGAAATGTAATGGTAGCAGGGATGTTTTCATAATTTTTTCAGAGATTATGCATTCTTCATGGATACTTTTTTGTATTGCTGCTTGAAAATATGCGTTTCCAAACTTGAAATATAGGTGTGAACAGTGTGTACCAGTTAAAAGCTTTCACTTCATTTGTGTTTTTTTTTTAAATGCAGGATTTTAGACATTTTCCCCAAACAACAAACTGGGTTTTAATTATTGCACACTATTTCCGTTTCCCTAATTCCTGTTTAGCAGATTTTTATCAGCCCATGGTCGTTTTGGAATATGTGAAATTTTAATTTTGGCAGACTGTTAGTGCTGCATGGAATACTAACTCCTGGAGTACTTTAGTTTTAATGCTTAATTTCAGACTTGGAAAAACAGTCATTTTTCATCTATGTTTGGTAGTTTGTTTACGCAAAATCTTTATACAAAATTGATACCAGATACTTGAAAAAGATTCAAAGCACATTGGTTTATAGTTAAATACCTGTGTATTGATCCAGCAAAATGTGTGGATAATTGGTCTAAACCGTTTTTTAAAATTAATGTATTACACCTTTCCCTCCTCCTCCCTTCAACAGAACAAGATGCTTTGTTGGCAAGAAAAAAAAAAAAGTGTTTTTAAATTACCTATGCTTTTTCTTTGAGAGGGCACCCTGCAGACCGGAGTAACCTTTCCTGTTGTTGGAGCTGGGAGGTGGGGGAAGGTGGTAGCTGTTGCTCCGGTAGTCCGGCTGGACTCCGCCTGGGACGTGGAATTTAGCAGCACGGTCTGACACGAGTCCATCGCTACCCGCGGTATTCCCCGCACTGCTCCGACAGCGGCGGGTCTTCCGAAGGAGGAACCCCAGGCCTTGTCGGGGTCTGGCGGGGGGGAGTTTTGCCTTACCGTTTCAGACGGGCACCTTGCAGTCTGCGCACCATACAACAAAAAGATGCAAAACAAAACCCCAACGCTTAACCTCTCCGTCAGAATTTTGTTCTGGATTTGTGCAGTGTTCGAGCTGTGATTGCTAGCTGACAAATGAATGTTTTTCAGAGTGCGACTGTAAGAAACCCTTTCTACCCCCGTAGAAATTTGCCGTAGGTTTAATTTAATCCCTGCGAACAGGGTTACCACTTCAGTACACAAAAGGAGTTGAGAGAATGACTAATAAAGAGGGTTTCTTAGGGTTTTTATCTGCAGAATTTGTTAGGAGACTGGAAACAGGTTTCTCATTTTATTTAATGTTTTACACTTTGGACAGCTTATAACATATTTGTAGTTTCTTAACTAGGTAGATAGAAAACAAAAGGTAACGCCCTATTTTTTTAAAAGCTGTACAGGACAGGCAAAAAGTATTGGAGACCTTTGAATATGAAATATCAAACTCCTTAACTGTGGTGTTTAGCTGGCTTGCTTTATTTGAACTATTTTCTACAAAAGTTTTTGTTGTAAACCACTGTTAATATCATTGGATTGGACTTTTTAGTGCACTCACCTATAGTTTAAAGTTCCAGGCTGTGAGAAGGAGGCAAGTTTTCAAACAGTGGATGGTGAAATCCCGTGGTTTATTTCTCCTGACTCTAAGCAGATCTTACACAGGGGCTCGGCGCGGGGGCTGTTGGAGGTCCCGCGCTGAGTTGTTCCTCTTCCCTCTCCCTTCGTGGTTTGGTAGAACGTGTTGCAGTTTCAGCGTTAGGGACACCTTGGATAATACAACTAAACAAATGCCTTGATACGCAGAAACACACTTGAGAAAAAGCTTTCTCTGTAACATAAACCCTCCTCCCCTTACCCAAACTGTATGTTTGCTGCTTCAGTTGCCACTCAGCTTTTTTTCCAGATGACTTCTGGGCCAGCCAGTCAGTCGTTTGGGGCCCTGCTAGCCGGACTTGGTCAGAAGCTTTCCCTTCTCCTGTTTTTTTAGAGCATAGAGCAGCTGCCCGAATGGCATGTCACGTATGATTTTCAAGACAGCTTGTACCTCCAATTGGTCTGTCTGCTGTTCTGATAGCTGTAAATTTGCCTCTTTCAGTCCATTTGTGTCAAGAACTAAAACTGTGAACATATATCTTTAATATCGGTGGGTGTTAACTGAAATAAAGGTTTATTTTCATGCTCTTTTAAAAATGTCATGAAAACACATGGAAATGAAACCGCTTAGGTTAGTAGCGTCTCATCTAGGTTCTGCCCCAAGTGGTCCTGTCCGTCTGGCGACGGTGCCCAGGCATTTCCATTGCCGGGAACGGGCTTTGCCTTGGGAAAATGCCTCCCTCCGAGTAGCTTATTTACKATTAATTACCTTGCTCTTTAGTAACATTTTCTGTCCTCTTGCTTGCTACTTGTGCTGTCACGCCGAATCCAGAGGACTAGACCTTCTAAAATCTGAACAATTTTGAAAAGGATGGTCAGCAGAAAAAGTTGGAGAGAAAGAGAGAAGCACATGGTGCAAATTGGCCTCAGAATGTAACGATGGCAAGGTTTGAGCATGAAAGTTCATCTTACAGATTGAATGCCACTGATGCTGGGAGGAAACAAGACTGATTAATAAATGCAAGTGTTAGCTGTGTGGGAAAGGACATAAATTCTTCTGAAACGTCAGAAGCTGGTGTGAATATACGGTGTTTGCAGTTCGAGGAGTCGAGACCACTCTTACCTGTAATGACTCTTTGCCCATGGAGATTGGTTTGCGTAGCCACGCCTCTTGTTTTAATAAACGCAGGACATATGCCTAAAGCTGACACTTCCAGCATTTGCTAACCTGCTTCTTTTCTAAAATCATTACAAGGACCATGTTACCTTCAGTTTGTACTCCTGTTCTGCTCTGCCTTCGCCAGGTAACGGCCTCCCGGCCAGGCTGGGGGGTGTTTGAGCGAATGCCGGCTGCCCCGGTGCAGTGGTCGGCAAGTCCCCCCCTGTGCTGGGTGCTGCGCTAGGAAAGCTAAACGTCGGATTCTTGCTGGGGGGTGTAACCTGACTGTGGGGAAAAGAGTTCATTTGCCCTTGCTGGGAGACTTTCAGGTAGGAGTGAAGAAGTCTGGTCGTTGTCCTACTAATGATGTTATTTGTCTCTTGGAGTGAGACTTTATGGGAAGCCCCACATGGGAATTTATCTAGAGGCTTGAAGAGCAAGGAGAAAATGCACTCTGGTGTTCTGTGGGCCATGTGTTGAAGGTCAATGTAGAAGTAGATGACTGACAAAATAGTGCTTTTTTTGCCTTTTTTTAAAGATACCTTTCTTTGGTAATGGGTATCTAATTTGGTTGTATGCTGCTGACTAGAGGCAGTGATTTGTCTGTGGTGCCCAGCCAGAATCCTCTTGCCAGGGTGGTTGCCAGGATTTGGTATGGAGAGCATGAAAATGGAGCTCTCTTCTCTTGGAGGTCTGACCCAAGTCCCGAGTGAAAGGTTTGCCTTTGAGTGACACCAAGCCAGTCTTGATGTCTGCACAACAGGCTGGAGACCAAACCTTGGAACCAGATTTCACCAAAAAGTGAAATCGCAGAGCTGGTACTTTGCAAGGAAAAAAAAAAAAAAAAAAAAAAGGAAAAATCTTGCACGCTTTCTGTGAAGCGGGCAGTGCGAGTGGCCTTGCGGGGAGCAGTGCTTCGCTGCCTTCCCCGAGGCTGGTCTGGGTGTAGCTTGTTTGGCTGCCTTACGGAGGTTATTTTCACCCGACAGCAGTGCAAAGTTAGTCCAAGAAGAGGACTTAGTCTAACAAAGCTATTCTCACTTTCTGCTAAGCTCTCACTGCGTGGCCTCGGGTTTGTTTAGCAGCGAGGAGCCGCGGGGGCTGCCCCGCTGCGCTGGGCGGTGGGCGGCTGCGTGGCTGGAGCCCGCGGGCTGGTCGCTCCTCCGGGGCTGAAGCTGGGAGGGCTGCGGGGGCTAATGCAGGTGTTTCCGACAGAGGAGCCGGAGCGTGCTGTCCCTTCATTCCCTGGAAGGGAGAAAGCAAGTAGGAGCTTACAGTTGTCTTTTTTTTTTCATATTTCAGCAACGATTACAACTTCAAAATAATAAATGCGAGGACTTGGTGTGCTGCCTGGCTGTCCCCTGCGTGCAGCGTCTCCCTCTGGGTAGTCGTACGGCTCTCGGCGTGCCCTCGGCGTTGGCRGGGAGCGGTGAGCCCGTCGGCGTGCCGGGGTGCGCTGGGCCGGCACCCGTGCCCCTTTGTGGTGGGCATTTGGCGCGAGCCGAGGCTGCTTCGGCGGCTGCGGGCGCGCTGCCCGGGGGTGCGAGCTTGCCCGTAGTCGCTGATAAGTGTGCTTGGGCTGTTGGATCTTCACCCGGGAGACGCTGCTACACAGGTCGTCATAACACTGAGTAAGGCGAGGGAGCTTTATTTTACTTGCACATTCTTTACTGGGCGGAGTGAGGGTAAATAGGATAACGGGGTTGGTTTTACTGCAGYCTCAGTTTAGCAATTTGAATTCGCACGTGCCCAGCGTGCCCAGTTGCGTTTGGGGTTTGTCCTCYGCAAACTGCAGGATTTCTGTTTGTCTTGTACGGAGGACAAGGGAAAGACGCGCTGCTGTCCTTCCTCCTAAGGAAGCGCCTGAGGGTCTGTGGCTCGGCGTGGCGCTTGCGGGGCGGCCATGCGGGGCAGGAGGGAAGCGTGTTGGGGCAGGGTGGCCGTTGCTACTACGTGCTTTTTCCTCCAGCAGTTCCTTTTAACAGTGGACCGCTTTGTCAGACTTGGATGAAGATGCTAAAAGGGGCGGCTGCAGATGGCTTGTGGACTGCTGTTAAAAGCTGTTGTCACGTGGAAGTGCATCTTCCCCTGCTGTCCTGTCTGAGCACATCCGTGTCCGAGCTGTGACCTTGAGCACGGAGGTCCTGGGCCAGTTTGGAGGTGGCAGACAAGTCCCRGGGTTGAAATGCTACCCCAAAATACAACTCAAAACTAAATTTCTGGGAACTACATGAGTCGGGCTGCATTGCAGAGCTGCTGCAAAGCCTCCTTGCATGTGGTTTCATTGGGATCCTGCAGATCAAAAAATCCTGCCGGCTTTGACACCCCTATTGGAAGCGCGGGTGGAAGGGGGGAGCGTACMTGGCGTGCGTTGGTACCGTGGCGAGGCAGGCTGCGTGCTCTGCCTTAAGGAGTACGTGCACCTYGAGCGAGGGGCTGTGTCGCGTGTGTTCACTGGCACATCTGGAAATCGTTTTTCTTCAGTGCACGATTTCTGCCGTGAATGTGGTGAGCTCATGCCAAGCGGTTGGGCAGTGAGGGTAAGTATATTCTCCTCCGTCAGTGAGTTACCTGGYAGGAAGAATTAAGCTTTGCCGCAGCCGTGATACGAGAAGGATCCCTTGGCGTGCCTGGGAGAGGTCGTGGGCAGCGTCCTGCCGCAGGTGAGCCGCGGGGCAGGCGCGGGGACCGCGCTCCCTGTGCCGGCATCCCGGGATGCCGAGATGCCGGTCGGATGCACCCAGCGCAGGCGGGCGCGCGAGCGCTGCAGCGAGAACTTCATCTCAGAAGTGGTCTCGGCTGCAGAGGAGCCCTCGGGCACGCACCGGGAGCTCGCCGGACTGCAGCACACCAGGRCCGTTACCTGGAGCACTGCTGCTGCTCCTCCTCCTCCTCTATTGCGACCTTTCCCCGCAGCGCCTGCCCCTCTGCTTTGGGAAATTCCTGGGCAGTAGCTGTYGCTGTCTTCAGTCTCTTCCTCGGTTCCTTATCCCCGAGAAGCGACTTTCGGGAGTGCTGCACCCAGCTTTGATTGCAGGCTCCAGCCACTGAACATGTCCTGGCCAGGCAGCGAGGCCGGGTTGTTTGGGGGGTTCGTGGGTGYCTGGTGGTGTGCTGGACCCCGCGGGCTGCTGGCTGCTCAGGCAGCCGAGCTCCTCTGCCTTCACCAGGACGCATCTCCTTCCGAGGAATACGTGCAGCTCCGGGCTAACAACAGGTAAATCATTGCTGATAGTTTTATTTTCAATACACAGAAAGCGAAGACTGGAAGGCTAAGGCTTGAGAAGAGCCGGGGTGCTTGCGAGCACTTGTGCTGATCAAAGGGAAGCGCTCTGGGCGTTGCAGGCAAGTGCAGAGAGAAGTCGCCGAAAGCTGAACACGAGGAGAGCTGGTGCCAGGGCTTGAATTTCACGTTCCTAAGGAACCTTAGAACTCGTGCACACGAGTAGTTTCATAGACTCCCACCCCTGGCAAACCAAGTAATGCGGATAACCCCAGCCTGTCCGGCACCGGCTCGGCGGCAGCGTGTGCCCGGTTATTAACAGTCACGGGCTTGTCCTGCAGTGCCTTTGAACTTGGGAGTGCCAGAGCGTATGGGCCTCCTGTAGAAGGTAACGGAGCCACATCTGGAATGAAAAYGGGGGGGGAACAAGCCAAGGGAGATCTCCCTAGCCCAGCACTTTGGTTTTGCCTTTCACTTCAAGCGAAAGGCAGTGGGGAAAGCCGTGGCCTTGAGGTAGCAGCCTTGTGATGGGGGTGCATCTCTGTCCCTGCTGTGCAGGGAGACCTGCCCTGCCGAGGGTCGTTTCCTCACCGAGTCGGGTCACGGCTGTTCGTGGAGGTGCTCTGAGATGGTGGTATCACAGCAGGGTTTCGTCACCAGCTTATGCTGCTACTCAAGGGCTTGTGTAGCCAGCTGCGGATGGAGAGCGGCCACCTGATGCTGGGTAGGAGGAGGATGCTCCAGGTAAGTTCAGATCTGGGCTACCTCATCTCTAGCAGCAATGCTTTAGCTTTATTTTTAAAGATGCTTTATTCTGTGTGTAGCTGCAGYGTAGTACTTGAGTTTGACCAGAAGAAACAACAGGAAACAAATTTCAGGTTTCCAACACTATTTATATACACACACACACATACAGTAAACAAAGTCATTAAATGTGTAACACATACTTCAAACCTGTAATTAGAATACTTCAATAAATGATTTAAATTACTCTCACCAGTCCATTTGACTTACTGCGTAGATGCGCTGCCTGTTGCTTTTATTTCTGGTGAGGATTCCTCCTCTCCTGAACTGAGCCACCGAGGCAGGCTGGCCCTGCCTGAGCTGCCAGCCCCGCTGTGGCCGTGTCCCCCGGTACCCTCTAGCACCGGTGTCACTGGGGACAAGGCGACTCAGTGCCAGCGCTGGGGCTGCAGTGAGGAATCCCGCCTGGGGGCTGGCGGGCACTAAATTTAGCGCCGGTGGATGCAGATGTCCCCACGGCGCGTCGCTAACCTGCTGGGCGCAGCCGGAGGAGCGAGGGCCGGGATGCCGAGGCGTAACTCCTCGCCCTTCCTGGGTTGGAGGGTTGGAATGATGGTTAGCACATCTCTGATTCCTGGGGGGGGACCAAGCCAGGCTGAGCCGCTCGTGATCAGGGAGTGGGACGGGGGCCGGAGGCAACCCAGGCTGCATGAAGGCATCTGAGTGAYTAATTAACCTCTCCAAAAGCTGGGTCACGCAGCCCTGGCATTCCTGATCTTCTGTCTAATTCTACCTGAGCGTGCTGGGTGGACGAGGAGCCRCTGTGTTGTACAGGAAGGTGTGACTTGCAGTGCTGGAAAGGCTGGCGAGTTGGGTTTTTTTTTAATCACTTAAAGGTGGCACATGCAAGTTACTGGACTGGTTGTGCTGAAACACACCGAAATACTTCGGTAAAGTGCAAAAAATCAGGCCAGGCTTACCTCACCCTGACCGCCTACCTTGTGAAAGAGCCGCAGTTTATTTTCACCGTATCCAAGGTAAGATTCCCTTCGTAGGAAAGTACGGGTGTCAGAAAAGCTGTTGGGAAGGCGGAGAGCGGGTTGCACTCGAGTTCAGCGCGGTCTTCGGCAGCGTCTGTGAGCRGGGGTAGGTACGCGGCGGCTTTGTCGGTGACGGGGTTGGTGAGGTACTCGGAAACGGTCTGCGTGTGCTCCGGCACCTCCACCGCTATCCTCTTGTAGAGGTCGGGAAGATGCTGCTCGTAAACCCCTCCGGCCGCCGCGCTGGGCAGAGGCTCGTACCCCGGCTCCTCGTATCCCGGCTCCTCGTGCCCTGGCTCCTTGTACCCTGGCTCCTCGTGTCCCGAGCCGCTCTCCAGCGGCCAGGCGTCGTTTCCCGCGATGCTGCTGAAGAGGAGCTTGTCCCGGAGGGCCGGGGGGTYGGTCTTTGCGAAGGCTTCCTCTACTTCTGTCGTTTCGGGCTCTTCGAAGCTGGCGGAGCTGTGCGGGAACAGGCTGGAGGGCGAGCTCAGCTCGGCCTGCGGAGGGGTAATTAATGATGTGRTTGATATCCTGTGACCTGCCACCCCCACAAGGCAAGCATCCCTCCACACAGCAGCTAATACTGCTAAAAATGAAAGATCTCCGCCTTGTTCTTGCATTTAATTTGCCCGGCACATCCTACAGTCTAATGCGATAAGAGAACAGAGCTTATCCACTCTCAGAGATTGCTGGATTTGCTGCATTAAGAGATCACTGACTTGCACGGCTCCAATCGCTTTTCCTTCTGAAGGTGGTGGGATTAGGAAAGAAAAAAAAAAAAAAGTACAATTTACCTTCACAGCTGTGTAGTCCTTAGCCCACGTAGCGTTAGCTGGGTCTGGAATGGCTTTGCTCTGCCACTGCGGCATAAGTGCAGAGAGGAGCGAGTGTAACCTGCGGATTGAATTAAGKGCAATGAAAAGTGCGAATGCCGACACCTGCAGCGCTGACCTGGGACAGGTTTGCGCGTGCGATCACCGAAGAGCTCGGTGTGATTGTGACCCTGCCTTAGCAGGGACCTGCGGAGTCCCCGGCGGGGTGGGGGGCACCTCGGGCAGAGGTAAATGCCCCCCGGCCCCCTCCTCCTGCCAGCCCCCGCCAGACGTCCGCCTGCGAGGACTGACGGCATTTTAAGCTCAATGTGTGTTCTTATTATCATTTGTGTACTCTGAAACCTTTATTCAAAACAACCCTCGCTGTTCCCCAAGGTGTCCTGAAAGGACGTGACCATCGCTTCTAATAACAATTCCGTGTTTTATTGGAACGTAACAGATGGATCCACTCACACTTTTCTTGCCGGAGGCACCGAACAAATGCAGGCTGAGAGGATGAAGAAGCTGCAGGTAAGCACAACAGTCATCCAGTCCCCAGCACCTGAAATACAGAACACCCATCGTTCATCTTTATAAAAAAAAAAAAAAAAAATTTAAATACGCTACTTTAAGTTGGACAACAGTCGTGGCCTGACCAGTGTTTGCACTTATAAAACATACYGACACTTTTTCGCTTCAAAATCAGGAATCTGGACGGACCGTTGAGGACAACAGTACTTTGTAACATAAAGATGTCTACCAGTATCTTGAGATATACGCAGTCCACAACCCAAACCACGCAATTGCTGATCTCTCTTCCAGTACTGAACCAAACACTGACAGAGGACGTAAACTTGGGGTGTGCGTGCAGCAGAGKTGTTCGGTAGGAAAGACCTTACAAAATTCACTCTGTCTTTACTGAACTGCCAGTGGCTGAACTGTTTCCCAGTGGCCACCTTTACTGTGCTCGCACTATCTGCTTAAAATGGAATTTTTGCAAATCCAGATTTTACACCAGCAAATCTTTTAACTTGTCCGATTGCTTTCATTTCCTCTCCTGCTCACCTCCCCGGGTTYCTCCCGCAATCCATGGGAGAAACCTGCCTCCAGAGATGAATTCCCTAACGTACGTGACTCAGGAGCTTAAAGTTGTTGTTGTGGCACATTGCTGGGGAGGAAACGCAGCAAAACAAACTTTCCGGCAATACTTAAGCACAAATTTTATCAATTCCCTTCTCGGGGTTTAGTGATCGTTTGTCTTGATCTGGGCTCACCACAAATTTGATTTGCAGGACGGAAACCCTGACTGCTGCCGTTAGCTGCGGTCAGAAGTCTTTGGGAGAAGGTCTTGCTTTTGCGTCCCCTGGGAGGCCCGGGAGCAGGGACCACGCACATGATGCTCTGCTCCTCAGGAAGGCTCTGAGGTCACGGCTGCTTCGGTGACCACAGGTCCTCAGAGAGCCACCCACCCATGGGAGACGTGGAGGTCCGCAGGACTTTCTGGATACCTGTGCCAGAGCCTGAAGCCCACAAATACCTGGGCCAGCAACTCGAAGGGACCAAACCCTTCTTTCCCCCYTCACAATAAACCATCCTGCTGGCCTTCAACTACTATTAAATGATGCAGCTGATGTCTTGGCACAAAACCAGAGCTTGAAGACAGATGCTACATTTTAAAACTAGCYGAAACTAGAGATCTTGGAATCATAGAATGGTTTGGGTTGGAARGGACCTTTAAAGGCCATCTAGTGCAACCCTCTGCCGTGGGCAGGGACATCTTCAACTAGATCAGGGTGCTCAGAGCCCCGTCCAGCCTGRSCTTGGATGTTTCCASGGATGGGGCATCTMCCACCCCTCTGGGCAACCTGTGAGGTYACTCTGGGCAATCTTCAGTACTTAGAGTGGTGGGAAAAGCATTCCCAGTCTGTGGAAAAGAGGGGGCCGAGGGCTAGGACTTCTCCTAGCAGAGCCCCAGCAGAGACTCATACCTTCCAAGCAGAAGAACTCRCTGTTGCCCCGGGGCCCCTCTCCAGCCGCCGTCGATGCTGTMATCCACAGGGCGTAGCGCTCGCCGGGCTGCAGGTCGGGGATGTACAACCGGCGCTGGGCGGTCGCGTTGGAAACGGCTGGAAGGAAAAGGGGGAGAAGCAAATGAGGCACCTGGCACGCGTTTACCGCATTTAACTTCAATGAACTGGGTTTCCAGCGCTTGGAGCACGGGGAGGTATTTGCTACTTTAATTAATGTCCTTTTCTATGTTACTGAATCACTGGAAGGGCTATGAAAGACTTTATGCTATGGGGGTGAGCCGTGCCATTGTAGAGCTGGGAGACCCGGGATTGCATATCCTGCCCTTCGACTACTGTTGCAACCTAAAGTGAGGTTTGTATGGTGGAACTCCGAAACGTCCATTAAAAACTGTCATGCAACTTCTGCATAAAGTTTAGAAAAAAAAAAAAGGCATTTCTCGGGTGGAAGCCTGGGAGTTACGCAGATGGAGCGGGAGAGGGCTTGGGTGGGAAAAGCCTGGGGGTGTGGGACGGCAGCGGGTGCTGCCTGCCGAGTGTGCCCGAGCGCGTCGGGCGCGGAGTATGCGTTTGTTGGGTAGGGCTTTTAGAAAGTCTGTTATTTTACCCTGCCAATAATTACAAGGATCTGCAGTGGTTGTGACTTCAGAAAACAACTAATGGGGGGGGGGGGGGGGGGGTGGGAAAAGCAGGGAGAAATCTGATAGTTCCACGTTCAAAATAACTTAGCGTGGTCTAACTCCCAGCTGGAAGCCCTGGCGCGYGGTCCTGTTGATGGGCAGCTGTAGCAGAGGGAGCCGACTCTGAATCTCGCTGCCCACCCTGAGGGCAGAGCAGCGGCCTGTGCCCCCCTGACCACCCAGAGCTTTCCGAAGGCATCTCTCTCTCTCCCACCCTCTGTCCTCCGCCCGCAGCACGTGCACGTCACCTTGGTCTTCACCAGATACCTACCGTAGACGTCCGGGGCTTCCTCCCCGTCCTTTTTCTGCAGGTATACGTGGTACCCGGTGATGCAGCCCATTTGCTGGTGGGCAGGGATTTCTTCCCAGGAAACCAAGACGCCGTTTGCCCGTGGTGCTGTATACATCTGGGGCCCGGCCGACGGTGCTGCAAAACGTAAGACTGACTTTTAAAGCTGAACTTAAGCTAACGTAAAAATACCTGGAAGAGTATTACTGTGACTTACCTTCTGCTCTTGAGTATCCCCTAACCGATGCCACTCGTCCAGCTCTGTCCCGATAGAGTGCAAATACGCTGATCTGATAGCAGACGTTATCTTTTATGTGCTCTAAATAAAGAAATCAGAAGTGGAGAGTTAAAAGTATTTACAATCGTGGCTAAAGTATTTACGTTAGCTGCTTAAATCTGAGATGARTCTTCCGATTCCTTAGCGCATCTTTCATAAAGGAGGGAAGAAATGCTTCTCTGCGACCGGCTATTCAGCTTGGCAGAACCCCCCCGCGCACAGAGCCGGTGATGCTGGCGCCGGGACGGGTGGCAGCCCTTCTTCCCTCGGCAGCTCCGAAGCCGACCCGGGGCCGCAYTTAGTGCTCCAGGGAAAGGGTGAATAGCTCTTGCCCAGCTTGTTGCCCTGAGACGCGAGGCRCGGGGTTTGGCTGCGCGTGAGGTGCCTCGGGAGGCACGAGAACCTCGCGCCCCGTCTCCTCCCTGTGCCTTCGTGTGAGCTGTTCCGGCGCGTTACGGGAGGTCGACGGGAACTCGTTTCTCTCCTTTCCAAAGCAGAGCRCCAAGCGATGGCGTGAATACGCTGCTTTTTCCAGCTCATTCGGGAGCGGGGACGTAAACGCCTCGGAGGCACAGCACCAGGACAGAGGGTAGGAAAGTCTAACGCGGGTGACGCTCGCTGTCCCCCCCCCTCGTAACTTCATAGCTATCCGATGTGCAGAACACTGACACGCCATACGGGTTGGGATTAGTAACCAACAATTAGTAGAAAGGAAATAGTCTTTTCTTAAGCCTTTGATCTCTTGTACCTCTAGCTGGCTTCTTTCATTTTGGAGGGACTGGGGTTTTTAAGAGACATTTTACTTATCAGATATAAATCTCAGCTGAGAGTGGCTGTGGAACTGAGCCCAGAGCCRCCACGGATTTTTTTTTTTTTTTTTTCATCCCATACAAAAAGCTTTAAATGCCAAAYTGCTTATGTTGAATTAGTAAAAATGAGAATCCGACTTGTACCGTTTTATTYTGAAAGTTTTTTAAGGAACTTCAGTAACATCCTGCCTCGAGGTGGTAGTTACCTGCTATCACCGCGGAGAGGTTGGATGCTGGAAGCTTTACCCAGGCTGGATGGGGCTCCGGGCGCGTGTTCCTCTGCGTATCTGCCCACTCCACCACGTATCCGCTGACGGACGCCGTCCATCTGACGGGCGGATTCCAGCTGACAAGGATGCTGCTATTTCCCAGGGCTGCGGCAGAGACTTTCTGAGGAGGAGGTAGGTCTTACGGGGGAGAAAGAACAAGCAAAACAGRCACCGTCAGCACAAACCTGCCTTAACCTCAGGTGGACTCTGTAAGTTTGATATATGGCTTTTACTGTGTCTCGTCCAGTCTGGCACTGCGCGATGTAGAAAAATAAACTGCCACTGAAAGAAGAGGTCTTTATACGAGGGCGATCTCTATGCCGATAGGAACAGAGCCACATTCTTGTCCTGTCTCGTGGTGCAGCAGTTTGAACRTACACAGCTTTGCCTGTTTACGCCATCCCCAAGCCCTGAGAAGATGCTGTCACGGCACATACCGACACCCTGCTCCTGTGACAGAGCCACAAACACACGTCAGCTCCACTAGACCAAAGCTCTTGCTTCCACAGCTGGGGCCGGGTTACTTTTTCCTGCAGGAGAAAAGGTTGGCGAAGTCGCCGATTTTTCAACCGGCAGTATAAAACCAGCATCTTTTCCGAACTGTTTTTCTAACAAATACAACTGAACTGAGCCCACAAAGCAGTTCGTGCCTTACTGCCTCCAAATAACCACATACCGGTGATATTTCTGCACCAATCCTACCTCTGCCTAACGAAGGGGCTCAGGTAATCAGTGCAGCCTGCGAGCTGAGGAGCTCCGCATCTGCCTCCGAAGGAGGGCGAGCAACCCGCTGGCGTTGGAYGCAGCACTGGGAAAAGGTGAAATACTTGGTTCTGTCATTGTTTTACTGACGTTACACCAGGATAAGTGCAAATGGGGAGCCGCCTCTTTGAACAAACCACCTGAGACCCCGAGGCTCCGTCGTGCCTGGTGCCGGCGCAGGAAATTCGGGGCTGGGCGAGTTCAGGGAACGCTCATTAATTTTGCTGCGCGGGGACAAGAGAGTGCGATTTCACAGGAGATGAAGCTTGTGTGATTTCCCCTCGCCATCACCTTCCCTTCAGTCCCGCCATCTCTCTCATGCAAAAAAAAMCCCACAACCCTTTATTTTTTTTGGCGTGGTTGATTTTCTGCTGCGTCAGGCCCCTGGGTGGCTGTCGGCGCGGCTCACGCCTGTGTCGGCAGAAGGGGTTGAGGTGAAATTACAGCGGTACTAATGCAAGGCAACTTAACGGGTCGTGAAACCGCACCCCTGACCGCAGTGAAAACTGGATCTGCAGATCCCTGAAGATTCATTGAGATGGACCTTGATGAGCGCAAGGTGGTGGGACCATTGATGAGCACGAGGTGGTGGGACCATTGATGAGCACAAGGTGGTGGGACCATTGATGAGCACAAGGTGGTGGGACCTGAACGCTTCCATGGTGTGTAGCACAAGGCAGAGCACTGGTATTATTCCCAGTGGTCCAGACCCAGCAGAAGCCCTTACCCTGGATGCCCAGGTCGGTCACGACGGATGCAGGGGGGGACCTGCCCTTTGAGTTCTCGGCGGTGACCGTTATCTTGTAGTCCGCCCTCGGCGTGACTCTGGCGTGGCTGGTTTGGGTGGTAAGGTGTGCTCCTCCTGCCGCCGGGCTCCGCCGGTCCAGGGCTTCGAAGGTCACCCTGTACCCCAGGATTCTCCCTCTCGCCTCCGACTCGCTCAAAGCCTGCGAGGAAAGTGCATTTGTTACTCTTCTGATGATGATGATGATGATGAGCAAAGGCTGCAGAAAGCTGACGGTACCAAACCGGGGTGCCCGGGAAGGTTTCAGACCTGCTGGTGGAGGAAGGGTGTGGTTGACCATCTGCAAACCAAATATTTCACCTGCTTTTAAACGAACCTGCGACCACGAAAGGGGTTTTTTGTGTCACACCTACAAGCCCCCCTGAAGGAGGCTTTAGCAGGCCCCGCGGTTTGTCCCCCCCACGCTGGGGCTCCCGCTGCAGCAGCGGCCGCGGCCCCTTCCCCACGCCGGGCGGAGGCGGGGAGCCGCCTCCCCAGCCCTCCCGGCCGCAGGGCACGGCTTCCGAGCATCTCCCGAACCCAGATGCTCAAGCTGCTCCACTGAAGTGAGGAACTTTCACTCAAAGGTAATTTTTTTCTCTTCCATTTCTGTTCCAATAGTAACCAGGGTATTTACAGCGACAGCGGTACTTGCTGGACTATAGCACATACCAGCTAATGTTCTTTGGTAGCCGATTATTTTTATTTTCTTTTCTTCTCTTCTCAAAGCTGGAGGAAACAAGCAGTGCTACAGAGATTGCTCGCTCGCTYGTTGAGACTGCTTTCTTCTGTAATAATTTTCTTTTTTTAAATTAACTTAAGATCTGTYGGCCTGAAGTACAGCTCATGCATTTTAAAGGCAGCATAGTTTCCCCATCAGTACCAACCTAAGAACACGTGTTCGTAAGCAAACACGTGCTTTTATTGCTAAAAATACGTTTCTCTCCAAAGAAAGCCAGTGTCCTTGCTGCAGGATTTCCCTTTTCCACCATGATTTTGCACATTTGTGTAAAACCTGTACCATCTAACAGCCTGTTCTGATCATTCCTTTGCTTTTGCTGCTGCCCAGCCCCGTGACCCGTGCTCTCCATTCCCAAGCCTTATCCCAGCTCCGTCACCGCYCTGCTCTTGGGAATCCGTGGCATCTAGCCACACAAAATGAGTTAATTCCCTAATGGTAGGGCTAAGAGGATGCATTTCCCTGAGTGTCTCTCTTAAGGTTGCATAGCTTTCTTTTTATTTCTGATTTATTTTTCCTGTTTAATTCCAGTTTCGGGAAGCTCTGCGGCTGCTGTTGACCTCCCAAGCAGCAGTAGCTGGGGAGGGTGAAACACGCAGCCCCCTCCCGCCCTGAGCCTGAATTCAAGCCATGCTTTTCACAAGGGGAAAAAAGCCTATTAACTGCACGGCTGGATTTGTAAAAATGAGCCATTTTTGATTTGGGGGAAAATCCAGATTTTTACTTAAAGCCATGATAAAGGATTATTTAAATTCAACCACTTAGAATACACATCTCTGAAACGTCAGAGCTGTCCCGGGTAACACCTCGCGCTGGTTTTTCCACCCCGGTGCCTGCAGCTGTACTATCAGTTTCAGAGTTTCCTGCAGTTCCTACACAGTGAGCTCATTTTGTTGGGCTGKTTTTTTTTGTCATAACACAACAGAAAAAGGAAGAGGGGGAAAAAAACACTTTTAAAAAATAGGAAAATGTTTGCAGTTTTACAATCGCTTCGGCAGTGGCTCAGAACRAATGCAGTGCTGAAACCACTCCGAAAGCCTGCTGAAATTAAACCGGTGRTCCTTCCTCCGGTATTAGCGTGCAAATGTGAAAACATATAATGGTAGTACTGAGTCCGAGTCCTTTGCTTTGTGGCTGTCGTGAAAACTATAAAAGCAATATGTATTGCACCCATTTTGTGAATGATGCTGCAGAAAGTCTGCTTGGACACAGAAAGTGTCACCAGCTCGCTATTGCAAGATAAAGGTCTTAAAGTTAAAGGTCTTAAAGCCACAACGGCTGGAGTCACGTAATCACGTGAGAATTTCTGCTTTCACTTACAGCGTAGTGCTGCTTGGTGTGGGGAGAAGGTATGACAGTAATTGGAAGGTTACCYAGAGGTTGCAAACTGGAAGTCAAAGATAATTTATGCTTCAAAAAACCCCATAAACTTACCGGCTTTGAAATAAAACCCCCACAGCAAAACGCCTCACAATCCAAAAATTCTTCTTGGACCTGGCTTTAAGTATTGGGCTGGTAATACTGGAGAAACTCRGCACCCGGCACCGGCGACAGGGCTTGGTTTCACTGGGAATGTTGGTATCGCAGACCTGGCCTAAGCCTTTCCCCCTGAGCTGGATGGTACGGTAATGTGGAATTTTTACCTTACAGCTGGGTTTTAATCTGAATTCTTTTTGAAATGGTCCCTTGCCGGGTCTCAGGCCCCAGCTCACAGGAGGCGTTGCTCAGCAGACCCGAACAACCGACTTTTTTCGACTCTGAGTTTGTCCAACTTCAGRTCTGCAGCTTTATTATTAGCAAACCCTTTTGCATGTGGTTTGCCCATCACCTGCTTCAGACCCATAGAGAAAACCAGTTTCTTCCTGCTGTTGCTGTATGACAAAAGCCCCGACCGACCATCCATCCACAGAGCAGTGACATGGACTGGACCCTTCCAGTTGCCCAAACATCATCCAGCTCTTAAATTTTTTAGAGTTTGGTCACCTTAAAGGGCTATTACAATAAATAGCCTCTTCTGCCTCCCCCATTCTTCATTGCTCTGTTCTTTGTATAAGCGAAGCAGGGCAGGAACACCTCTGAAGGAAGCTCATATCCAAGGTGTGTGCATMTGGAGGACATGGGGCATGGTGTCCTCCTGGCCTCCCAGAACTCCTGCCTGACCACGTATGGCAACGACGGCAAAGAACAAMGAGGCAGAGGACGAGGAGAGGGAGATACTGATTAGAAAACGAATTAGGAAGTCTGTAAGGTTGTTATCTGCCCCTTTAGATATACCATGAGGGACACAGGTCACCTTGTGGAAAGGGGGAGGGAATGTGTATCTTTGAAAGGTACCACTGAGCTGTGGTACCTCCACTTCTCTTCACTGACGTGATGTGCCGGGAACRTGTTATACTTCCAGCACGACAGAAGGTTTGGGGAACTGTAGAAGGGACGTTGTAGGTAGAAAAGAATTGCTGCACCTCCCGGAGGAGGCAAGCCTTGGGTAGCAGAGCTAGTCCGTGTCCCATGTCCCTTGTAAAAGCCTGGTGCTCTCCTTGGGTTCAGTCCTTTCCTGCGAACACATAACCCAGAGTTCCCCCTCATCTGCTCGGGTTTCACTTAACTTACCTTCCAAAAAAGAGAGATGTTCTGCCGTTGAGAGTCCACGTCCTGCTGCCGGTACCAGATGTCCAGGAGCCCGGTCGGCACTGGGGTGGAAGGAAAAGGTGAGCAGCATTACCRGCTGTATTTTGAAGCAAACAAACAAGACATCGGGTAGGCAAAGGAGGTAAAAATCCTGAGACAATTAAAWTTTAAGATTTAAAATGTCCCAGAAATGATGCAATATGTAATAGCCTGTATTTGCTGTTGCAGCTGGGGTTCAGCTGCGTTGACGACTGCCCGCATGATGGTACTCATGAAGAGAACAAGCCATAAACCCAAGAAAGGGTTTTGCTCTGCCGGTGACTTTATCCTGCACTCGGTAGTCAGGATGGCTCCCAAGGAAGCCTACACATCGACGTGACAGTATTAGCTCTCGTCTCTGCATAAAAGTTGAGGCTAGTTAAGGTCCTTGGGCTTGGCTACATCAATCCTAAACCAACGGACAGCTTCAGGTGATAGGGTTTGCAGGATCTGCCGGATTTCACTGTCTGGTTCTAGGCAATAAATGTCTTTAACAGCTAGCTGGGTAGGACCTTGTCAGAGGTAGCTTCAAACCCCCGTTCTTTCCACGATTCTCCTTATAGTCACAGAGTGACTGGAACCCTTTGACGTTTTGAATAAACCTTCCAAAATAACACTAAAGCAAACTTCTGGCTGCAGAAACTGGTGAACAATGTGCTCCGACAGTTCAGAACCAGATAAAGACACATCAAGAAAGCCAACGTGACCAAAGATGACAAAGTTTGGGTCCTCACGGTCCCTCACCAAAATAAACCCATCAAATTCAAATAATAACTGCTACTAAGAGCCTAAGCAGCAGGCAGCTGTTGGACAATCCCAGCTGGAATGGGGCTGCCTGCTATTTGCTAARTTCAAAGACAGAAAAAATCTTCAATGCCGGCAATGTTAAGAGCTATTTGTCCTGTAYTAACTGCAAAGAGTGACCGGAATAGAAACAAGAAGGACCGACAGAAGAAATAAAACCAGAGCACACTGGCTGTGAGCGAGGGAGGAAGGGGCAAGCTCAAAGCAGGAAAAAATAAAATATGGGCTTGCATCTGTTGGACTCCAGCCCGGATTTTAAAGTTCATTTCACATGTGAACCACACAAACCAGCTGGGGGAAAAAGAAAGCTCACTTATGAACCGTGCTTGCATAAAGCAARTTTTGTGGCAGGTCAGAGAAACAGGAAAAAACTTAGCTCATTGAAAAGGTATACTCCTGAATTTGCAAAAGGCCAAAGTCATCTGCAGAACTTCAGCCCCTTCAAAGAAGGGCAACCATGATGTACCCAGAGCTTCTCGCCTGCATCCTCCCCTTGCTGTCACCTAGTCTGAGGACAGAAAATGCTCCTTGATTAGCTGAAAAGATTCTCCTTTTACGGCATCGGCTGGGTAGAGGAGTGATGACCACAAATGCCGTAGCAAGCCACGGTGCATCGAGAAGGTTGGGAAAACTGGTGAGAGGAAGGTGGGGGAGGGAAGGAAAAGTTCACACCTTCTGCATCAATCAATGTTTCTTACAGAAACTGATGCTGTCAGTAGTGGTAAATAGCATGAGTAATAACGGCGCTAGCCTGAAGAGCTTATAGTAATTCACAAAAAAGAGCAACAAAAGCCAAGTAGGAGATGAAAGGAGGGGATGCCAAAGCAGCCGACACGTCTTTGTTGAAACGCAAACTTCTGAGAAGTTTTCTTCTCTAGTAAGAACTGAAAGTTTTGCAGCCTGTGAGTTCTGCAGTTCGGGGTGAAGGCAGCAGGTACGTGAGCCCGCGGCCAGCCCAAGGCAGCCAACGTTCCAGTTGGTGCTGTGTGTCCCCGGAGTCTGCTGTGCCGTCCTCTGGAGCAGAAACGCTCTCTGCTCACCTAATTCCTGGTGGGATCTCTCTCTCCCCGGCACGCCTGGCCAGGTTCTGCTCTGCTGAAGCTACCCAGGTCTCCAGCGACTCCACGGCGTGGTGGAGGAGGCCACCTGGGGAGGCTCCAAGTGGAAGAACTTCTCTACTTGGGAAAAGATGACTTGGCAAAACTAAACTGGTCTGTTAAAACCTGCCAGCATTGAGAGAGTCCAGGCAGTTTCCTGGCCAATTCACCCAACTTCTCAGCAAATTGTTGGGCGAACCCAAGGACCCAAAGCGTGTCACCCAAGCTGTGGTTCGTCAGCACCAGAGGGTGCCACAGCAGTCAGCCTGACCTGAGGACGGGCTCGTTGCAGGAGTTCAGTAAAGTGCTTTGATATGAACCAATACAGAATATTTTTCTTTCCCCAGCTAAGCTGCACAACTATCCCTGCCTTTTCCAGATGTGCCACTATGGCTCCGGGCAACGCGGAGAAAATTCCTCCAACCTCCAACAATGTCAAATGAAAATATCCTTCAGGCCTTCTCAGTGAACTCTTGAAATTCCTGTTTTGCAAGAAACACCAACAGCTTCATTTTTTGTTGCCTGAAAAAGCAATTCTGTTCACAGAAGTTACTTCCCTGTTGGCTCTGTGTCTGGATCTACAGAGGCTCTGCAAAGCAACCAGCAAAAAGCCAGCAGCATTTTGACCTCGTTAGCTGAAGCCTCCACTTGTACGCAAAGGTTAGACGCAGGCTTAGCCCAGGAGATGCCGTCTTGTGTTACCTGCTTCGGGAGTCCGGGTTCGGTACCCCCGCCAGCTGCTCCACAGTCCTCGAGCAGGGTGAATTTTACAGCTGACCTGAAACTCGTAAGCTGTGTGAGGCTCCAGACCATAAAGAYTGCACTTCTCACTGTTTAAGCTTTCAACCTTTAATGAAGATAAAGGACATAGAATGTTAAACTCACAAGGAAATAAAGGTTGAAGGCAGTGACAGGCTGAATTAGTAATGCCCAAAGGAAGCCCAGCCAGCCAAAACCAGTCTTTAAATGACAATGGGGAAAACCCTGATCTGAGGTAACTTTAATAACTCCAAGAATGATGCAATGAATCATCAGGCTTGCAGTTCTTCATCAGAAAAACCCCTCATTTAATTATGTGACGATAACAAATTTTCTGTTCACGTGTTTTACTCGACTTCGAGCAATACATKTATTTTACCACTTAAAATAAAAGCAAAGATTTCCAATCAGCGTTAGGGAAGGCGCAAACGTKTGGAAATTGCACGCCTGTAGCCGTGAGCTACAACGAGCAGAAATGACCGTATTCCAATAAATGGTGGGGCAAACATCAGCTCTGATTCTTCAGTGCATCATACAGACACTTGAGATACGGGGAACTATTCAAGCACACAGTTTTTTACAGGATTATTCAGCTTTAGATCAATGGTAAGTTTTGACCAGTAGGCAATAGTTTTTCTTAAGTATGAATATGATAGAGAGCAGAGAGAGGCAAATTTGGACAAACTGATTCTAGTAAGAAATAGCAATATTAAAGCAACCTCCAGGAATCATGATTTCCTTTACTCTTCCGAAGAGGATTACCGTGCTCCAGGTGTGCCTGGTAAGGGGACGGTATCTCAGCCTGCAGTGCTGCGCTTGTGCTTCATCGTGCCAAAAAAAGGTGCAGTTGGTTGCAGAAGAATTTTCAAATTCCACCAAAAAGTCGGGAGGATGTGGTTTCACTAGCAGCAAAAACAGAAACAAGCAAACAGCCCTCAGGTACGCAGCACAGCTCGGAACGGGGGGTTACATGGAAAATAGAATTACTGGTTTAGGCTGGGTGGATGCTTTTTCTCAGAGGTTTAAACAAGAAAGTGCTCAAAGTGCTTTCACGTCTTTCGAAAGGGCCGCGACGAACTGAAAGGCACTAAGKAATGCATTTACCTATGTCTATTAGCATGAACACGAGGGGCTGTGAAAAAGCACTTCCTAGCTCATTGGAGGCGGCAACCACGAGGGTGTAAGTAGAGTCAAAATTCAACTTGCTCAGAGCCAGCGAGCCAAACTTCTTATTCAGACTTTCTTCTGAAACACATAAGACATCCGTCCCATTTGATAGCCTGGAACAGAAGGAAAATGCTTGCTTAATACTCTTGCGTACACCAAGAAAGCTAAACCCCGGGCGCRTCGGGGCACGGCTCCCGTCCCCGGACAGTCATGCTGCTCCGGGTCCCTTGAGGCTGCGGCTCTTTCAGCAGCTCCCCTGCAGGTTAGCTTCCAAGGGAGGACCACCGCAGCCAGGTGGGCCATCTGCTCCGAGAAAGATCTGTCTGCTTAAATACAGTGGTTACAGTAAATAGTCCTCTAGCTAAGTCGGTATTATACTGCTTTTGGGGGTTAATTGCAGACAAAGGAAATACCTCTGGATTTCCACTGGGCTGCAAGTATGAGAGTAGGTTCTTTTTCATAGTTTAATGGTTACCTAATATTGGTTACCTAATATTTCTCTACGAATGAGCATAGGTGTTGGCACAGAGAATTTGGGGGGATGGTGGATTTGGGGTTTTTTGGGGGGGGTTGGTTTTTACATAAGTTAGTGATTAAAAATGTAATTTATCTGCAGTCTAATGGTCAGACCGCATGACTTCAAACACAACTTTTAATTCTCAGTCTGTCGTTCAACCCATCGCCTTGGGTAACTCATTTAGCTTCTCTGTGCATTTTCTTCCACCTGAATCAGAGATATTTATATCATGTTGCTTCAGGCTGACCTTCTGCATTTTGTAATACACTCAATAACTTACCAGCGAGCACTGCTATATCTCTATGTACCGTTACAACACTTGCAGGACTTGTTATCCACACTTCCCTACTCTTCTGCACATTACCTATATATTCTCCTTCTGCTTAAAGGGCAGTGACAGGTTTCTACAAGCTACTAAAAAAGTTGCTGCTACCTTGGCCAACAGAAGCAGGTGAAGAAGAAGGTGAAGAAGAAGAAGAAGGTGAAGAAGAAGAAGGTGAAGAAGATGAAGAAGGTGAAGAAGAAGAAGAAGGTGAAGAAGAAGAAGAAGGTGAAGAAGATGAAGAAGGTGAAGAAGAAGAAGGTGAAGAAGATGAAGAAGGTGAAGAAGAAGAAGAAGGTGAAGAAGAGTGAGCCTCGCAGGGCAAGGAGATGGTCAACATGCAGCACCTCAGAAACAAATGGGGAGTAGTTCAGCCTACCCAGCAGTTTGCAAAGGGCAAAATTAATTCATTCTACCCAGATGTTTGCTTGAATAGAGGTTTTTAATAAGGTTCCTCCTATGCACGGTGATTCCCGAAATCCAAAGGTCTCCTAACGCGCCTTGACARGCCCTAGGGAGCCTTTGCTCCTTCCCCACGGTTCGCTGCAGAAGTATCCACAAGCTTTTCCAGGGGAGGCTCAGCAAAACTAGAGAGAGCAAAAATACAGGTTGGGTCTAAAATGGGAAGCAAAAATAACACATATCCAAGCAAAGTCCTTTGCCATCTCCTTAGCTAAACTCCAGGACAGAGGGAGCAGCTCCGTTTGCAGGATTTCTGGTGCAGGCACTGCTAACCACAGGATCACTCAATAGAGGAGATCCGCCACGGGAAAGCAGCAGGTTTGAGCAGCCGTTTTCAGACCACTTCCACTACTAACCTTCCCTTTCCCTCTGTACCTGCCGAACCCAGAAGGAGCCAAACCGCTGCCGTGCAGCACGCACAAATGTGAACAGAAAAGGGGCTTTAACTGCTCCAGCTATGGCAGCCTTGGACTGACTTATTCAYAAGCCAAGTCTTTCGCGTGCTTTGATAAGGGTAAATCTGCAATAAACGGTGTGAAAATAATAAAAAGAAAGGTCTAAGATACAATTATAGGTATTAAAAAGCCTACATCCCTGCGTTACTTACTGTACTACGTATGTAGTGTTGATGTGTGTGAGCCTTCCCTTCTCCCAGGTGCAGGTGGGATGGCCGTCTGTCCCATGCTGGATACACGACACATTTCTTGGCTCATCTGGAGGATCTTAAACAGATATTCTTATCAGAGCCTTCCTTAAAGGTGGTGATAGGAGACATTTTAAGAAATGCTAGGTTTGGCTTCTTGATTGTCTTGGGTTTTTTAAAGAATTTATAGACAAAATATTCGGGCTAATAGTTTTTATGTGTGAAAACAGCTGAGTCTGTGATCTCTGCAGCCTGTTGAAACCTCTGACGCTTGAGCRAACCCCCCGTGACTTTACAAGATGAATACAAGTGCTTAACAGCTCTCYGGACTGGGCACCACAAGCTTTGCTCAAAGAAATCAACCATAACTTTTTTTTTTAAAAAAAAAAGCAGCACTGATACAGCAGACAACTGCTGCAGCAGCAGCAGCTCATCAGGCTAGAAGAAAATCTAAAAWTTCCTTAGAATTTTTCTTGCAAGTCCCCTGTGTCCTGGAGAGACCGGTGGGTGTCAGGGGTAGAAGAGGAAGGAGTATGATATTTGCTCCGAGCAGGCAGTTTTATTTAGCATCTCTCCATTTATCAAAAACAGGGTTGCACATTTCCAGCCAGGACTATTTTAAATACAAAGAGCCAATAAAGCACAGCACCTTTTCTGGAAAAAGGCCACCCATGGCTAGTTTCTAACACATGTCTCAGAGGTACCACAGGAAACATTTAAGAACAAGSAATAATTAAATTCTCCTTACTTCCAGATTCTATATCGATTCCACAAATGAGTTTTTTCTTGTATTCACAAACTATTTTGCACGTAAACACGTGTTTGCCATATGTATGGACTAGAAACTTGGTGCTTACTGAACTGCCGTAATTGCTAATTAGTTCAGAGCTGTTAAAGAAAATAGCTATCCTGCACCGCTTGGTGTGTTGCAGGGGTTTCAGCTGGCATGAGAGGGTGATACTGGTCCCAGGCTGGACGTGAGAGGCCGTGTTAGCAGTCATGTTCCCTTTGTCACATATTTCTGCAGTGCCACGGGGAAGTTTCCTGGCAGTCACSTTCCCTTTACTGCACGCTTCTGCAACAGAATGGGAAAGCAAACCTTTAACACGAACACGTCGCTTATTTTGTACAACACGCTGCGCTCGAGGAAGAGAGTCCTCCCGAATTCACAATGCAAGAATTCCTGCCTCTGCGTGGTAACTCACGGGATATTGCTGTGCCCGGTATCTGATTAATCTTCACCGATATCTGATTAATTTGCTGGCAGACTCTGGGATGCTTGTGCTGGGGGCAAACAAGCCGAGCAGCGGCAGAAGATAAGGGAAAATGCTGAAGCATCGTTTCTCCTTACTTGTGAGTTCTGAAAGTCTCTGTGGAAGCTAACTGTAGAGATGCCTTCTCACGTAACCAACAGCTCTACCTTGAACTAAACCGCATAACCTCCCTGCATAACTCATTAGCAACTATTTGCTATATACGAATGAAACCGGCTCACATCGCCGATTATGCACGCCAGTGCCTGAGCRTACAGGAGTCTGTATTTGCCTCTTTCGCCGAGAGCCGAGGCCGTTCCCTTGCCCGCGGTTGCTCCCAGCCTGCCCAGACTAGCAAGGTCAAGGTGCAGAGAGTGGGAGGATGCTCAGCAGTAGCAGCCGATCGAGGAGTTCTTAAGGAAATTACAGTATAAACCTAATCAAGCATCAATTTTTGCTCTCTCTAATAAGAAAGATGTTTACTAGTATGCCACACAGAAGCTGAAAAAAAAACCCTAATTAGCCCGAGTGCTTCTTTTAAGTGATAATTGCTATGTAGGGGGGAAAAAAAAAAATCTTACCTGCTGTGAAGTGCAGCAACAACCAAATTGCTGCAGGCACAATCCACGCAAATAGCATTTTGCTCCCTATAGAGAAATGAATACCTTTTACCAGTTCCTAAAAAGTGGGAAAATCATTTACAGATATTTGTATTTTACTATTTTACAACTTCAGAAAATCCAGAATGCTTATTTCATGAGATCTTTCTAATTAACATTCTCTGCTAACAGCACTAAGTTGGGAGTCTCGAGACCCTGTCGTAAGCAGCAGCTGATTTTTAGATGATTCTCCCTAGAGACAGACACAAGAGCTAGGGGAATGGCAGAATTATGGGTACTTTAAAACTTTGTGCTTTAAAACCCAACCACTCTGTGCTTTAGAARAAGAAATATCTGCTCCCTTCCCCTCCAAAGACCCCCTGCAAGCCCAGAACCAAAACTCTTACTGTGAAGGACGACAAGAACAAACCATCAGCACCCCTCACGCTGTTTCTCCCCAAGATACGGTTTGCATGCCACGCTCCGGCACAGCCCACACTCTCCCAAAATCCTGCTCCCTCTTTTGGACGGAGCCCCATTTATGTACCCCGTGAGGACCCTCGTGGGCTCTCCAGCAGCTCTGTGCTCAGACTTTGTACAGATGACCCCAAATCCAACTGAAGTGATCTCATCCCGGCTGACTAACACAGTCTTGAGATTCCCAGACCTGAGTATAACCCATAAAATTTTGGCTAAGGCCTTGGGAACTAGCAATCTTACAACGTCTTTAGACTGCTTTCCAAAAGGAAAGCCATCCCACACAGCTTATTTATGACTAAGTCTACCCTAACGGACTGACCATTAACGACGCAACCAAAGAAAACAGCTTTGAAGTGTTTTAAACTCCACAGGATTGCTCAAAAATTCTGTTCCAATGCAAACCCATGTTTACTAGATAAAACCCACACGCCAGTGCTGGAAGTTATGAATACAAACATTTTACACAAATTATTCGAGGTCAGCCTGAACTAAGCTCAATATTTTCCCATACATTTTGCAACCAGCATTAACAACCATTTCCATTTTCACCCTTCCCCTGCAGAACTACAGGATCAGTGAGAATATATTAGATACTTCAGAAGTGAATACACCAACAAGCACTTTCTATACCTCCCAACCTGTCACGGAGAYGCAGCTATTTTAATAACTTGGAAACAAACTACTGTGAAGTGAAACTTTAAATCCTGACTGCTTTTCATGCCATCTTGGATGAAGAAGCACTTCCATAGGGATGCATTGCACCATATAGTCTTTGCTATACGTATATTAATATAAAAACAACAAAAAAAGTTATTTCAGGTTGCTTTTATATAACAAGATGGGATCCATTCGATGTTTTTAAAACGAACTGATATCTGAGGTGAAAGTGAAATACGTAAGATTTACCAAAATGCATATTAACACCTTCTTCTTTTTAAAACCTGATGTTCTTCAGACTGAAATGCGAAGCCTTGCTGCAGTGCCTCAGCTTTACACAAAGACACTTCATGTGGTGCCTTCCGTAGGTGATTAGTAACTGCAAGGATGAGCAATCACAGCACCAAAGTTCTTCAAGTAAATGCTCTGCCTTCCAATAAACTGAAATTGCCCAGTGACTGTGTAAACATCCTTCAGGCAGCTTGCTTTCTGACAGCAAAACTGTACCCAAAATACTTGAGTCAATAGACAAAAATAGTCTCSCTTCAAATAATTTTAATCAGTGGTTTACTTAGGTAAGTGCTAGACAGTTTACGCAGCACGAACGCTGCAGAGTGTATCAACTGTGGTCAGGGTAAAGTAAGACAAAATAATGAGAAATAACCTTCAGCTGAGAGCAAAGATATACATGGAAAACTCTTTTTTAAGAAGAAAAAATCTCCAGATTCCACATCAAGGAGGGAAAATAGTATTGCTGGGCATAGGTTAAAGAAAATATAAAGGACATTGTCCTGCTAAGTACAAGGTAGAGGAAGTACATAAGGTGTTCACGGAGTATGAGATCGTGCATGTTTATGCATACTTATCTCTCCGAAATCTCAATTGAAAACACAAGAGCTACAGACCATACATTTTGTTTACCYATGGATTCGCCACAATGGCATTGCCTGTTTACAGCTGTCGCCTCAAGCTCTTAAATGAAACCACTTGTAAAGCACAAAAGCTCTGTAGTTTGCCTTTAACCAACTTTTAAMGCCCTTGCCCCAACTTCTCCCTAAAAAAGCTCCACACAAAGCAAGTGTCTGTTCCAAGGGTCTTACACAGAACCCGCAGGAACAACCGACCAACGCCGGTGGAAAGCGGAACATTTCTCACTGTACATTTCACCCAGAAAAAAACCGCTATTTGTACCCAARCTGCGCTGTTGCTTACGTATGGCTAATAACACTAGCTGCATTTTTAGGGAAAATTCCCACCGTCGGCAGGTTCRCGGGTGCCGCTCCGGCTGCCCTGGCTGCCGCGGGCCCACGAGGATGGCAGCACCCTGCGCTCTCAGCCTGGGGCACCGCAGCCTTGGTGCCATCCCGCCCGAGGTCAGCGACTCTTCACCGGAGCTGCCGAGCGCGAGGTATTTAATAAGACCTCACCGTATGAAGGAAAGGGACGGCGTTATTTCTAGAGGACGGCTCTTCAGCGCTGCGCTCCCTTAGGAGGCTCTGTCCCAGGGTGCAGTGAGCACCCCGAGGTGGCCAGCATCCCGAGGTGGCCAGCATCCCGGGGCAGGGAGCATCCCGAGGTGGCCAGCATCCTGGGACAGGCAGCATCCCGGGGCAGAGAGCATCCCAAGGCAGCAAGCAACCTGGGGCAGGGAGCATCCCAGGGTGGCCAGTATCCATAGGCAGCAAGCATCCCGAGGCAGGCAGCATCCCGGGGCAGGCAGCATCCCGAGGCAGGCAGCATCCCGGGGCAGGTAGCATCCCGGGGCAGGAAGCATCCCGGGGCAGGCAGCATCCCGAGGCAGGCAGCATCCCGGGGCAGGCAGCATCCCGAGGCAGGCAGCATCCCGGGGCAGGCAGCATCCCGGGGCAGGGAGCATCCCGGGGCAGGCAGCATCCCGGGGCAGGCAGCATCCCGAGGCAGGCAGCATCCCGGGGCAGGCAGCATCCCGGGGCAGGCAGCATCCCGACGCAGGCAGCATCCCGGGGCACCCATGGCGGGACACCGCGTTTCCCAGCGCACCGCCACCTCGCTGCCCGCGACAGCCCCCTGGGGCCGGCGCCCAGCGCCCCGGAGATCGCCCCTCCGCACCGACAAGCCGCCGTGTGTGGCGTGGGGGGGGCCATTCCCATCCCCAACAGCCCCCCTCCCGCCGCCCCCTCCCCCCCCCCCCCCCCCCCCCCCCCGGGGGGGGGGCGGGGGGCCCCCCGGGCCCGCCCCCCCCCCCTCCGCCCCGAGCCGGGGTTACTCACCCCGGAGCCCCGCAGCCACCGGGAGGGCTCCGGCACCCTCCCGCCTCTGCGCGGCGGCCGCCGCTGCCCGCCCCCGGCCCGGCCCGGCCCGCCCCCGGCCGGCCCCGCTCCCCCTCCCCGGGGGCCCGGTGCGAGGAGCCGCTGCAGGGGCACGGCTGGCGGCTCCCCCCGCCTGCCCGGCCCCGGGGCTCTCTGGCTGGGGAGGTAACGCACAGGAAATTTCAACGGCAGAAAGCCCGCGGCTGAGAAAAGGATGAGATTACCAGAAAAAGTGTGCGAAACTCAAGTATAACTCTCACTACCTGCGCCATGCCTCTTAAACTGGCAAGAACAAGAAGTGCGATTAGGATAAAATAAAGGCTAGCCTCCCTTGGTAGGAGGGAGGCCTTGTCCTGAGATACATCCACTCTGGTTCTCATCTTTAATGTCATTCTTGCTTTCTCTCATTTTTTCAGCGCTCCCACAAACTACCGCCATAGTTAAAAGAGCTTTTAATGAAAAAGTCTCTTGTTACTATTGTTCCTTCTCTTCTCTGGACATTGATAACATAAACTCAGTTKTCCTGACAGCATCTCCCTGATGGGATTAACTTTTATTAGCTTGAGAATTGTAGTAAGGTTTTTTTGGGGACAGACATTCAAATGAATGAAGGGGAAGCAAAAAGTCTGCAGCCTCCAGGAATCCAGAGTTTTGCATTTGAACGGCCAGTCCACTTCATCTCTCTTCCAAAGCCCAGCGTAACATTTGTACTTCTTTCTAGAGAACTAAGTTCATAAAAATACCACGCGTGAACTGTGCGAGTCCATACCCTATGAAACTCCAAATATCAACAGTTTCTTTTTAAGTATGTATCTTGTTTCCCCTCTGTCTTCTTTTAGTTCACACTCCATTTTCACTTTTCACAGTACCGCTTCCCAGCACAGGCTTGATCTACCCTCTGCAAAACAGGATTCATAAAATTTTAAACCGGGATGCTGTTAGGAGTTTACATGGAATCTTATCTTGCGTTTCTTATCAAGGCCTCGTTCATCGCTACCCCTCGCTGCGTGTATTTACTTCTCCTCCTTGGAAAAAACATGGCAGCAGCCATTACATGATGTGCTCAACTGGCATTAGCGGAACTGAGTGGTGTTTTACTCATCGATGATACAGTTAAGGGAAGATGCCCSTCAGGTGGCCCAAGTGATCGGAGTTTTGTGTCCTGGTGACAGGAAACCAAACGGAAAATCACCTATCCATTACCTTTCATAAAATGTAGTTGCTTTCTTTTCTCTTTTTGCTTTTCTGCTTTTTCGTACGATTCTTTCTTCGTTGACTTGCGTTGAGCACAAAGCTCCAGGAGAAAGCACGTGGAACTTATGAATCATAAAGAAAACGGTGTGCTCCCTGCAGTCGGATGTCTCACCAACACCTCTACCCTCTGCTTGACTGCAGCAGAAGAGCCGAAGCACAAGGTCCTGCTGCAAACGGAGCTGCCGGTGCCGAGAGGACGTCGTGCCAACCTCCCTGCTCCACGGCAGGGGATGATGTCAGGGAAAGTACGGAGTCATCGGTTCGCTGAGAGGAGGGGGTGTCTGCGATTCTGAAAACGGAGCTCGGGAAAGCACCAGCAGCAGTTGACAGAAGAACATGTGATGTTTGTGGCAGTGGCCAGCTCCCGAGGAGCACTTGTAGTGAAGCAGGGGAAGGCAATGAAAGAGGCTGTAACAAAATGCTATTATGGTTGTAGGGTAATCCCTCACACCTCAGGCGAAGTCGTGCTGCCCGAGACCCACCAGCAGCAGCCACGCTGGTCCAGCAGCCTGGCTTTCACGGGGTGAAGCCCATCTCGCCAACCGAGCGTCCGCCAGTGCACGGCTGTAAAGGCAAGACCTGAGGCAGCTTGTTGACGGAGCACTTCAGGGGTTACCAGCTGCCTCGGTGGAGCTTGCTTGCAGGAGGAGAATTGCAAACTTTCTCCTAGCAGAGCTTTGCTGCCAGCAGCAGATGCTGGTGGTTGCGGCAAGGGAGGCAGGGAGAGCTTCTCTCACCCGTGGGACGTGGGGTACGGGGTTACCTCGTCCTCTTATTTCTGCAGAGCTTCTAGTGGTACAAAGCTGAAAGGAATCTCCTTTGGTAGAGGCACTCAACGTATTGAGGTCAAGACGCTTTCTGCTTCAACCCACCCTCCTAACACGATGAATGCTGGAATAAGGAAAAAGAGTAAAGAACATGGACTTTCCTTATAGATAGTGCAAATAAAATGGATGTGAATGATGTAATGAAATTCGAATGTATATTGTCGTGGCAGTTCATGCTCAGCTTCTGGAAGTGAAAGATGAAATACTTTATCTGGGATCACAAATGCACATAAAAGGAGACTTCTAAAGCAAAGCAAAACAAAGCAGAAGACCAGGAATGGCTTATTCAGCCATTGCGTCCATTTGCTTTGTAAGGAAAAAAATGGCTATCCAAAAATGCAAGAAGTTTCAAATGGTGAAAATCTGCCTCTTTTCCAAATATTTTAATGAGAATCAGAGAACGTTAAAGCTGATGATGGAAGAAGGCCGGAGCCCAGTCAGAAAATAGGCRAGTGCTAATGTTAAAAATACTACTGGAGGAAACGGAATTTAAACTGAAAAGTGAAATCAGCAGGTGCAGCCCTTACACCCTCTGGTTTTGTCAGGTTGTAGGTCTGGAAATAACCTTGAGAGAGAAGAATTGTGAAGGAATGGTGGTGAGTCATCAACGTCGAAGTGATAAGAGGGGCAGATCACTGGGAGTTMCTTGTTGGGGGCTTAAAAACCCATGCAAGAGACTGCGAGTATWTCAAAAAACCCTGCTGTGGTTGTCACCTGTGGTCAGTCAGGAAGCAGGAGTCTTTGTTTATTTAATGTATTTCCTCTGTAACATTCTCTGGAGTTCTTGATTTTACCACATTGTCTAGTCCAGCTTAGGAAGAGCCGTTGTGGTAGTCTTTGCGTCCCCGCTCTTTCAAAGGCATGCCACGATTATTTGTCCTCAGTTTGTGTTCAACATAATTACATTTTCTTRTGTCAGCAAAGACAAACAATTATTTTAAAAAAAAAAAACCAAATATTTTTTCTGCCTGCTTTAAGACCTCAGAGGTTCACAGACTGCTTTCAGACTGGCATCTCTTACCCAGTAGAAGGGTCACTCCTTCCAGCCTGCTCTTTTTTTTTTGATTTCTCTGAAATCCGTTGGTTTCTCGCTCTGGTTTTGGTGATAAGGTTCCAGAAGAGACTACAGTTTCTAGATCTGATTGTACCAGGGACCACACAGGCAAAGCTGTGCAGCAGCGCTGCACTACATGAGAGGTCTCTGGCCACGCCATGAGCACTGTGTTGATCTTACTGTCCCAACAGCGGCCACATTTTGTTGCAATTTCATATTTCGTCTGTGTTTTTTTGCAATGCTGCCAACCCTCCATCATTGACCACTCTCCCTACGGAGGAGAAGGTCTCTGGTTCTTGGGTGCTGAGCTTTAGCTGCTGATTTCAACAGCTGATAACCAGGGCAGCAGGGAAGAGCCTTCTCCATAGCAGGGCCACCACGGACAGATGGGGACAGGGACTTCTGGAGCAGCCAGAGCCAGACARACCGGCAACACCAACGCGCGGCACACCAGCCCTCCGCGGTCACCAGCCCAGCGTGCAGCACCAACACCAAAGCTCAAGAAGCTCAAAGAAGGTGACGCAAATTCAGTGTTGAATATAGGAATAAACAAAACCAAATCACAGGTGTTGTTATTTGGAATTATGATCAGTTCTTTGATCCGATTTGCTTCGCAGGACGGTGACTCCTGTCAGCGCCGTGGAAGAGGTGGGACCACTAGACGTGGTTGTGGGGACACAAGAGCTCAGGCTGCTGAACCTAAAACCACAGCCCAAGCACACGCAGCTCCGCTTCCAGGAACCGAGCTTGGTCTGCTCATTCCCGCTGCCTTTCTTGCTTCAGCTTCTTTAATGACTTTCAGCTGCTCAGGTGCCCAGTTCCTTGCAGCCCAGGCAGCGGAGTTTTGGTCCACGGCACTGTGGTAATATTGAAGTTACTGCTGCAGCGGTAGAATCGGCAATAATTCATTGCATGTTTCTCTGTCTTCAGCATCGCCGGTAGTTCTGTGCGCTGGCTCTCTTAGTTTTACATCTGCTGTGTATGCCAGCGATTCTCGCTGAATTTGCCTTAACCCAGCAGGACAAAATCAGTTACTTAGTTTGGTGAATGCAATTGCTCCGTCTCCTCTTGAGTGCATAGCTACTGAATGCGTGGGGAGAGCACGGTCCAGCAGTCCCATTCTAGAAAATCCTATAGACGATGTGCGAAACCCAGCGTCACCCTGCATCCTTTAAGAGGTTAAGAATTGTGGGTTTTTCTAATATTCTTGTGGCAAGATTAATTCCTCTCTGTTAAGGAAAGACTTGGCCGGTTTGGTAAGTAGCAATCCTGAAATCTCCTTTAATAGATCGCTTCTACAGTTCKTTTTCTATTCATTGTGTTCAGCGCTTGCTTTGATCTTTTATCCAAGCCCTGCTCCCGTTGCTTTACAAGTGGTATTTTCATGGGATTTGACATTCAGTGGAGCTGACATTCAGTGAAGCCGGCCAAGACACAAACCACAGCCTCACTTCTCACATCCTCTTCTACGAAACGCAGGTTTGGTTTCAGTCTCTGCTGTTGTGCTCAGCCCTTCTCCCCTGTGAATAACTCCTCATCTTCCTTCTTAAAGAATTAATCCTCCTGAAGGCTAAGGAATGTGAGAGGCTATACCAAATAGCATAATTTTTAATGAATATTCCGACTTTTGTTGTGCGGCTGTTCCACCTGCTGTCATTTTTCCGTTGCCGCATTTTCAGAAGGCTTTTGCTGATCCAGGCATTTATTTGCAGCTCTGCGAGCAAGTGTTGGTCACAACCCGGGCTTTCATCTTTTGCCTGTGCATTCAGAAATCCCCGGAGGTCTACTGTCGTTATTTAGCTTTGTGAAACGTTGAAGTTTTTAATCCAGTTTTAGTCTCTGCAGCATATTTATCATCTGCCACTGAACCTCTTCCACAATTTACTGACAACCAAGTGCTTACAAACCTTTCAGCACGGAGTAGTCTGGCAAATGTATACGCAGAATAAAAACGAGCAGCACAAGATTACTCAGAAAACATTTMTATTCTCTTCATATTCCGCGCCGTTCCTGTTACCAAATGCTATACGGTGCTTTTGGACTTTAGATCCTGAGGCTTTACCAGAGGTAGTAATTGTTACTATCCAGACTCTGTGGATAAGAAACGGAGTGACTTGGTGAAGGTCATGCAGCCAGTCCGTGACTAAGCTGAGACTAAAACCCAGCTCTCCTGGAYTTCAAACACTAAACCAGAATTAATGCTATGTCCTCCTGCAGAAAGCATGGCAATGGTGGCAGAGCAGCAGCATAAATGTTTTAAAATTGTAGCTATTGATGCATATTTAATGCATAATTTATTACATGTTAAGTTTATTTATTCTGTATTTATTATGCATTTCGTTTAATGAATTTTCAAGCGTACTTTTGGTAGGGGGACGGTAAGCAAGGAGACCAAAGGGAGCGTGTCTCTGGCTGATCTGCACCGCGCTGTCGGTATCTCCTCCGGCTGAGCTGAGGGCTTGTGCCCGAGCAAGATCACAAGCTCGCACCTGATCCACCCTGTGCTGATGCGACGGGACGGAGATAAGAGCAGGCAGTGAATGGCTCCGCTCTCCTCCGAGCCTGCTGAAGCTTGAAGAGACTACACCCAATTTCTTACTTCTTTTTAATTTGTTCTCCCCTTCCATTTATMTAAAACGATCCTTTTTGCTGAGGTTGTGGTAGACCTGTGAATAGCAACGAGGCGCAGCGTCRCGGTGCATCCCTGTGGGTTAGGAACTACTGTGCTTTGCTATTKAATTCCATCGCACTCAGCGGAGCGGGCGGCTGCTGGCTTGCACCAATATTCCCCTGGCTGAGCTCTTCCCCAGGCTGGGGAGGGACGTCACCGTGGGCCTCCGGCTGCCTCTGTCCGGGGGACTGGGACACCAAGCTCAAGGGACACGGGGTCACCGCTCCTTTACCTCGAGGGACATGGGGTCACCACTTCTGCACRCCCAAAAAGCCTGCCCTGCGCAAAGCCCGCCACGCTATAGCGTCGACAGCAGCCGCTTTCGCCGTGCTACTCATTCGGTACAAAAAGAAAATGTCTTGTCATAAAATAATTCCATACAGATTTCACTCGCAGGGGATAACGTACAGACGAGTTTGCAGCCTCGCGCAGGCTGAGCGAGAGTTACACGAGAGCTCAATGCTTTTTGGTGCATGCTGTCTGTGGGTAGAGACATTACTCAGCGTATACTTCCTTTATGTGCCTCCAAGGTACATCACCCCATGTTGCAATGAAGCTGAACAACCCAGGAAACTCATTGCCAAACTGATAAATAACCTGGGGAAATGGCTGGCACAAGAYACGGCTGCTAACAATATAACCAAACTTAGAAAAAGGTTTAGAAAATACTAATACCAAGAATTAGAGAGCATGTAATATTTGAGGGAGTGAGCCCTGAGATGTTAAAATAAATGTACTCGGAGCAACAWCATGATTTGATTCAAAACATTGGGCCATCCATATATTCAAGGGTTGCTCGCTGTGAGGATCTCGGTGTTGGACTTGCAGGCCCATAGTTCAATCCCTGTCACTTGGGATGCCGGTTTACATCCCTAAATACCGCACTTGGAAAGAAGGCACAGGCGGGATGCGAAGGGCTTTCTGAGGGCAAAGCAGGCAAAGACAAACAGCAGAGYGAAGAGCACGTCTGACAAGTAAAAATCCAGAACCGAGGACATGATGTGGCATCGGGGTATTGGACTGTTATCAAAATTCCTGCTTTCTTCGTGCACTGGCCGATTTACCCACCGATGCATTCATTGCCAGAGGCGAGCATCAYGGGCATCCATCCCAGACCAAGCCTGACACCTCTTTTAAACCGTTGGCAAACACAAGCGCTGTCTGAATGGGTTAGGAGGGAGGGAGAGGGGAAGCTGTATTGTATATTAGAATAGAACAGTTCAGTTGGAATATATATATATACACACACATATATATATACACGTATATATACACACATATATTTTTGCCCTTCTCTTTCCATTTTCTCCAGTCACCAGTCCATATTTACCAGCTGCATCCACGCACCCATGTAAAGGAGAAACACTTCCTTCGGCCCCCCAAGAAATCCGTGGGAGCTTTGCCGCCGCTGAAGCAGGGGTGCCTGGTGAGAGCCGGGCAACGTTTCTTCCCTGCACCGCTGCGTGCTGAGAGCTGCTGCAGGAGAGGAGCYGTGCTCCTCTGGCCACAGGTATATTTGCAGGTATCCATCCCCAAGTGAGTTAGCAGGGCTGGAAACTCAACCAGCAGGTACCTGAAATGGAAGACCAGGCTTTCAGCCTTGTTTTCTGACGAGGCGAGCATTTTCACCCGKGGGGTTTGGTAGTGCAGGTGATACAGGCAGCGCGAGTGTCAGGATGTGGACATTGAAAAAAAATACCTTCCTCATCTCACATTTGGGCTGCTGAGAGTATGTGGCTGTTCTTTTACAATTTCCTTCCTGCACAGGCAGCAATCACTAATTTTAGACACGCTTACATGTAAAACTCACATTTCTGGCTTGGAAACAGTTTTGCTGCTTCTAAAGAAGAATCCTACCCCGTCTTGCCGGGTAATTACTCCTCTGTAAGTGTAAGCGGCASATCTCTTGGGCTGTWAAAAGGAAACAAGTAYAGCGCACAACAGTGTTGGTTTGAARGTATYCAGGTGTAAAAAACAAAACTGATCCATTTGTGCAACAGCTGTTAGAGAAACGCATACAGTGCCTAGCAAAAATTGAAAGAGAGATTATAATCTCCAGCTTCAGCAGTTCTACTGCAAAAAGTGATTTCGTAATAGTAAAGTGGATAATTCTAGATAGGTAATTATAGCTAGGTTAGCATTTACGTTAGCTTTGTAGCTTTTACGTCTTACAAAAATTTGTCAAGTCTTGCTCTTACTATTTTACAGATTTTGGTTTGGTAACGCGCAGTCAGACGATCCTTTTGCCTTTTAACGTGCTGGCGTTAACGTCCTTCTTACAAGACACGTTCCCTGCAAATATTCCCCGCGCTGCGCACGGCCAGCGCGGTCGCCCAGCCCCCCGTGAGCTACGCGGGCTCCTCAGGGAGCAGAACCCCCCGCACGGGTGTATAGTTCCGAGGCTCTTTCTGCTACTTATTGAAAATGGAGACTCGAAGCYATGTGCAAACATGATGGGATTCTGGCGAGCACGCCAACCTGCGGGGGTATATTTAAGCCCCCGGTCCCTCTTGTTAGCGATGACGGGAGCCGGGCGCTCTTTGCTCTTTCGGTGGGGAAGGCACTGCCTGCAGCGGGCTGGCATCTCCAACGGGAGTTTTACCCGCGGAGCGTCCGTGCGCTGCTGTAGGCAGCCCCGAAAYGGCACGTCTGTCAGCTGGAGGGACGCGGCTTCGCTGGCCCGCGGAGGCTCGAGGGGCTCGGGAAAGAGCTGGCCCCCAGTTCGCCGGGCCCTCCTGCCCTCCCCTCCTGCTCGGCGGGGAGCTCTGCAGCCCTCTGACACAGCCCGGGGCGTGCGTGGGTGTGCACGGGTGTGCATTGGTGTGTATGGGTGTGCATGGGC
>JASVER010000164.1:789468-810496 GCA_030449065.1 Oceanodroma leucorhoa
TGCATGGGTGTGCACCGGCGTGCATAGGTGTGCACGGGTGTGCGGCTGTGGCCCCAGCACGCGTCCCCACGCCCGCCGCAGGCAGTGTCACCCCCGCCAGCTGCAGCTCCAGACCGAAACCAGACAGTCTCTGCTGGGACATAAGAGGTAGGAGAAGAGGAGCAGCAGAGCAAACCTCATGGAGAGCRTTGAGTGCTCGGGCATTTTACAGAGTATCATAAACTTCTTTTACACTTGTATTCCTTAAAAGCGTTTGGAGTGTTGCCTTAGAAAGGTGTGGGTGATCAGCGAATAGAGATGTAATCCAACCTCTCACACTTCCAGGGAGTTTCTGGTTGCTTTAGGAACATTTTGCAAGACCACCTCTGACTTTTACATGATTTCACCAGCGCTCAGCAGGCAGGAGACTCCTGTAGTTCATTTTCCGTATTTCAGAAGATCCGAATTCCCCGCCATGTGCCAAATAAACGCCGTTTCGCTGTGCCGCGTTCTGCCTCACACATCAAGGCTGAGGCGCTGACAAGCCGCTGTGAGGAGGTGATAAATCCTTCACCCAAMGTGAAGAACCTGCCCAGGGACCAATTTAGAGAGACTTTAAATCAGCCTGGCAGACGATGAAGGCTTGTTCTTACCTGATGTGTTTTTTATTATTGAATGGGAGGGAAAATGAAATTGGGTTATTCTGTCATACAGAAAAGATTTCATGTTCTTGGTACCCATGTCTGCTGTACGATACATAAATCCTCCTCGGTGTAGTGTTTCTTCATTAGGAGTGATCCCAAGATATTTTACACAATTCAGTCAGGATGTCTAAAGGATCATTTTATCCATCTTAACTGCAATCGGCTCCAGGGGTGAAATGCTCCAAATATTTAACAAGAGAATGATTTTGAATAATTGAAGCATATTGCATCCTGCAAAAACCACCTGCTTCGTATTTCAGCTCTTACAGGAATCCAAGCTTATGCTTTTATGCCCGTGAAAACATGAGGTAAGTTTAAAATTGTGATTTACTGGCCGGAGTATTCCAGGCAGCCACAAGTATTTGTAGTCGATTAAGAGGGGAAATTTCAGATTTGGAGTTTTGCTCCGGTTCTGCTGTTTGCAATCTTGAAGGCTGATACGTGCCGTGGTCACCGCTTTGGTTCTTTTACCGCAATTACAATTTCTCTCAAAATAATCTTCCGATGCTTTGCGGAAAGCAGGTCTTTATATCCACCGACTCCCCGTTCATGGCTCTCAGGCAGGAGACCAGCTCATCGGGGACCAACGTTTGCTCCTGAACATCGCTGGCCAGCCTGTGTCCCCACTGGTTCTCCAGGAGGGASCCGTGTCCCGCCTGGGCTGAGCCGAACGCCTGGCTTTGCCCGCTCCGGCTGTTGTTTAGGATGAGGTTGATCTTCTCCAGGAGACAGACGTGGTGTCCCCCTCCCTCCCCGTCCCACAGGTGGGCGACGGGGCTCGTGTAGTCTCTGAAGAAGATGTTCATCTCCGGTTCAGGGAGGGCTATGGGGGGCTGCGTTTGGTAAATGTTGGCAGCTACGTACCCCAGCAGGTTCCCGTCGGACACCTGAGGTTTGTAGTCACTGATCTGCTCGGGGGCCGTGATGCTGGCAGGGGCCGTGCTCCCCRGGCGCACCCCGTCCTCGGGGACCTCTCTGCTGGGCTTCCTTCTGGTGGCCACGTTCTTGTACTCCTCGTGCRCTGGCACCTCCTCGATTTCCATGACTGTGGGTTCACTAGTGTCCAAGAACGGCTCATGGAAACTGTTACTCATGAAATCGCTCCTTTCCTGGAAGAAAAATGATGAGCGTAGTAACAAACTGGCAAATTTTACCAACGGGARAGGTATCATTAGAGCATCCCAAGGAAGAAATGGAGCAATGACTTGTTGGCTTCATCTCGTCTTCCTTCCCACCTCTCTCACCCAATCCCCCCTCCGAAAGAGGCCACTGCGAGGTGGACGAGAGAAGACGGGGAGCAGCTGTGCGTGGCTCCACGCTTCTGCACGCGCTTCAAGGGCAGCTTGAGTCAACTGCGGCCACTAAATAAAGCGTATATTGAGGCAAGGTTTAAAGACCTCAGCTAAGCTGGGCTCCCATGCACCTTGCAAATGCCTGGGAAATGATTCCCGATCAGTTCCTGGTCCCTTAGAGCTTAATCCTCTTCCCATCCGTGTTTCTTACAGCTCTAGAGTGAGCTTTAATCTAAGGGGAGACAAGTGAAGAAAAGCTGGGAGATACCGGTGCAATTACCTGGAGTGACTTTACCACGTTGCTGTTTTCCATGTGGGGGAAGTCTTCAGACAGCCATTTTGGCAAGAGCGACACAACGGTGGCGTTAATTCTTTCCCAAAAAGAAAAAATAAACCCCAAAATGTTAGTCCATTTTATTAGTCACTTGTTCATGCTGGGTGAAGCTGTCCCCTGGCAGGAGGGAACACACGAAGTGCGTCCATCCTTCATGGATGGCRTGGAAGCCCCAGTATGGGTGGGTTCCCCCGTTTGAACTCTAGCTCTTCATCTTTCAACSTTATTCCTCTGGGTTTGATTCTGGAAGCTAAATTACTCTAGTTAAATCCCTTGCGGAAAACTTGTCTGTAGGTGAAAATGTTGCTAAACTGGTGTGGGGGGGGAGAACCAAGCTACRTGTATGAACCAGAGGAGGCACGTGTGTCCTGAACTGATGAAATCAAATACACAGCAGTAATGAAAGCTGATTTTCCTACAGCCAAAGCCGCTGCAGAAATGAAAATAATTCGCAAGGGATTTTCATTTCGCCGAGCTTTGCTGATGTTCTGGTGCATTGCTGTGTTCCTGGGAAAATAGACAGTCCCTGTTGTTGCCGAAATGCTCGTGTTTCACAATTACATCGAGAGCGGAAGAATTAGGCTGGGTTCAGGAACCAAAAGAGGCAGCCCCTCGAGCCCCAGGTCTCCTCTCCGCTATTTCTTGGTTTGTCAGAAAGATCCAGCCGGCAGCTCTGCGCCACAGAGGTCACCCATTCCCATGGATTTGTGCCTGGACTCCTGGACCTCCCTATCCCAGTTAAACAGCAAACTGGGACAGAAGGAGCGCTGGTTTGTGAGGGTGCCTAGCGAAGAGCAGTCAGTGTTCAAAACCAGTATTAAGATTGTCCCCGTTGGGTTTTCCCCCTGTTGCACTCTCCAGCCTCTGCCTGTCCCTCGGGGTCCAGGCACGAGGGGCTTCAGCATCCCCTCCTCAGTCAAAATTGGGAGTAACAAGTCCTAAGATATGGTTTTCATCTCTTTTTCTACCCCTTATATCTGTGTAATAATATATCGCATGTCCCTAAGTCTGGCCTTGACAGAGGAGGGATTTTTACTTTTTTTGTTGGTCTCTGTCTTACTGTAGAGCGCATAGATGTCTTTTCATATAGCAATATGATTAATGGGAGAAGTTGTCCTTAGTAAGAGCAGGTTTCTGTAGTTAATTTTAAAATATGCTGGAAGAAAGGCAGGAGTTGGAAATAAGGAAAAAAATCGTGAAGAAAGCAATACCTTTTTCTGGCTGATTTTTTAAACATCAGAGTTACAAAAACAACCGATAATATGACCATGCTGACGCCCAGTCCCAGGAAAACTCCGATGTCATCGTCTGAAAAAGGATAGAGAGGAAGAAGSTCAATGGGGTGGCCCTGCCCCAGCCCCCATCTGCCATGACGTGTCCTGATGTAAAGGGCAGATCTCTGACAAAGCAGCCTTCAGCAGTTCACTTGCCCTTTCGCTCCCCGATTAACGCAGCAAAGCCAGAACAAAAGCAAAACCGAAGCTGCTGCCCCATCCGCGTTATCCTGCGGCCAGAGCATCCCGGGCGCTGCGGCCCCGTCGCCTCCCCATCGCCACGCGCGGGGGTCAGCCAAGTCGTTCGAAGAAGCGTGGTCACCGTGTTTAGTCATTTCCTACGCAGCCTTGCCTTCCAGAAATGCTGAAGCCAATTCTTCAGCTTACGTTGGTTTTGCTTTTGGTTTAAGTACTGCAACAGGTCGTAACGTAACCTTTACCCCAAGATGTGCAAACCAGAAGCATAAGCAAAGTTAGAAAAACGGATGGGAAAGGTTTAAATGAGTCGTCGGTTCAAACTGCAAGGTCGAAACAGTCTATTGCTATTATGCTATATGCTAACATACGTTATCTTACATTTTCCTTGTGTTCTTATCTCCTACTTGTGGTAATGTACATTATATTATAAGTCTTCTAAGAAAGCAAAACTTAAGGCATGCATTATGTGGGTGCTATCGAGTCGAGCGAACGCTGCAGCCTTTCCCGCCGTGCAGCCCATGTCCCCAACAAGTGAAAAGTTGCTTTTCTGGCCCTGACCTCTCCAAAAGTGTAAGGGAGCTTTCGCTTCCCCATCACCAGGTGCTGCAGGTGCTGCTCGGGCTAAAACTTCCACTTCTGGTCAAGGAGAAAGTCTGGCTTACCCAGGCTGAGCTACTATCTTCTTACCATGGGAGCTCTCGCTGTAGGTGCTGCCCAGGAGCTGGTCCTCTGAAGGGACTTAAACAGAGAGAGGAAAAAAAATGTCCATAACTTCACTTAGAGGACAGCGGGTGACATAGAAGCTATGGCTTATTTTTATTTTGTTAAAATTCTTTAGAAAAATAAATAAYGGTATAATGAGAAAAATAAAGCCCCCTAAAGTCATTCGTAACTCCAGCTCTGGCTGGACTCTACACAATCTCCTATTTCTCAGAGATCCAATTAARCGAGATGGCGATGAACACATAACACCAATTACAAAACATCTTCCACGCACATCGCTCCCCTCAGCACCTGAAACAAGAATTGAGTCTTCCTGAGGAATTGTACATAATTTTTTCATGAGCACCTACAGATTATGTCCCAAATTGTCTGAACCCCACGGGACTGAATTTTCTGATAATATCTGTTTGTGTGATGGGCTGTGCGGTGAGGGAAGATCTGCAGCTAAAAGCCTGCCATGGCAAGACGCGTATTTTTGCTAAAGTATTTCAGTTCCCTAAGTAGRGTGTGTTCGCAGTACGAGCCCACTCAGCTGGAGCGTGCTGCAGACCCTGCAAAGCATCTCTCGAATATATGGGATTGTGGAAGGAAAGTGATGGAGTACATTATTTTGCAGCCTGGGAATTCAGCAGTTTTGGGGGACGAGTGTCACTGGCACACTGAACTTGTATAAATTACAAAAAAATCAGTACGATTACAGTAATGCCTTACTGTATGGGCTCAATCTGAATACGGAAGATGAAGAACAAAGGATGAAATCTCTATTTTTAAGCATTTAACACATTTCTAAGCCGTTTGCTAGTGCAAAGGTTAGAGCATCCTCCTTTTGACGCCCGGCTCTTCCCCCTCCTGCGCAGACGGAGACCTGCTGCCGAGGTTTAAGGATCCTTGAGGATCAGGACCCTGGAAATTCATGTCGCCAGAGCTGGAGGTGCCCAAACCACAACCTGCCCAGAGCCGAAGGCTGTCAGTGTGTCCGTGAGGATAACAGCTAATAGCCAGGGCTAACAGCTGTGACGAACTGGTCAGGAATATCTGTTTCCATTTCTTGGAAAAAAATGGAATAACTGCCCTTCTCAAGGCCATGAGGGCTGCCCACCAGAAACACAGAGCTGGTTTGTCTTGGGGAAAGTATCTGAGCAGCTTCGAATAACGCATCTAAAATTGCATCACAGCATGGGACGGTGAACTGATGACATCCTCAGGTGTTACCATTGCCTGCAGCTCCAGCCAGCCCTGTCAGGGCACCGTGGGCACTAACAGGTCTTGATGGCCCTGACCAGCCTCACCTGGGCCCTCCACCCCCACCCTCTGCCCAGGGGGCTATTTAAGCTCAGCCCAGGGCTATGAGCTATGCTGGAGGAGCTCTGGAGGTCCTAATCCTGACCCATAGACTGACTTCATGACTTGACCTCAGCTCTCCCTCATCTCCATGGACCTGCCCAGCCACCTCTGCGTAAAGGCAGAGGTTTTGTCTGTGGTGTCCACGGCAAAGCTGTGGTGGCACTGGAAGGTGTCCTCAGATGTTGAGCTGGGCATGGCTTATCCTGGCTCACCTCACTGAGGGCCAGCAGTAGGATGGAACAGCTCAGGGAGCTCAGTGCTCCCAGCTCTTGAGGACAACCAAAGCCAACGCACACAGTGCTGGAGATGATGCCCACACAGTCCCTACCTTCCTTTGTAAATTGGCCCATGCTCTTATTGAAAATAGTTTCCAGAGCTGAAGCCTGCCTGCTTCCCACTCCAGGTAAGAAAGGGCAGACTGCAGCTTGCCCAGTTGGTCTCTGTAAAAGTTTTCTATCTTTTGTTTTTTTTTTTCTATGACACTTTATTGTCAAATGTGCAAAGCAGCAACCTCACTCTTCTACCACAAAAAGGGAGAATGATTCCATTGGTGTATCTTGTGGAGTGAGATGTGGCTCTCGTGCATTAGAGATTTGTGAATAGGAGCAAAGACCAGCTAGAGAAGGCTTTCATGCAGATGCATTGATTAAAAATCTCTATTTTCATGTCCTGCAGCTAAGAGGTTTCCATCTAAAGCCCTGCTTTCCTCTGGTCGATGGAAGGGGTTTACATCTCGCTTCTAAAACTAAGTAATTTTGCAAAACTGGCGGATTGTGGGAACATCAGGAATGAAACAGCAAGCTGAGCTCTGCAGCTCCGTTGCAGGAAGCAGCAACTTCTCCACCCAACTGGGCTTACCTTGGCCGGAGCTTGGTTTGCTGACTCCATCGGGGTAGACTGCRTACACCGACACATTGATGTGACCTCCTGCTGCTGCCTCTGCTGGAAAGAAGCAAGATTTGACTTTAAAATGTATTGTAAGCTGCCGTGAAAGCTCTAGGCTTGCTCAGGGGCTTGTTACTGAGTGGTGAAAGTAGATGGGGGGTGTCCCCAGCTCTGAGCCCGCTGCACGCCTTCCCTCCCCTGGGAAGCCGCTGCCCGAGCTGGTCCCAAAACCACACGTGGAAGAGCAAAAGCCTGGTCCAGTAACTGGCTGGGAAGTACCCAAAACCCAATAAACACCAGAATTAATGTGGGAAGCAGGAACGGAGTGGGACGGGTCTTGAGATGTTCCAGCTGCGTGGGTCAGGACCCRCAGGCTTGTCCCTCTGGGCACGGCGGGGAGGAGAGGTGCTAAAGCAGCAGCCTTGGCGCATCAAGCGTTGTGCCTCCTTTCTCTGCATCCTTTAAATACACACGTGCATCTCCTGCGCTCGGGCAGGCCGCCACGGGTCTAGCGTGGCTTCCCTGCCCGCCAGCTCACTCGTCACTTCATTCCCTTTCCCTGTGACCTTCACCTGGGGGACCAAATCCCACTGACCGCCCTCGTGCCTCCTATTGCTTCGCTCCTCCTTGCTCCCTAAGGGCTCTTYGTCGTCCCACTCTCCAAAAACAAGTGGGCAGGGGCTCGGTTTTAGGTGAAACTTTGCTTTTCTAATACTGTTTTGGCTTCACAATATCCCGATGAACTGCACCAAAAGGACTCCTGGAATATCTTACCTTGGATGTACGTGTGTGTTTCCTGGTATGGGACTTTTTTCCAGAAATACTGTTSCTCCTGGCTATACTGGGCGGTGGAAACCCACTCCACTATGAACCAGAGCGGGGACCTCCCGCTGCGGGGGGGGGGCTGCCAGGACACTGAGACCCTGCTCCCATTCTCGGGCTTGACCTCCACAGCCACCGGTGCCGGGAATTCTGTGGAGAGAGATGGCAAGGGGGCTGTCACCCCCAGCTCAGCTTCGAAGAGCGGGAGCCTTGGAAGGGTCAGCTAAGCCCAGGCAAAACGTGGCTTTCCTGAAAGCGTTTAAGCACTGAAGAGGCAACAAGAAATTCTAGAATGTGGTGTGTATATATATATGTATATATATTTTAAAAAATCTATTTTTATATATATAAAAATATACATCTATATTTATATATAAAAAATACATACGTCTATATTTATATATATCTCTATGCTCACACACCTATCACAAAAACACATCTTCAGCTTTGTCATATCTCGTCTGAAATGTTTTACCTGTCATTTCTTACAAGAAAGGCGCATGATTCTGATAAGTATGAGAGATTAGAGAATTTTTTCCACCTTAGTTCTCTTTAGTTTCTTTTTAGTCATATATTTGTCCTCGATTTGAATAGGACTTTCCCCTCCCATTGCTCACGAAAAGAGACATTTTTCAAAAATAGGAMAGCGTGGTTGTGAGGAAAACCACAACCTGTGGCACGGGGAACCTACGGTGTCCCGGAAAGGATTTTTCCTCCCTTTCTGCTCTCCCTGGCAGGGGCAGCAGGAGCTATTTTTGGGAGCACGGAGCAGAGGAGCACCCCTGTGCCGAGCCACCGCAGGCAGGACAAACTTATTTTTAAACTTATTGCTGCAGCCTTTGGAGTCCAAGGGCTGCGACACGCGGCTGCGGAGCATCTCCATCCCCGGGGGACACTGGCCTTGTCTGGAGGACGTTGTGTTCCCTCGGCGGAGCGGGCAGAGCTCYGCCGGGGCTTTTCCCTTGCTTTAGCACAAGCTAGCATTTTTTTTTTTTTTTTTCCCCTGCAATCCTGATAAAATCCCATCTCCGTTAAGGCTGCAGTTGGTGTGTGCGAGATCCTACCTTCCCGGCCGCTGGCATCCCAGCCGAGGGTGATGCTGGCAGGGCTGGAAGCCCCTTTGGAGTTGTGAGCGGTGACGCGGAGGGTGCGGGCTCCCGGGGGCACCAGGACGCTGCACGCCGTGCTGGAGGTGTTGCAGAGGAGGAGCGGACCCCCGGGGCTCTCGGTGGCCACGGCGTAGCCCAGGATCCTCCCGCGGGCATCCCGGGGCGGCAGGGGCTGCGAACGGCGAGACGGACAGCCCCGTGGGGACGGGTGCGGGGTCCGACACTGAGCGGCCCCAGCGCAGGACAGATGTCCCCTCGGCGGGGCAACAGGCAGATGGATTTTGCAAGGATGGAGAGATTTTGCCGCATCGAGGTCTCATCTTCCCCCCCATCTCTTTGGTCAAAGGGCTCGTTAGGAAGGGCATCGCCTTCCGCTGCCCCTTGGCAGGTGCTCTCCTCGGGGAGGAGGAGCAGAGCACGCGAAAATTTCGGGGAGGAGGAGAAAATTTCGCAGGAGCTGCCAAAAAAAGACCTTACCTTGATCAAGACCGTCACCTCGTGGCTGCCGTTCGGGAACGCCGGGCCCAGGCGCCGCCAGACGTCGGGCGCMGCGGCGGGGGCTGCGGGAGGAAACGTGCGTGGGACGTGGCGTGAGCTCCCGGAGGGGAACCAGCTGAGGCTCCCACCCACGCGTGGGGCTCCCACCCACGCGCAGCCTTTGCGGAAAGCCCCTCTCGGCCGGCGGCTCCGTGCGGGGCAGCGGGCTGGTCCCCGCGCAGCCGGCGGCGGTGCCGAAGCCCGGCTGCAGGCTCGCTGCCGCATGGCTCTGCCGCCGCGGCGAGGAAACGGCCCAGACTGCAAAGAGGAGCGAGCACTGCTTTTTAGGACAAGCACATCCTCGGCTTCCTCACCGTGACTGGGATGTAAGCGAGGGCATCGCTCCTCCGGCATCTCAGCCCGCTGCCGGCTTAACTGAGCCGGCTGTGCCTAAGCTTATCCCGGTGTTAGTAACCGGGATGCGGAGGGGGAAAGCTGACCTGAGACGACAGGTATTTGTGGCTGGTGGGACACCTCGGCTGATGTGGCTTTTCCACCTAGGGCAAGAGGAGCTCCCTGCTGCCGGGGAGCAAGCAAGCCAGCTACCAAAGACGGATAAGGACATCCCATCCCTCTTTCTGTTTGGAAAACCGTGTGCCCACAAAGCCCCCGTTTTTTCTCCGGCTTTCTCCGTGCCGCAGCAGCCCCAGGAGTCTGCCAAAATCGCCATCACCCGCAACGTGCCACGGGGCTGGCAGCGCTCGGAGGGCACGAGAGGAGGTGCCGGCTCCTGACGGCGCTCAGCCCTCGGCTGCGGCGCGGGGACGGCAGCGGTGCCTCCCAGGCCRCGGCATCGTGCCCGATGTCTGCCAACGGCGGTCTCCGGCAGCGCGGGGACGTGCAGGCTCCCGTCCCACGTGCACGCCACGCACACGCGTGCTGCTGGCCAACTTGAGCTGCCCAGCAGCCGGAGCTTGGGCCAGGTCCCTGCAGAGCACCTCAAGGAGCCGATGGACTGCTCGGGAAAACGCGGCGAGAGCAGCGGYGAGGCTGAGCTTACCTGCCTCGGGGGTGGTGTAGAGAAAAGGGGTGCTCCAGGCGCTCCAGGGGCTGGCGGGGGGGCTGAGCCGGCACCTGACCTGAAACACGTACCGGGTGTTACTCTGCAGGTCGTGCCGCGAGCGGGGCCCGTGCTGCRCCGCGCCATCCCACGCCTCCACCTGCAAGGGAAGCAGGGTGCTGGGGGGGAGAGGGACCCAGCCGGCCCCCCCCCAGCCGCCGCCGGCCCCCCACGCAGAGGGGGAGCACGTGGCGGTCGCTGCCTTCCTCGTCTGCACGGATGGGGACGGTCACGGTCCTCCCCGAGCGCACGGAGGGGGCTAACCCTCGGGGGGCAGCTTGCCAACGGGGTCCCCATTGCCCCTCCCGCGGTGCTCCAGGACGTGTTTTTGAGACTGGTGCCGTTGCGAGACGCGGTGCACGCACAGTCCCCTCTGCTAACGCACCGGGCAAGCTGGGGGGGGTGCAGCGAGAGCCCCCGGCCCGCCACCGCACTGGGCTTCTGGCACCGCGGCAATTTTGGGGGCTCTGGTGGGTGCTGGGATCCAGCCTCAGCCCCTGCCAGAGCCGGGGGAGGTTTCCGAAAGGGACCCGGGTGCATTTGCCCCAGGGGTAGTTGTGTCTGCGAGTGTGCGGGGGCGAGGGACTAAGCGTGCGTGCGTGAGCATCCCTAGAGGCTGTTTTGCCTTGTCCTTGCAGAGCTAGATAACGTTTGGAAATATTTTGAATTGTGCCCTTTTGCTCAAAAAGCAGAGATAACCCTGCCCGAAAGTCTGTCTGCCCTCTCGGAGGGCATCAGCTGTCCTGCCCCACCAAAAGCGGGGGGCTGCCCATAGCTGGGGGTGTGTGCCCCCCACCGCCACAGAAGCAAAGGGGTGGGTTTTAATGACCCCAGTTGCCCATGGGTGCGTAAGGGTCTCCAGCAGGACCGGGACTGGCACGTCTCCTAACGGGGGGCAGTTCCCACGGGTCTGCATGGAGGGAGGTTTTGGGGGGGTCCCGGGCCGTCTCACATGCCATGCCGGGGCACCCGTGGCTTTGTGTCGCTCCTCGCAGCGCACGTTCTCCAGCAGCGTCTGCCTCCTCCAGCGGATGGTGGTGGTGGGAGGCGACGTCTCCGTCGTCTCGGCGCCGGCGACCAGGGGCAGAGCGGGCACCACTGCGGGGGGAGCCGGGAAAGCGTGCCTCGGGGGGCCGCCACGCCACGGGGGGCTGCCCGGGGGCACGTGAGCCACACCGCTCGTGCACGTCCCTAAAGCGACATCTCAGGGTGGTGCATATGGCGTCGCACGGCCCCAGCACGCGGTGCAGCTCGCGGGTGGAGGGACRGACGGACGGACGTACCAAGCTCCTGCAGGTCAAGGCACCGCCGGGCTGAGCGAGCAGCACCCAGCGCGTTGCTGGCCTGCACCCACGCCGAGTAGCGGCTCCCGCCGCGCAGCGTGCTCAGCGGCACCGGCGAGCCCGCGGGGAAGACCTCCTCCTCCTCAGCATCCTCCTCCTCAGCATCCTCCGCCGCCGCTGTCCCCACGCTGGGAAGGAGAAGGCAGCCCCGGTCAGAGCCCGTCCCGGCATCACGCACCCGCTGGAAAAGCAACCCCGGCTCTTGAGGGGTCACGGCTCGTGACTGGGGCACAGTCRTCCCCAAAACTGGAGTTTGTCACTGCTAAAGTGAACTAGAAAGTAATTGCCTTCGGTTCTTGATGTTTCTGTAGGGCATTTGCATTTTCGCTGCGGGAAGGGAACTTGCTCAGTTCTTTCTGGCTGCACGGTTCAAAGTTTGAACCCAAGCAAATTTAGGCAGGCAGCTAATCACTTCTCTTCACAAAGCCTACGTCTGACGGGATTTTAATGCGTTTACTTAGTTGAGTCAGATTAACTTTGAAAGCCTGCCAGTCTTGTGTCACGGGGGCTTCGGTGGCAGAAAGCATCCCGGGCCGGGTAGGAAGGGCTGCGGCACGCTGCGCAGCAGCCAGCACGCCTGCTTCAGGTGCAAGCTCTTGTACCCCGCCGCAGTTTCAGTTTCGGGGTTTGGGCAGCGTTAGGTGCACACCGCCGGCTGCACCCTCTGCACGCCCTTTAGCTTCGAGAGTCAAAGCACCTGCAAAAAATGCATGGCTGTAATGCGTCGCAAGGTGATGCAACGTTTGCTGGGCCACCAATAGCACCGAGCGCGTAAGGTCCGTCCCGCAGAATTAAACCTGCAGCTCAACGTGTGGTTTGCAAGCAGGAGACCAGGAAGACGCGAGCTTTAGAAAGCGTAACTAGGGCAGGGCGCCCGCTCCCAGCCGCCAGCAGCAGAGCAGCCGTGGTGTCACCCSGGTTTGCGGCCACCGCGCCCCGACCGCACGCCCTGCGCCGGCTCTGCCGGTTACCGCGCTCCCCCCCGGCCCCGGCCGGCTGGTTGCATCGCCCACCCCGCAGCCCCCCATCCCGCGGGGCCTTACCTGCGCAGGTGGAGGGTGTAGCGGGTGGGTAGGTGGGTCGGCCGCCCCGCGTCCCACGTACAYGCCAGGCACCCCGAGTGCTCGCGGATGGTGCAGGTCAGGTTGCTGGGGGGGTCCGGAGGGTCTGCGGAGGCAAGGGCAGGCGGAGCGCGTGGGCACCCCCCAGCAGTGCAAAGCCCAGGCTGCTGCAACCCCCCCCCCCGACCTCCTTGGTGCCGGCGGCTTAACAAAAATCACCGAAACCCCACAGCCGTGGGGGGGTACTCACAGCCGGCCAGGACCTGGGTGCCGCACACCAGCCGGTGCCGTTCGCTGTCGGGGCAGCGGGCGAAGCAGGTGACGGTCCCGAATGGCATCCGGAAATCGCGCAGCCGCAGCTGGACGGTGCTGCTGTTGAGGGGGTGTGGGGGACCCTCAGCGAGGCTGTAGTTGAGGAGGATGAAGAACTTGGCCCAGGGACAGCCGAGGGTGGAGAGGCAGTTGACAGAGATGTTGGAGCCCATCCGCACCACCGGCGCGGGCTCGATCCAGACGTGCCCCGAGCACTTGATATTTGCGACACCTGCGCCAACACCCGCCGGGTCAGGGTGGCCCCGGGTGGGTGTCCCACGGGAGGAGATGATGCCTGCGGGCTGCACCGCTCCACACAGGCGGCTGCTTTGCTGGGATGCAGGCAGCAGCATGGCAGGACCCCACGGCRGGGGGCTGCTGGTGCTCCCCCCGGGATGGGGATAAACCCCCCTGCCTTCAGCAGCGAGCCAGCACCCGGTGACTCATCCCCTCAGATCGGAAACAGCTAGTTTCACCAATTTTAGGTTTTGCTTTAATGCTTAAATGACTGCAGGGAAATAACCCGTAGTCTCGAGAGCTCTGATCCCCCGAGATTAGGGCAGCAGCCCCCGCGCTGCCCTTCGCTATCAGATGAGGGCTCTGCAGCAGCCCCAGCAAACCCGGCTTGCAGCCGGTATCGGGCTCGATCTGGCCTTCCTGGAAAAGGTGCAGCTGCGCTCTGCCTTCGGGTGTGCGGAGGCAGGATCATGCTGCTCATCACGGTGTGCCTCAACGCCGCTGGATACGGCCCCGCTCCAAGGATGCAAGCAGGGAGRAGAGGGTGCCGCGGGTCGTGGGAGCCCCCCCCCCGCAACGCTAATGAAGCACTCCCCCCAAAATCCATAGCTGTAGCCCCATAATTTTCCTACTCCCACTCGGATTCCCCACCAGGACCAGGGCGTTTGCTCCAGCGGGGGTGATGCCACGGTGGCCGTGCCGAGCCGTGCCGAGCCGTGCCGCGCTGCCGCTTACCTCCGCACAGGCAGCAGAGCAGGACGTGGAGCGCCAAAGCCTCGCCGGACCCCGCCATGGCCTGGGCTGCCGCTGCCGCCCGCGCGTGGCATATTCTGGGGGGAGGAAAGGTGTGAGCTGTCCCACCAGCCTCACCGCTGCCCGACGCGGCCGGGTCTGCCCTCGCCGCGGGACGCTCAGGGACCGCCCCGGAGGTGGCAGTGGGGATGCATGGCGAGGGTTTCGGTGGGGATTTGGGGTCAGGGCGGGCCGTGCCAGCAGCGGGAGCACAGGGGGACAAGCCCAGGGGCACACAGGACTCAGCATTTCGGGTAACAGGCACCMCGTCGGCAGAGCCCGGTGTCCAGCCCCAGTGAGCAGCCCCGAGGCCACTTTCCCCGAGCTTCCACCTCCGGTGACATTTCTCTTAGTTTTCATATCTGTGAAATTTCTCCAATCCTTTCCTTATACTTATATGAGCGTGTTCTGCAGTTTTTGGTAACCCCCAGGCTGGACAGCCTCACCCCCACGGCATCCRTCATCGGGCAGGTGATGGAGCAAACCCTCCTGGAAACCATTTCCCAGCACRCGCAGGAGGACCAGGAGGCGATGGGAGCAGGCGGCGTGGATTTACAAAAGGGAAACCATGCCTGAGCACCCCGAGAGCTGCCTTCCTCGAAGAGGACTGACATGGGGGGTGAGGGGAGCACAGGGGATGCCGCTTGTCTTCGTCCTGCCCCTCCGCTCAGCCCTGGGGAGGCACTTTCGGAGCRCTGGGTCCAGGGCTGGGCTGCCCGGAACGGGAGAGACATGGATGGACGGGAGTGAGTCCAAGCAAAGGCTGCAAAGATGCCTGAGGGTCTGGAGCACCGGAGATGTGGGGAAGGGCTGGGAGAGCTGGGGTGGCTCAGCCTGGGGGGGAGAGGGGGGGTCTGATGTCTGATGGGGGGTAGGGATGAGGGAGCCAGACTCCTCTCAGCGCTGCCGAGGGACAGGGCGGGAGGCAATGGGCTCACATTGAAAATCAGGAAATTCCACTGAAACATAAGGAAAAGCACTTTAAGGGTGACCACGCATGGGGCCGGCTGCCCTGAGGGGTTGCCCTGCAGTCTCCATCCCCGGAGATGCTCAGACCCCACCAGACACTGTTTCGTGGGACAGAAACTTCCCCCGTTGCCATAACACCTTTCCCACCCCCCTGCCATGGCGGGTCCTGCCCCAGCCGAGCAATGGCTCCTCCTGGCAGCGCTCCCCCCCCCGCAACAGTCCCAAAATCCCAGGCAAGGGATTCCCCCTCTTTCCCAGGAGCCACACTTGTGTCCGCATCCCACAGTCTTGCCTGGATTTTTCCCTACCCACTCCCCAGCTTCTTTGGGTTCACCCCCCCCCCCGGCCAACCCCCCCTCCAGAGGGGAAGCCCAGCCCCCCTGGGCTCGGGGTACGGGGTGCAAATCCGGGGTACAGGGCTGGGACAGCTTTGCAGCAGCCAGGGCACAGACCGGCAGGGTGCAAGGAATTGCAGCTCCTGAGGGGGGGGATCACTCTTTTCCAAGAGAAACATCCAGCCGGGAGCAGCTTGCACGCACACCCCAGCCCCCCCGAAGGCGGGGGCCACGCTGCGGCGGGCGCAGGGCTGGGTGCGGGGCAGAGCGTTGCCGTAGCCTTACACCCCCTTCACGTGCACGGGGCTGAAAAGGGAGCCAAGCCCCACACCTCCATAGGTTTCTTTTTAAGCCAGCAATAATTAAAATAACCCTATGTTAGGAATGGCGAGTTTTCCCTTGAGGGACACGCTGAACCAGWGTCCGCTGCAAAAGCTTCAAAATGATGTTGTTCAACCCAAACCAGGCGACTAGCTCCAGCTCATGCTTCTGTATTTCTCCTGCTGTGTGAGCTGACCTCGTTTGTTTTAAGGGCTGTTCAAGTATTCATAATGAGTGAGTCAAACTTCAAGTGCCTTCCTATTACCTGACCCACTAAGAGAACTTGAAGGCCTCCCAAGTGCAAAGGCAAACCTTCTGCAAGTTAGAACAAMTGGAAAAAAAACCCCAAGCCCTCGTGGTCTACGAAAAGAGCTGAAAATACAAGAAATCTGCCTGGCTGCCGGCTCTAAGACAAGATCGCAGGCTCTACCTCCTTTGGGTTCACTCACATTTGCATTTTTATTCCAATTTACAGGCATTTCCAAACTCCAAAGCCAGAGGGAACGAGACCATTCCCCTTGTCGAGAGATACTGGTCTTTGATCTCGTCTCCATTAAAAAGTCTCCTTGTACATTAGCACGAAAGAAATGCGAAGCAAACGAAGAAGAAGGAAAAAGCCTTCCCGGTTTTGCAAGCCCAAACCATGCGAAATCTTTACCGGCAACGCCTSTCAGAAGCGGCTAACGCACATAAGCAGCAGCCGAGAAGCACGAGCTGGGATTTTTTTTGGCTTTACATCGGGGTGGTAGCGGGCTGGAAGCTGGGCAGAGCCGGGGGGGGGGTCCTTACCTTGCCAGTCCTCAGGACGGGCGCTGCCGGGCCCCTCCGCCGGCTGCTGCGGCCGGGGCTGCCGAGCGCGGCGAGAAGCATCAGCAACTGTCAGCAAGGCTGACCTAGATAGCGGCGCCGAGAAAAACTGAGAGTTTCCAGTCTGAGTCAGTCCATGGGAAAACCCAGCATCCCTTAAAGGAACAGCCTTGGGCGGGGGGGGGTGTCTTACTTATTAGTGTTATTAGAAGAGTCTAACTGTTTTTGTTACAGAATTTGGAGTTGCCCTGGCAAATTCCAGTCCGTGCCAAATGGGTTTTTATGGTCGCGGGGCTTCGGGCAAGGCGACAGGAACGCGGCGGAGGGGTCCTGGGGAGCYGGGCCGAGCTCCGACAGCAAAAGAACATTTTTCTACTAACCCCAGAAGCCCACAATGAAAATCTCCTTAAGGACTGAGGTTGTTTTCACCAGCACCGAGTGTCACCCCCTCTGCTTGTGCCGGTTCCCAGCTCATCCAGGGATGCTACGGGCTGCAGACCCCCGGGCGGGGGGCAGAAGGGGCCGAGCCCCCCCATCCCRCCGGCTCCCACCGCAGCTCCCGAACCCCTCCGCTGCAGAGCCCGTGGCTTCCTTTTTCATGTCGGTTGAAGAGTTAACCTCAATAACAGTGTTAACCTCATTAGACGCTGCAACCACAGGAAATACCGCACCGCTCGCCTGTCTCTGCCCTCCCAAGGAAACGTTAGGGAAAATAATTTCCAACCCCCCCCCCCGGGACAAGGCAGACCCTTCCTCTGCCAGCGAGTCCCCGCTGCTCTGGGTTTTGACTGATCCATGGGGKTTTTTTTTGTGAAAGCGAAGGGTGGGTGAAAGCAAGAGCATCAGCCTGCGGGGGGGGGAAGCCTCGCTGCGTGCTGAAACTATAAGGTGTAGTGATATATAATGTCGTGTTGTATATGTAATGCATCTGTATGTATAGTTGTACACACACCGAGCAAGATCGGGGCGGGGGGGTTCGGTGAGAATTTTAGTTTCAGCGTGTTACTGAAACTATTGTCTTTAATGCAGTATGTAACAAAAGTTTTTGTATTAGTCTATCGAAAACCATTTTSAGGAGGCAGAGGGGGGGTCGTGCCTTGCGGGTGGGCTTTGCTGCGACTCAGGGGTCCTGGTGTGGAGGGGAGCGAGCCGAGGGAGGGTCCCGGGGGAGTCCCAGCCCCCTCTGCAGGGCTGCCGGGGCCGGGGGGTCGTCTGCCTGCGGTGACATAGCTGGGGCTGAGCGAGAAACGCTGGGTGGGACCCGCTGTGGGGCACACATCTGGGGCYGGGGCTGCACATCTGGGGCCGGGCAGCACTGCGGGGGTGCGCATCTGGGGCTGGGGCAGCACCAAGGGCAGGCACATCTGGGCCCAGGCAGCACATCTGGAGCGAGGGCAGCAACGCTGGGCGCGCACCTCTGGAGCCAGGGCAGCACATCTGGAGCCGGCAGAGCCCATCTGGTGCCAGCACGGCACATCTGGAGCCAGCACAGCTCATCTGGAGCCGGCACAGCACATCTGGAGCCGGCACAGTGCGTCTGGGTGCGGTGCAGCGTGCCTCCCGACGTGGTGCATTGCGGCTGCTCCCCAACACCCAGCCACGTGGCCGTCGCAGCCCCTCGGAGCTGCTGGTTCATGTATTTCCCAGTTTGGTTTGTTCATATCCACCATCAGKTTTTTTCGGTGCCAGTTAAACCGGTGTCTTCTTATCTCTTCCTGAGCGGCCACGGGGAGCTGCGGCTCAGCACAGCCCTTGGGCAGGGGGGGAGCGGCACGAGCGCTCACGCCTGGCTCTTTCCCATGGCTCGCTCTTCCCCGTGCTCACAAAACCCAGCTGCTTCAGCCTTCCTCCGAGGCAGGTTACACTGGGGCTTTCCAAAACCCACCCTCCCTGTTCCTCCCTTCAGGGCTTTTTGTGATTTGCTTAGATCTTCCTTACAGCCTGACGTCCAAAGGTGGTTTTGCTGCCGCAGAGGGAGTCCTTCCACAGACTGGCATTGCATGGCATGAAACGGCACGGCACGGCACGGCATGGCATGAAATGGCATGGCATGGCACGGCGTGGCATGGCATGGCACGGCACAGCACAGCAGGCTTCTCCCAGGTGCTTTCGGCACTCGGTGCCTGTTTCCCTTGGGATCCAGGGTGCTCCCCAGCCTTTTTCCAGCCGAACGCCCGCCTGGCCCATCGTCCCCGTGGCACGCTCGCTGGGTCCGGCCCAGGGCTGGGGTCACTTACCCCCCTCCCCACCAGCGCTTTCTCCTGACCCCCAGCCTGCCTCAATCGCATCGAGCGCTTGCGCCCCTTCTCCCCCAGCAGCACCCGTGTTTTGGGGGGCACCCGCTAGCCGTGAATTCAGGCAGCTAAGAAAACCCGCGGGGGGAGCATGGGGGCCGTGGTGCCTCGCTCCCGCCCCCGCTCTAGCGTGACTTTCCCCAGCCCTGCGGCCGCCCCCGCGCAGGCGATTGCATCTCGCAGAGACTTCCTCGCTGGCTGCCGAGACCTGCCCTGCCCCGGCCCCCGCCACAGCCCCCCGCCCGCCACCGGCACCGGGGGCTGCCGGATCCTGCCACCTCCTCCACGCCCCACCGACCCTCCCTCTGCACCCGGCCCCGGGGGGTACCAGGCTCGGAATCCCCACTTCCCCCCCCTCCCCAGGATGTGCCGCCCCGCAGTCATCGCCAGTTTGGCAGCGGGGAGAAAACTCTGGTTGAGCTGGTCGCCAAATGAGATTAAGATTAAACCGGATTAATTTAATTTTTGTTATCTTTGGTGGGCTCGCCGCTGGCCGGGCACACTAAAATTATTGCGGTGAGTCAGAGGCTTAGTTTAGCAGGAAGGAAAGGTCGGGCCAGACCGGGCTTTGCTGCCAAAAGCACAGCACTCGTGTCATACCCAGAGCTGCGCTTGGCACGAGGGACACGGGGGACACGGGGGACACGGGGGACACGGGGGACACGGCCATCCCAGGCATGTGGTCCTGTGGCAAGCACCAGGCACGTCCCCTTCTCGCTGTGCCTGCACCTCCGCAGCCGCACCTTCTGCTCCCGACCAAACCCATTCACCCCGAGGGGCCAAATATTTGACATTAAAACCGCCACGGCGGCATCTGTGCCGCGGCAGCTGCACCCACGGGGTGCACCCAAMGGGGCTTCCCCGCACCCCCTCCGTGGGGTTCGCAGGGGTTCCCCACGTGCCAGCAGCGCTCTGTCCATCACCGCGGGGTGGCTGGTGCTGCCGGGGGGGACGGACGTGCCGGCGGGAGGGCAGGTTTGGGAATCGGGGCCGCTTGCGTCAATCCCGCTGGCGCCGGTGGCCGGGCAGGGTTAGGTTCCTCTCTGCTCCTGGAGGAGTAAATATTTCCAGGTCCAAGCCCACGCTGCGGCTTGATAAGGATGGACAGGACTTAGCGCAGGAACAAGGAAGGTGATGCCAACGAGAAAGCTTTTTTTGATTGTGGTTTTTGGCCAGGCTAAAAGGACATCCTAGATATGGGAAAGTTGCTCCCGGGCTTTAAAGTTGGTTTGTCCTTCCTGCAGCCGGGTGTGAGCTGTGCCGGGGAACGGCCCCCGCTCCTCCCGCACCCTTTTGCCGGGAGTGGGCCAGCAGTGGGGACACAAATCGGCCAGGGGGAAAAAAAAGGAAAGTTGAAGCAAAGAGTTTGCTTCTCCCCTGCCAGGGGAGGGGGTGAGGGCGAGCGTGCCGGGGCGAGCGGGAGCGCGCCGGGGCGAGCAGCAGCTCATGCCCGCGGGACCACAACGCCCCGTTTCACGCTGGAGGCCGCAGGGGTTGGCTGTGCCCCGGCACGTCTGGACGTGGCAGGGAGATAATTAGGGATAAAACTCTCAAAAAGGGGCCGTTTCCTCTGCAACCACCACCGCGGCCAAGGGCGACAAACATCCCGCAGCTGCCTTACCTCCTCCCGCCAGGAATGACCCCAAAATGCTGCGGTGGCCAAGCCGGGGCTCATCCCAAAACCCCCCCCCGCACCCAGCCTGCGACACCCCATGCCCACCCTCCATCTCCCCCCCGCCACCCCCTCGGTGCAGCATCGCCCGCCTTGGCTTTGTCCCTCCAACCGCGTGCTGTCCCCAGGTCCCCCAGGGCTGCAGGACCCAGACCCCCCCCCCACAACGGACACCCACACATCTGCCCCAGCGCGGAGCCGCCGTGCGCCCGCCGTGAGCCCCCTCCCCGGCGCAGCCGCGGCCCCACGGCCRTTGGCGTTGCCGGAGGAAAGCCGCCATGCCGGGTGGGAGCCAGATACCACAGCAGGGACCGCTCCAGGTGTGTGCGTTAGCACTCGTCTTCCAGCAAAATCCTCAACGATGCTGGTTTTTTTCTGATGTAACCTACAGGGTGGTGGTTTTTTTGTTTTTTTTTTTTTTTTCCCAAGCTGCCTTATTTTGGGGTTTTTCCACTTGGCACAACGTGGCCCGGAGGGGAAGATTTAATCTCTGGAAGGGAAAGGTCTGGTGCCAAAATCCTGCGTGCGGGGTGACCCAAGGGCAACACCGTGCCGGTGACAGCAGTGCCAGCGCGGGTCTGCACCCCCCGGCCTGCGCCCCCTGCCCCTGCTTCTGCTGCGGGC
>JASVER010000164.1:815469-902314 GCA_030449065.1 Oceanodroma leucorhoa
AAAAAAACCACAAAACAACCAACCCTCCAACTCTTCTGCCTCTGAGAATCCCACATGGATTTAGCTCACAAGACCCAGTCTTCAGTAGCAATATGAATAAGGTTTTATGTTCCTGTTTGGAACCGACTTAAATACACAGATGTTTCTTATTTCTAGGAGCTGGGAAAGTACGGTCTGCTATATTACAATGCACTGTTTATGATCCTTCCCACCCTGACCATTGCCTACTTCACCGGAGATGCGCAAAAGGTAGGATTCCTGCCCCCAAAAGCAAAATCGTTAGTGGCACAATACCTTACGGSCAAAACGGGTTGCTTAGAAGAACATTTTACCGTTCGTTATAATGCAGTTTTCTGTAACTTAGCCTTCTGCGTAAAATGGGAAATACTCCAAATGTGAAACTGCAAAGTRGTTCATTATCCCCGATTTGCAAATAAATACTGGGTAGCGTCTGAGGGAAGAGGCTGGGGCAAAGGATGGTGTGAGGCCGGGAAGCCGCCTAAGTAGAAAGTAACTGGAGGTCTTACGTTGGACTGTAAATCCGCAGGGTTGCTCCATTCAAGCATTTCTGTAATGCTTGAGGAATGGGGAAGTGCGAGAGCAATGAGTGAAACCAAGTATTATTTAAAACAAAAGTCGAGTATTTTTAGAATAAATGGCCTTCTTCAGACTTCTTTCCGTCCTTCCCTCTTACTGGGGTGATTATTATGTTGAATTAACCGGAGGTCACTTTGCCCGTGCTGCCCCAGCAGGGCGTGATGTGATTTACATGCGGTTCCCTATACTTGAAATGGATATTGTGGTGTTGTTATTTATTATTATTACACTCACTTAMGTGCAGCTGTACTCGGCTGGCTCTCCTGAGCAAGAGCACTCGCTTTTCATGCCTGCACRAACCCCTCTCCGTGGGCAGGGAAGGCAAATGCTGAAGGCTGGAGGTGTTGCCCACCCGCACCCCCGTGGGTGACTGCTGTGGGTGCCGGTACCCCCTGCAGACCCCCCCTGTCCGTCCCCCCCCAGCCATACYCGGGCAGGGAGAGCCTGGTGGCTTTTTTTCTCATTAGGAGCTTAATGCCCTGCTGACGAGCCCYGGTAAGCAGCCGGTAAGATAATGAGCTGCGAGGAGAAGCGGTTGCACGGGGTGGGGGTAGCTCAGACCCTGCCCTTCGTAAAGGGCGGCTCAGGGGGATATATTTGGGGATAAAGTGCTCATTTATAAGCAGGAGCTGGCGGACGGGGAGCAAAATGTTGCTCTGTGCTGCACTGTGCAGCCTCTGTTCAGCCTGTGGAGAAATCGCCTCTTTTTTTTTTTTTTTTCTTTTTTTACTTTTTTTCCCTGAATAAACTCCTTTTTCCCCGGCCGAGCTCTTGGCAGCCGGAGGCAGACAAAGATGCGCTGTGTTGGGGCTGCTGCCAGGAAACTCCGCGTTTGCAGCCTGATGAAAAACCCTCTTGTGAAGGGCGTGCAGCCGAACGTGCCTCGCACGGGGACGGCTCCTGGGGCAGAGCCGGGGTGGGGGGGCTGCAGCGTGGGGGGCCACGCTGGGGAGGGCGGGGGGGTGCATAGGAAAGCCTCCCACCGTACTCCGCATGTGGATGTGTTAAATCTTATAGTTCATTAACAAGCATTAAAGGTAACGATGTCTTGTCGCTTTGCGAGAGGCAGATAGGGGCGTGCTGATGGTGGCGAGCAAAGCCCTGCAAATAATTCCTGGGGGTGGAGGGGATGGACCGCCGGCAGGAGGGTCCCCCCCAGGCTGGCATTTTGTGTCTCCCCTGGAAAGCTCGGCAGGATCCCCGTGCGCTTGGCGGCCCTTCTCTCCCCTGCACCACTGGGAGGGGTAGGGGGGGGACCAGCTATCGCCCTGTTCTGCCCTCACCTCCTCGCTGCATCGCAGATGGGTGGAGGTTGGCAGGGACCTCCGGAGCTCAGTTGGTCCCATCCCCTAGAGCAGGTGGCCCAGGACCATGTCTCCCATCCCCTAGAGCAGGTGGCCCAGGACCATGTCCAGATGGGTTCTGGATATCTCCAAGGATGGAGGCTCCACCTCCATGGTGGCACTGGGTCACCCTGACAGTGACAAAGTGTTTCCTGATGCCCAGAGGGACCCTCCTGCGTGTCAGCGTGTGCCCACGGCCTCTGGTCCTGGCACCACTGGGAAGAGCCTGGCTCCGTCCTCTCGGCACCCTCCCTGCGGGTGCTGGTAGACGTGGGTGAGGTCCCCGGAGCCTGCTCTGCTCCAGGCTGAGCAGCCCCAGCTCTCCCAGCTTCTCCCCAGACCAGAGATGCTCCAGAGCCTTCAGCATCTTGGTGGCCCTTCGCTGGTCTCTCTCCGTGTCTCTTGTGCACCGGGGAGCCCGGCGCTGGACCCAGCACCCAGGGGTGGCCTCACGGGCGCTGAGCAGAGGGGAAGGAATCCCTCCCTCGATCTGCTGGCAGAACTTCATCCCACGCAGCCCAGGACACCGTTCCCCTTCTTTGCAGCAAGGGCACGTTGCTGGTTCATGGTCAACCTGGTGTCCACCAGGTTCTGCAGAGCTGCTTCCCAGCCGGGTGGCCCCAGCGTGTCCTGGGGCCTGGGGTTGTTCCTCCCCAGGGACGGGACTTTGCATTTCCCCATTTGAGCTGCGTGAGGTTCCTTCCGACCGGGGGGGCCCCAGCCTGGCCGGCAGCACCACCCTTTGGCCTCCCTCCCTGTCCCCGCTGCAAACCATCTCCTGCCGCTGGGGCTTCGTCCTCGGAGTCATTCCCCAGACCTGCAGCTGGTGAAAACATGGGTTCAGCTGCGTGGAGTGGAACTTCAAATAAATAATAAATTTAAAAAAACAAAAACAAAACAAAAAACAAACAAAAAAACCCCCCAAAACCCAAACAAAACCCAATTAAAAAAAGCCCTACCATGAAATCCGGACTTCCATTTTTTTGGCACCATCCCTAGAGGTTAAATTCCCCCGGGACACGCTGTCTGAGCGTTGCAGTCTGCTCCGCTGATCCCGGCGCCTGGCGAGGGCTCTTCTGAGCTTCCCCCCAGAACTTACTAAATCTATACGTGAACTTTTCACGTCCCTCTCGAGCGTCGGCAGCCCGGAGAGCTGGGGTTCCCTCGCAGCGAGCCCCGAGGTGGCCGGGGGCTCGGAGGCACAAAATGCGGGTGAGCGSAGCCGCTGCACGGGGCTCTCGGGAGGGTGATTTTGGACAACAACCAGCTGGGAAATGCCTTTCCTGGTTCCTCCTGCTTGTAGGACTCTTACTCACTGCTTTTTCCAGGGGGTGGGTGCTGCTCGGGGAGCCGGCCCTTCCGCAGCCCCGGGATGTCACGCTGGGCTGTGTTTTCTTTTGTTGTATTTTTTTTTTTTTTTTTCCTGCTGTGACGTGAAAGCCAATGTTGGAGGTTTGTTTCTCGGCTTGCTGTGAATTATTGCGTCTCCTCCTCCTCCTCTAAGGGTTGGGGTGTGTTTCTTGCAGGCAATGGAGTACCAGGGCTGGGCAGACACGCTCTTCGTCATGCAGTTTACGCTGTCGTGTGTAATGGGGTAAGCACCTACGCTGCCGCAGCTGGKGGGGGGGGGTCCAACAGTAGCATATTTTGATGGCCTGAGTTGTTCTGGGTTAAAAAAATAGATGTATAAATCTTTAGTCCTGATAGGGACACCGTTTCTGAGAGCTATGGCCGATGATAGAAATTATTTCCTACCCTGCTTCAGTGCAGGTTTAGCCAAAAAAGTGGTGGTCCAAATAGGGCTCTAGAAAAGAGGGGGAGGGATGCGGAGATGAACGGCAGTGCCCGAAGCGTGTCCTGGCGCCTGATGTCGGCTCTTCCTCCCGCAGGTTTATTTTGATGTACTCCACGGTTCTTTGCACTCAGTATAATTCTGCTCTTACAACTACAATAGTTGGCTGCATTAAGGTAAGTGGTTTCCCTGCTCCCAGGGCTGCCGTCCGGCGAGCGCCGCAGTAATCGTCGCCGGGGGCTCGTATGAAACGGCGGCTTTGGCTGCCGGAGCAGGGGCTCAYTGAGCATGTGGCTGCCTGGAGTAGAGGGATACTCTGTGCGCGTTTGCACGGCAGTCGCAGCACGCAGCCGTGCACGGCGCTGACTGCGGTTAGTGCATTTAGCTTCCCTGGGGCTCATGATGCGCAAAACGCCCAGGAACAGCCACGATCCTCTGGGTCACCTCGGCCCAACGAGCCCGTTGCAAAAATAGACGGGCGCTCCTGGGCGTTACTTTGGGTTTAGTGCCCAGCGGCGGGCGACCGAGGCTGGTCTGGAGTCGAGGGAGAGCCTCTGCCCTAGCAACCAAAGCCTCCCCCCAGGGGTGTTTCTCAGCAGCTCTAAAATGTCCCATTTTGAGTCCAGGATCGCCACCGTTGCCTATCTCACACCGGGCTTTCCCGTTTCCATATTGCTTTARTGCATAGAGCCTACGCGTGTCTCGGGCTATACACAAACTTGTGCTCTTGTTCCTCAAATCTTGTTCCTTTGCAGAATATTTTAATAACCTATATTGGGATGTTTTTTGGAGGAGACTATATTTTTACATGGACGAACTTCATTGGTCTAAATATCAGGTAAGAACATTGGGCCCTTGCAGTTATTATTTATGACTTGCGAGTGAAAATTGCCGTGGAACCGAGATGGTTTGACTGGCTCAACGCTTCTTTTAAAAAAAAAAACCTATGGATCGGTATTCGTGCCGCGGCAGAGGAGCCGGCGCGGCGCTGACCCCATCTCGCAGCCCTGCGTGCAGCTGGGGCCGGGGGGAGCTCCCAGGCAGGCGCGGGGTGTTTTTAAAGCCAGGAGAACGCACGAGCGTATTTTAGCAGCAAACTGAAGTTGTTCTCAGAGTTGCATATCCGAATYGTATAATTAGGGTAGCAAAAGGAAGTGTTTTTTTGGTTTATTTCACCTGGTATTTTAGCACAGCTTTTGGAAAAGTCTCCGTTCTGGTCTGGGGTGTATTTCTGTCTTGTGAAAAGTCTCCTTTTTCCACCCCCCGTCCTTCAGCCGGATTCCTTCAGTGATGGAGCGGGTCCAGCACGAGGCTAGGGACTCGGGCTAGCAAGCCTTTGGGTACAAATTAAACAAAATACCTGATCTTAGGAGGAAAACAGAGAATTTTCTTGCAGACTGATGCTTGCAGCGGATCCTTGMCCATCGGCATACCCGCGGTTTTGACTTTTCTTTGGCAGCTGGTGTTTGTGGCTGCCCAGGGCAGGTCTCTATAACTAACAGACGTGCTGGTGTGACGGCAGCATCTCCCGCGGGCTGCTTCGCGTTGGGCAGCGCGGGAGGGAGCCAGCCGGGAGGGTGCCGGAGCGTGCGGCGAGCGCGCCGTCGCTTCCGTGGCTCTCAATTCTCCTACCCCGACCCTGTTTTGCAGTATTGCTGGAAGCCTGGTGTATTCCTACATCACTTTCACGGAGGAGCAAATGAGCAAGCAGTCCGACGCTGGCCTCAAGATGGATATTAAAGGAAAAAGCTCTGTGTGACCAGGGAAAGGCTTTTTTTTTTGGAAGCAACCTATTTCTGTTCRGCTGATCACGGGCAGAGCGCGGGAAGGAATCCAGGGCGTCTGCCACGGAGTAACGGTGATGCTCTTAATTTGCACAATCTAGATTGCTGCCTTTACAAATTATTAGGAAGATAGATAGCTGATTGCACGGTGAAGAATACGCGTCTAATTAAGTCCGATCGTGAGGGATTAATGGGTTTCTAATCACGCTGAGGTTTGGCAGTAGAGATTGGCACAAGCGGCGCAGACGTTTGAAGGGCGGAGGGCTGCGTCAGCTCTGAGGGCCGTACCCCCAGCACCCCGGGAACGTCTCGCCGGGGTGCAGCTGCCCCCCGGGCGGTGGGCGCAGCGGGGGACGGATGCTGGGGCTGGCTCTGCTCTCTGCCTCCCCCAGCCTGGTCCCCCCCCCCGGCCGGGCAGCACGTGCTGCTGGTGCTGGAGGAGGGTGAGCCCGTGGTACCCGGCACGGAGCCGGCCCCCGGCGGCAGGCGAACCCCTCGGTGGGGAGGGGGGGGCTGCGGCGTTGCAGGATGCTCCTGGTTCGGGCCAAAACCCCTTTGTTGAATGCCCAGAGCTCTCTGAGCTTAGATTTGTTAGTTGTTGTTTTGTTTTGTTTTGTTTTGTTGGTTTTTTTGGTTTTTTTTGTTCTGTTAACCCACTTTTAAAGCTGGGTTTACCCTCCTCAGTTCCTAAGAGCCCTGCAAACATTCTCCCCGCTCTTTCCCACCCGAGGACGCTTTTACGAGGCTCAGGGACGTTCCCAACGTGAAGGTTTTACCTGCCACCGGTGAGCTCGGCAGGGCCGGCAGCCTCCCTCAAACCACCCCTTGGTCAGAAACCTTTGGATTTGGGAAAGCTGCTGGGCAGGCCGGGGCTGGCCCCGGTGCAGGGACCCTCGGGATCCAAGGGGGAGTAGCCGCAGGGTTTGCAGGAGAGCCGACGTTGTCCCACCTGGCACACGGAGCCGCCTCCTTCAGCAGATCCGCTGCAAAGGGAAGGCTGCAGCTCCTGCATCCCCTTCCCACCCACCGGCACCGTGCACGCGCCGGGAAGAGGCACAGGGACCTGAATTGGGGTGTTTTGGCAAGTCAATGGGAAATTCGGGGGCCAAGCCCTGTCCCACAGTTTGTTTTTTTTTTGATGTAGTAAGTCTTTGGTTTGTGACCCGTTAAAAGAATGGGATTTTTAATATGTCAGGCAGCGTTAACTGTTGTTTTTTAACGGTTGTCTGACACAGCACTTCTTTCTAGGTCTCACCTTGGATTGTCTTCTGGTTTAAAAAGAATTGTTTATAATTTTGGTTAAAAAAAATTTTGGTAAAACTATATATTTATGAGGGGGTTTTTTTGTGTATGCATTCCTTTGGTAACCAGGAAAATAGCTTCTAGAGACAATGTAATTTGTTTCTGGAAGAGATTTGCTAAAAATGTAACTGCTGTTTGGCAAAGCTGCATTTATTGGAGTGCTTAACATTGACGTTTTTATATGTGACCGAGAATTTCTGTAACCGCGCTGGTAAAGATGCGGAGCGAGTCTGCCGGCCCTGCCGCCTGCTCCCAAATCCCGTCCCTGGAGTCCTTCTGGCCAGGCGTGCCGGAGCCGACGTCTCCGTACCGGAGCCGAGGGGTCTTCCCTTCCTTCCGGGGGGGGGGCTGCCTTTTGGGGGCAGGGGGATGCTGAAGGGGTGTAGTGGGGGATTGGGGAGGTGACGGTATTTACAGGGCACCTGGCAGCACCGAGGGCGAGGCGGTGTGTCCCGGAGCGAGGAGCACCCCTTCAGCGGGGCTCCCCCCTCGTAGGGCAGAATCGGAGAAGGAAAAAATTCCCCGATCGGTTTTATTGCTTCCTAAATTTCCGTAAAGCCTCGGATTTGCCATCAGCTGCAAAGCTCTTCTTTTTTTTTTGGGGGGGAGGGGGAAAGATGGTAAATGCTTCCTGCTGTGCAGAAGACCCAGAGCTACTCGCACATCAGCTCCAGGCGGGGTTACTGGTCCCTGCACTGGTTCCCAGCAGCCGGGTGGTGCTGGGGCTGGCAGACCCCCATCCTGGGGTCCCCTGGTCCCTGCTCTCGCTGGGGCCATGCCGCACCCAACCCCCTCCTGCAGCCTCCCTCGCTCCAACAGAAATAGCTGGGAACGACTTTTTGCCGCGTTTGCTTGTAACTTCRCTGCGCTGAGGCGTTCGCAGTCAGGATGTCGATTCTGTCGAAAGTTTTGATTTTTGTTTATTTTTTTGAATCTACTGGTTAGATTTATTGTCCAAAYGGTAAAATATTTTTAAAGCTTATTTTGTTTGTAACTGGGCACACCTCAGTGCCAGGGTCTGGATGGTATTGTATACACTGGGAAAGCGAACAGTATTTTCTATGCTATTAATCGACTAAAATTTTTTCTATAGAGAGTATTTACAAAATGACCATTTTAGTGATTAAAAGGGTGACCTTTTTTATTTGAATGTACGGCCGGCTTTATACGTCAGTCAGTGATGATAGCAAAAAGGATTTTATGTGCCTATGTATTTTTGTACTGGCTTCAAATAAACCGCTGCCCTTCCCTCCGCCTGCCCGGCCTGCTCCCCCCCCCCGCCAGGAGCTGGCCCTCGCCCCCCTGCAGCGGCGCGAAGAGAAAAAGGCCGGAGCTGATGGAGCGGGTGAGGCCAAATAAAGCAGGGGTGCAGCCGGGCTCCCCCCGCACCCCGGCTGGAGCACCTTTGTTGTCCCTTCTGCGTGTAATCTGGTAACGCGGGGGGGGACGGAGGTCTCTTGGGTTGTCAGCTTTAAATATTCTTTGAGGAAGGGGGGAACTTCCCCGGCCTCTGACTTACAACTGAACAGTTAATCTTTATTTTTAACCCAGAGCTAACCCACCGCCGCCCTTCCCCATCCCATCCCTCCCTGCTGGCAGCACAGACGTGTTCTCTTCTCTGTCCCCCTTTACGTTACGCTGCCTTTACGTCGAAGCGTACGGCAACCCCCCCTCTCCCCAGGCTGCCCCTCCAGCTGCTGGGAGTAACCCCGGCTCTGGGCCAGGTATCGCCCCCCCCATATCTCCCCCCGGGTGGGAGAGGGACCTGGGCTGCGGGGAACGGAAGACCCGGGCAAAGTTTAACGAGACCAGGGTAGCGCAGCCCCGGGGGAGCRGAGCCAGCCCCACGCTGCTGCAAGGGGAGGAGAAGTACTCTACCTGCTGTTTTGATCAAAAAACTCAGGAGTTTTTTTATGCAAACAGTATGTTTAAAAAAATATTTTAATAAGCTTTTTCAGAATTGCAGACAGGGAGCGGGGGTAAGAGAAGGGAATTACTAACAGTGCAAAATTACTATGTGTGGAAAAATGTATAAAACTAATTGGTAAATTGTGTGTGTGTGTAGTTGKTTTTTTTTACCATCACGTGTAATCCTTTAGAAAGCCCAGCAAGGATTTATTCTGTTGAACTGGATTCTCCGTTAAAGCACCTGTTGAATCCAGGACACCCGCGCTCCAGCTGAAGGCATCACGATAGTGCTTGAAAAACATACCCACGTGTCACGTGCAAGTCGTGATCTTTTCAACGCAGTTTGGAAACACGTTTGAACACTTCYGGGCTCCAAACTGAACTGAAAGCTTTTTGAATTAAATCAAAGTTACTATATTTCTAGAATTTTAAATAGCTTTAGTAGTGCAATGACTTACCAAGTTATAGTGACTGCATTTTGAAGAACATGAACAAAGTATTGTATAAAACACCAGCATAAATGTAAATTATAATTAAATATTCTTAAAGTCTAGCTGAGCATTACATATTTGTTGATTATGGAATGTCAGGTCTCTTCTACGTATCACCAAAAAAAGGTAAGATAAAAACAAAGCAACATTCCTGAAAATATACACAGTGCTGTATTTCACACACAAGCCTGAGACAATTTACTTATAAACTTCCCTATAAATTTTTGGAAGTATTTCCAACTTGCAAACAAAAACGCATAAAAATAAAACTGAAAATAGGACTCTAGTTGCAAAGACTCTTCGAAGCACCGCACTGCCCGCAGGCTGAAACCGCCTCAAGACCATCTTTGATATAAGGCTGTGATACTTTGGGTTTCCGTTAATAAACCGGATTGTAAAGTTAACAGCAACCTCTTACTAAAGCAATCACTTAATTAATTGATTAGCGCAGGCCAAACGTTAACAAACCTCACTGATGTGCCTCTCCACGTAAATTGCTGTCTAATTCTAGGCAGATGTCAACTTCTGCACGTCAGCGGAACCAGTCGGAACGGAGCACTCACACCATTTCTGGGAACAGCAGGTTAACGCACTCCAGTAACTCATCACGGTGATGGAGCCAGGCCGGATCCAGAGGATTTGGCTCATTAATGACCACACAAAGTCCAAGTACACGTAATTGAAGAAGAAAACAAACCAAACAAACCCCTTAAGCAGTTGGGTTTTTTTTAGGTTGATACATTAGGTTCAAACCATAGGACCGTACATTTAAAACTGGAATCGTAAAGACTCACAAACGTTAAGTAAAAATAACCAATTAAAAATGAACCGTACACCTGCAAGCCACAGGAGGAGGATTGATAAGATTATAAATTATACAAATGAACAATTTTCCCTATTTTTAATATAGTACATGTGTAGCTGTGGCTTAAAAAAAMATKAAAAAAACCCAAACACGGCTATTAAAAATCTRTTTCATGGATGTAAACCCTACCTTCAAAAACTTTCAAATTATGCTAGTGGGATGGTGAGCATCACCCCCCCCGCACCCACTTATAAAGAAGTTTCGCTTCTCTCACTTTAATCTCAAAATAGGTATCCATACCTGTTCTCGCTTCTTGCACATGTGAATCCCTATATACTGACTGTATATAGGTGTGCACGCTGTACCAAGTGCGTGTATGTGCCCCTTCTGCTCCCACCGCCATACCCATCCGTATCGGGGCCACGAGTTCTCCGAAACTCAAGATCGGGCAGCGGGTCACCAGCTGCACCTCCGCTTCTAACCCGCACAGCCAGAGCCACTCCAGCCATTTCCTCCCCTCCCTGTGCTCAGTGAAATGTAGATGATGATRGATAGAAAAGAAATCAAGGGATAATCTAACACCTGATCTTGGCCAACAGGGTTTAGGAAACGTAAGCATTTGGCTGACGTGAAATTTATCTGAGCTCAAAATAAAATGAGAAAATGAAAGCAAGAAAATTTGTGCAATGCAAGCGTCATGCTTAACAGCTTTTTAGCATCACTATTTGCCATAAAACAGAAGTAAGAAAAAACATGTTTTCAAAATCAAATGACTTCTAACTATTCTTGRTGTTAATTGTTTACTGTTTTCTGAGAAGAAAACAACATGTTGGTGACTAATAAGCATTTTTAAGTCAATTGGTTTGGTTTGGGATTTTTTTGTTGGTTTTTTTTTTTAGAAAAGACTTCAGCAAAATAAAATGAAGCTGACATTAGACTCAGGATATCAATTCTCTCATAAAAGTTTACCAACTGTACAAGTTAAGAAAATTATACAAGCTTTTGTTTTAAGAAAGGACAGTTCAATCAAGACGTTAAGTACTGTAAAAATCTTTCAAAGGCTACAAAGAAATCTGGAAAAATACAGAATGTATTTCTTTAGCCCAGATAAAGAATATGGAAAGACATCATTGATGTCAACAATTTTACATACACAAACCTGACCTGGTTTATTTATTTACCTTTTAAAACTTCTATATATAAAAATAGTTGTGCTCATAACTTTCAGGATTCATAAGGGTTCCTTAACAGTGGGATGACACTTTCCTCTYGCTAGCATGAGTGGAAGTCTCTGCGCCTACTCTGATGCGTGTCTTGGCATTCTCCACTTCATTTTAACTTCCTGCAACATTTGAACCAGCCCCCTGCTTCAAATAGGATGCTTTGTTCACTTGTACAATGCTTAACTGGTGTATTACACACAGAAGTTTCTTTAATGTATTAGGCTGGGAGTATTTTTGCAGAAACTCACCGATTTGTTTCTCAAATATTTTTTTTAAGAGCCTTAGAGTTCCCAGAACTACAGTTGCCAGCTCTGAGAAACGGAATATTCTCCTACCGCTTTTCAGCACTGAAAAAACCAAATAATCAGATCTTAAGAGCCAACTAGAAGGTGTTAGAAAAAAATCTCAGCAGATTGTTTTACGGAACTGGATTTTGTAAGGTAACCCATCAACCCTGAAAATTTTAGACACTCAAAATTTACTCCAAGGAATAAAATCAGCTCCTAGTATTCAGTCATCCAAAGTTTCTAGTTCTTCAAGCTTCCCATGTGAGTTTGCTTCTTGGAAGAACTCTGAAGAACCTGGACTCTCTTTTCCACTGCTGTTAATTCTTCTTCTTTTTAGAGGTCTTTCATTTTTTTCTTCAAAATCATTTTCRTTTCTTGAAGCTGAATGAGCAAGTTTTGGGTCAATGGAAAGGTTTTCAGTTTCATACCCATTTGTATCCAGATCCGTGTGAGGTGTTTTCTTGCCACTGGTAGGTCCATTTACATGCAATCCTTCAATTTTCGCTTCATCTTTATTTGGGATCTCACCTGGCCCATTAGCAGACACCCCTGTGTTACAGAGACATACCGTAAGAGAGAACAGAAGCGTAAGCAGTAACAGAACAATCTGTGATAGGTCAGTGAAGCAGAAGTCTAACTAGTCCCATTGAACTAAAAAGCCAACATTGTTCTCCCTATCCTCACTGTGTGATGAACGAGTGATTTATTTGCATACACGAGGGAGTTTATGGAAGCCCTTACAAGCAACAGCAGCCAAGAAAATGTCCTGGCATCCCGTAACTGTACAAGCTGCAGGTGGACTGTCCTCACCTGGGCAGTTTCTGTAGCTTCCGCTCGATTTTCACAATCTGATTCAGCCCCCAAAAGCTCCTGCYTCCTCTTGCTACTGCTTTCAACTTCAGCTCCTTCGGAACGCTGATCTTCCTTCACGAGCGATCGTGCCCTGGCTCCTCTCCCGTTCCTAACCGCCCTTCAGTGCCCCACGTCTGGTAAGAATAGCTAWCGGTGCTCCGGAGCCAGGCACCAGAGAAGCACTAGTGTGCTGCACGACAGCCCAGTTCCCATCTCAGTTGTTTCAAATACCCTGCTCRGGACTCCTCGCAAAGTTAGCGTTATAGTGTAATGGGGAAGATAAYAACAGATTGTTTACATTTAAAAGGAAGATTCTAGTGGAGATGTATCTTCAATATGTGACCACTGGCTAAATGCAAACGTAGCTTTTTTAAAAAACATTTTTAACTTAAAGCTGCTAACACCTTGGAAAATATTTCAAACTAAAATAGACTTGTTTTTAGAGAGGCAAGCTGAACTCCTCATTTGGCTTGTCATCTGCGATGATTTGGCAAGATTTAGGAGGGACAGGGCACGCACTTACCATTCTGATTACTGTTGCTGGTTGTGCTGTCTTCCCTTTCAGACTGGCTGGTGCTGCTGTTGGAAGTTGTAGGAGGAGGGGATGGAGCTCTACTGGAAGCAGCACTTTCACTTTCATCCAGGAGACGGTCCATATAATCTCTACACGACAGAAACAGCACATTCAGCATTGCCTTTGCCGTGTAAAGGATTGGTGTTATTTGTACAAAAATATTCACTGCATGTGCTGCAAGTGCGACCCATTCACATTTTCTATCCTTTGAAATGCACAGACTTGTCTTGCAAAGTTAACAACTTTAAGATCTTCCGCGTTAACTGGCCCACGTATGATGTGACCRCAGCAACTGCATATTTGTTGACCAATCACTACAGCCAGCTTATATAAATTCAGCCCGTGCTTAYGCTAAGTCCCATAAGATTACGCACAAGCAGAAACTTCAATACGCTGTGATGCTGTGGACTGTGTTTTCAAGGTGACGCTCTCAGGCAGGTTCGTGCTAAGCTCTTTAAGCTCTTGCAATTTGCTGTGGCAGTGGTAACATACCATTAAAGTAAATAAGTTTTGTGCACATACAACCTCGAAAGGGGTAAAGTTAAAAGCAAATTAAAAACTTCAGAGTTAAAGATAAGACATCTCCCTATCTGAAATCTATTACAGTCCTACAGTTTAGGTCACTAATAGTAAATCTTTTATGGAAGACTTAAACAAACAAAGGTTGGTAAAGCCCTTCCACATATATTAGTCTGGATTAACTCCAGAAACAGCATATCCTCACACATAATTATTCTGGAACCGATACTGCACCCTAAATTCCCACATCTATCTGCAAAAGCATTCAAGAATAGACAAGTACAATCCTTAATGRCACTTCTTCTGATCACCATATGCAGTCAACTGCAAAAGAATCAGAGAATGTTTTAAGTAATTAACAACCAAAAATGTCTACTAATTTGGGAAAAAATGGAAAAGAAAAAAAAACAACAAACAAAAAAAACAGATGGAAGAAGAGGGGGAGACAGACAGTCCCTGACAACTGGTTAAGAAAATCCAGCAGCTCTGGGTGCTTCTCTGTAACAGTCTAATTTACAAAGCCCCAGATGGCAACTCCTAATATCATACTGCAAGTTCACTTCAGTGGTCCAACACACAGCTCTAAAATGTTTAAAGAAACAATAATATTAAAAAGAAGGATCAACAGAGAAGCCAGGAAGAAATSAGAAGAAAAAATAATAGTAAAGAGACTTGGAGAACATCAGCGAGAAGAGTGGGATACCAAAATCATAGCCCTGGAACGAAGGGCAGAAGAAGACATTGGCTCACTTGCTCAGATTTGAGGGAGGAAAATACACAGCTATGCACAGCCATTTCCCTCTTTGCCTAGCRGAGACATGAATGGGGAAAGGAGCTATACACACCCAAAAAAGCCCTGTTATCGAGTACTGTGCTGGCTGGAATTCTTGCCAAACCATACATTTCAAGAGTATACTACAGCATGTACCACAAATCCCACCTGAAACTTGTGACTAACGCCTTAAATACATGTATAAAACATGTATTTAAAGTARAACAAGCATTTAAAAAATTCCACGTTTGCAGAAATGTCACATTTGTGAAACATTTAAATAAAAAACAAACTAAATTAAAAAGGTGTTCARTGCAAATTGTTGGCCTTATTCCAAATAAATGTATTCTAGAAATTACATTAGACGCACTAGTAAGCTTTCCTTACACCTTGGCTGTTTTCCTGCGGAAAATTGGGACTATGGAACCCCTAGGCTCTCATACCATTTCAGATTAGAGCAGTATAAAAAAAGATTTAGATCCAACATGTAAAAGCACATAAAAATAATGCACATCTTACGTTACACCAGGATGAAGATTGTATTTCTTCTTTCCAAATCGGGTCTGCTGCGCAAAGAAATCATAACGCTCTGATTTCTTCCACATGTAATAAAATGCTACACACTCACCAACTGATCTTGTTCGTACCTAGGAAATACGTGCCATGCAAATTTTGATGAATTTAAATACATTTTTGGCAAAAAGCTACCATTTAAATCAAAAGGTGTGAAATTCAAAGTCAATGCTTCTTTATACAACATCGGAAATAGTGGAAACTATTGACTCAAAATTTCAGAGGCCCAGAAATTGAAATGCAAAGTTTAACAGAGTTTCTAAGAATACTGAAGATATCGTGAGGTGCCGCAAGCAACAGCTTCAGGAGAAATATTCAAGTCTGTTTCCCCAGTCTATTCAAGACCAGAATAAGACTCTAGGGATGCCGATCTTCCCGTAYGTATGCACAGCAGGATTTTTGTACKTGGACATATATGTCAATTTGGACATATATGTAGTAAAAATTAGAAGAAGTAAATATGGTAATTTGTGAAGGAAATCGAGGATAAGAATTTATTTACAATTACATTGCTTTAAAAAGAAAGTGAGAACTACGCTTAAAATCAGTGTTTACCTTATTTGCCTGAATCACATGAAAATCCTTGCCATAGACTTTCAGTCCTTGTTCAAAGTTCCTACATTCTTCTTCTGTCCAAACAGATAATTCTTCTATAGCAAGGAAATGCAGAAAATACTTAACAAAAAAAGCATACGGCCAATAAGAAAACTYAAGTGACAGAAAACATATGCGGTATTCAAGTTCCTTACACCATCTGCTGACTAAATGAGAACCACCTCCAGAAATTTCACTTCTAGTACAAAAACGAAAATTCTCCCTCCTAGCGAGGAGGTGGCAGACCTGCCTGCCTTACCTAGCTAGTCGGTAGGGACTGTTCCAACTGGTCCGTATCCGGCCGTGCCGCATGGGGGAAATAACSAGGCAGCAGAAAGAGGAAGAAGGGCTTAGAAACTTGGTCTCACCATGAACCCCTAGAACCACAGGAAGCAGGTATCCTTCAAGCCAGGAGAGAGCACGAAGGAGTASATACTACGGGCTCAAACTGGTTGCTGGTATTTGGAAGAAGCAGGGGAAAAGGAACGAGAGCTTCTTTACTGCTGGCAAGAGCCAGCAATGATAGGCTGTTAATTCCAGTTAGGTAGAAAAAGAATCCCTGCTGCTCACACTATTGGGTGGGAAATCTTGGCCCCACTGAAGCCAGAATAAACCCCTAATAGCTTTCAGCCACACTTCTAAGAACTTAATATATTTTGGCCTTATTGATTCTTAAGGTCATGAATAAATAAGGATTAAAATAGCGGGAGAACAAACGAATCTTCTCTATTTGATCATTCTTGTCTTGTCATTTGCACAGTAAACTCTGGAGAAGCCATAGGTTCGAAAGCAGAACCAACAGATCAATGTGCAAGGAAAATAACTTGTGCCTTCTCTTACTTTCTTGTTCCTTTGAGTATAAAGATCAATACCAAAACAGGAAATGCTTAAGGCTCCAAAAGCATCTTTAAGACCAGGGTCTTCCTAGTGTTATACATTTTTAAATAAAAGATTTAGGTGCTCATTCTCCTTTATTTAGAATTGTGAATTATTTCATTTTATATTTTATGTTTGTTCCATTAACTTTGATGACTGAAAAGGTCTAGAAGAACAAAGAACAAAATGCCCAAGAAATGCAGAATTCAGCAATGCACAATCACTAAGAAGTAATTTTAAATTTTAACTTTTTATTAAAGTCACAGATATAAATATCAAGCTCTACTGACAGAAAGTTAATTTACACGCCCTCTCTGAGCATGTACCTGTTCATACTACATCTGCTAACCTCATTCTCTCTGAGAACAGTAAGTGATTCACTGAAGGTTGCATTTAAATGGGCACTGACATTCAAGGCTTACACGCAGTCAAGCTCAGTCTGCTGACAGCAAAACCCAACACCTGTGTAACAAATTAAATGAAAGTTCAACAATATAAACTTAACTTTCAGTGTATGCTCACCTCTGGCTGCTTTTACATTAAATCTCAACCTTCGCAATGATTCTTCAGTATCAAAATTGCACTTAACCAGTTCATACAATGCCTGGAAAGATGAAAAAACCACACATTTAACATTCTAGATACCACTCRATATATGTTGTGCCACAGAAGCATACTTAGTAAATCACTAATACCTATTAAGAAAAGATTGAAAATAAACTCTTTGAATGAATGTAATATGTCTTTGTACTGTCTTAAATTATATTTCCTCTGTTTAAATTTCCAAATCTCTAATTACATAACCAAGTATATATCCAGGTAAAGTATTTTAACATTTTCATCCACTGCATACATTCGCAAAATTGATGGGGTTTTTTGGTATGAAGAAAAAAAATAAGTATGCATTCATATAGCTTTAAAAAAATCTGTAACTGAAAGAACAGAACTCATTCATACACAATTATTTATATATAAAATAACGCACTGATACATCAAGCAATGTTAAGCCTAAGTTAACAGTTCAATATTTGCTGAGAGGAAAAAAACCCATCACACTTCTATTTCCCCGAGGAATAATAAAGCTGTTTCAAAAGCAATTTTAATTCTTGGGAATAAAATAAAATAAAGGGATAATTAATTCTGCAATATTAAACTACAAATCCTAATTATTTTTATATACCTGCTCATTGTCTTTAATATGTGATCCTTCAGGAATTGCATCTAGGCCTTTCTCATCACCCGTACGCCTCGATGCYTCATTTAGGAACTCGATCACTTTTTCTTCAGGTAAGAAGTCAGGATTCCACAGCAGCTGGTCATCATTTTCATACACTGAATTAACCACAGGAAAAAGAAAAACAAGCTAAAACAACAATATAGAAGTTTATTCTCTCTTATAAAGCCAGTGATTATGAAACCTTGGAAGATCATTAGAGCACCAACATCAAACCAGAACACACACAAGGACAGCTAAAAGCCTCACAAATGCAGTGATCCAAACGACTTGGATACTATACCTTACATTGTACGTATTCTTCAAATCTCTGGCATAATCAGTGCTCTAGATTCTAGGACCCATTTATGAAACTCCAGAAACTCCACCYTCCCTGTCCTCCTCCTGAAGCCACCCAAATCACAAGGTAGCAGCACTACCCGACACCGTTCCTGAACGATCCATCCAGCGTGCCTTTTCCCTAAGCAGCACAGTTTGGCTGATGGCAGCCAGCAGACACGGAAAACTATTTCAGAAACTAATCGTATCKGTTTTCTTGCAAGACAATCAGGATCAGTCACATAAAACCAAAAAGCACACCACCAAAAATGGTGCTAAAGACACTACCAGGCGTCTGGACCACTAAATACAAAAGTCTCAGCTAACATGGCTGGCAAAAGCCAGCAACGAGGTCCACTATTTCTGCAAGGAAGGTGATACCCAGATGCCAGACATTCTGAAGTCAAACAGCTCCTGAAAGGAAACTTTGCTAAGACCTTCCTACTATTTCCAAGAAATACCTTCTAAAACAAAATAATTCAGGTAAARATCGCTGAATTTTAATATTACCAAATCTCTACTGTTTTTTCAGAGCTTTTGCATGAGCTTTCAGACCAGGGAAGCCACAGTAAACGGAAATTAACGGGAGGAACATGGCCAAATGGTATATCCTCTGAATTATCTCCCATTTTTATTTTGAAGAACCTACAAATTTTACAGGATTAAAATACCAGAACAGCAAAATAAAGTAAAAAAAAAAAGGTTATTAAAAAACAGAATCAGAAAAGTATCCAGACCTTGCTTGTGTCTCAGTCCTCAATGAAAGATAACCTTACAAAAACCAGCAAGAAAGTAACTTTAACATTGATTCCATTAGCTCGGTGAGCACCTTTGACTCTTACTCAACAAGAGAAAGACGGAGCCGAACACTTGGGAAAGCATGGGAAGGGAAGACACAGTAGCATTCTATGCAGGTGGGAAGGTCAGAGTGGCAGCTAGGTGCATTTCCACTTGAAAAAAATTATTTTTAACATGAAAGGCTACAAATAAAAAACCAAAACTGTTACAGAAAATTACTAAGTGTCTTGCAAAGAAAGACAGCTCCACTTTACAAACGATATACTCTTTGGAAACAGCTCCCAACAATTTTCTGGGACCTATTTTTTTCCAAAAGCTAGTCCTAATCTGATGTTTGGTTGCTCATTTAAGAAAAACATTCTAGGTATCTTGGGATAGAAACTCTAGCAGAATCAACAATTCTTTTCWGAAGATAACTGATAATTGGTTCTAAGCCACCCTTAATGATGCAAGCGAAGTACACGGCAATGTGGTGGTCAGGAAGTCTCAAAGCAGCTTCAGCACCTTTCAGTTTTCAGGGCTATCCTTCGATTTTCAAGTCCAAGCCTTCTGAAAACATATCTTTTAATTTGGTAGATTTTTCATAACCTGAAATTGTTTAGTAGCAGCTAATTTGGTCCCCAAGCATACTTCTCAGAGAGCCAATCCACTGTAATTAGCTTAGTGTAGATTACATGGCTGTTCTTTCCTCACAACAGCATGTCAGAACACATTTTAAAAAGCAATGTGGTTATTCTTACGAGTTTCTTAAGCATTTTTGTGCTTCTGCTTATGGGACTGGATATGAAGGGACTACCCTTCTTAGTGTTTGGGAACTTTACAGTTAGAATTTCCCCTTCATTAGAGAACTAGGACAATGGGCTACGTATATGAAAGTACTAAATACATAGTCTCAGACATTTATTTTTCAACTTTTTAAGTTTCATACTCCAGTTGGAGTCCTGTCAAAGATTACATCCAAAACACAGCAGAAAGTAAAGACGTGGCAGAAGACGGAAAACCCCACCGGTATATAAAACTAGAATAGCCCTAACTTTTCCCCTCAGTGGTTTTTGCCCATGATGTAGGTTCTCTGTTCTGCAAAGAGTAGTGTGCAAGACTATGAAAAACTGGTTTATATAGGTTACTGCAATGCACAAAGCAGCTATATCTTTTTTATTATTGGAGGCCAGAAGCCATTTAGAGCTAAGTAAATACCAGGAAAAGCAGATGACTGACCAGTAAAGCATAATTTACTGCATCTCAGGCAAATACGTAGTTCAAGCTCTATTTTCAGACAGAAGCAGGAAAGCACGCAAAGAGCAACTTCTTCACAGCTAAAAAGCAGATGTTTTCTAATTTGCCATTTTCTATTTTTCATGGAAGCTCCTGACTTCTCACGTAGTTTTAAATTACATTCCCTTCAATGTCTCTTTCTACAAAGTGCAGAGCTGACAGAATGTGTCAGCTTCACTGTGTGCCTGCTCTAAGTCAACAGCAGGACTGAGGCTCTTTTTAGACAGTTTCTAGCTAGATCAGGCTACAGCACAGCTACCGCAACCTGGAGCTTGAAGTAAGACAACTGCTACTACTTGAGTAKATACTCGGATTCTAGGAAGGCACCGAGTTTTGTGCTGGTTAGTTTAAAAAGCAACTTACATAAAACTACAAAAGTCGGAGTCTCAAACTGACCTGCAGTGTAAACAAATTCTTAGTAATGGGCTGAATGAGCAGGAAAATCTGCTTCTTTTAAGCTCATAGCTGGGTCTACCTTTCCTGACTTGATTATATTGACAGTATACAGCCAGAGGCTCTGGTTGTGAGGGAGGAAAAAGTTCCTGGAAAAAACCCCAAAAGTAGAACAAGAGGTTCTTTAATACTGATCGAAGAGTTACWAAATGTGAAAATCAAAGCTGCTGGTACCATTTTGCCTGTTTTAAGGTGTTAATCCTATTCCAGCAACACAATTTCTTTATTATCTATTTCGTTTTACATAAACTAAATATACTAGGTGAAAAGGTTAACATAAGCTACATAGAAAGCTTGTGTACATTACCAAATTAGAATACAAGGGTTCAATAGGCAATAGGCCAGCAATATAATCTTTCTTTCCCCTTCCAAGACTCAAGCTCTGATGGTGAAGTACAAGATGAACTATAGTTTGAGATGATGGTTCTATTTTTCACTTGAAGGAGCTCTTTTATTTTGCAAGACACATGACATCAATCAAATCTTTTATTTCTCCCCATTACAAAATAATCTCAAACATAGCGATAATGGTAACAGTGCTAAGTCTCACCTTTTTCATTCTCTTTGTATTTGCATATGCCAGCTGGAATTTCAGCTTGAAACATAGAGCCCACCATGATTTCCTGTTTTGAAATAACAGAAACAAGAAGTTAAGCAACGACAGACGTGACGGTTTTTRTCAGCAAACAAGAGAATGACCACACCTTTTTTTACCCCTTAAAACTTTCATTGCTTAGAATCTACAGTTAACACGCACTATATGGAAATGTATTTTTRACTATATGGGGAGGTCTTTAGCACTTCTTACTATCAAAACTCTTATATTTATGGGGAAAAACTGGAGAGGATTTGGGTGATCTATAGAGAGCCCAGAGTTACTAGGAAACAGATCAACTCATTATTCATGAAACAGATTTTTTTTTAACAGCCCTTAATATTTACCTTTTTCCAGTCTTCTGAGGGAATATAATCTTCATCTTCTTCAGATTCCTCTTCTATTTCACTATCTACAAGAAATTATTCAAACATTTACACAAAGCGAGCTGTGATACGGCCCGTGCGTGCCAAAGCCAGCCTCCAGCAAAGCGGGCTGAGCGAGGGGGGCTGGGASGTCACAGCCAGGCCCTGGGAGCACCGCGGAGGGGGGCTGGGGCCCGTGAGCCCAGCCTCTCATCCCACCAGCCTCCAGCTGCACAGCAGCCCTGCTCTGCCTCGCTGCCGTCTCATCGAACACCACCCAAGCGCAAATGGCAGTTTTAGTGACAATACTAAATGTTTCAGTACCGGCAGCTTTAAAAAATGACCCCCCCCAGTGTTCACATTTAGAATGGAGTAAGATACACAACAGGCTCTGAAAAATTACAGCACAAATGAATACATCYATCAATTTTACTACTACCTAATTAAAATTTGCTTTCCCTCACCCAGCCTTGAAGCAGTTGAGATGATCCACATCCAAATTTACTACACACAGTTAGTTTCTGAAAGTATTTTTATGTGGATGTTCAGCATCCGCATGTGGGTTTCAACACCATTTTCAATGAGCTCCTAGCTCAGTTACTGCTGTTCTCTTCCCTTACCGCAGCTGTCACCGAATTTAAGGTAGACCGCAGCACAAGGTGCGACAAATCTGCAAGTGTGCTTTTCTCAGTCTTACTGGGATTTAGTAGGCTTGGATGTACTGCTCAGAGATGCACAGCAGCATTTAAAAATAGATCATTTCGGGTAAGGACTGACAAAAATTTTAAGCTCTTTATGATATAGGTTAGTTGCCTTTCACAATGTACTGAAAGCAACGGCAATATCTGGTTTATGTATAGCAAGTGGTAATATCAGCACTAAAATTATTTGTACRTGAAATTACATTCTATACACAACTGAACATTACAAAAACCACAAAACCTAATGCAATCCACTTGCATTATCCTAATGCTAATGCTATGTTTAAAAAATAGAGTTCATTTAAGATACTGGCAATCCTCTGCACAGCTACATGCTGACGTTCCTTGGCATTTTTGGATTAAAATAAAATACAGATTAGAAAATGGCATTTCTACAATGTCRTGGCTAATAAGTGTCAAGTGTAAGGTACCATAAGGAACCTTTGCTTTAACTTTTGTTTGTTAAAACATGGAACAGTAGGAATTCAAACATCAGGAACAGTCACTTCCATCAAAGAAAGGTAAAATACCTGTTGTCCAAACGGCCCTGATGATAGCTCTACACTAAAAGGTTCAGATCCCATTAAGTAAGATTGCCACAGAAATGAGAGTTGTCTAAAAGGACAGCCACATAACACTAGCTCAGTCTCAAACGGATGCAAAACCAATTTTTAAACAAAACAAAGGAGAAAATCAGTCCACAATGCTGGCAACAGTATCAAATGTGGAATTCTTGAAGCAAATTTTCTTCATCATTATCTCCCCATTCATTATTTCAGGTTTAACAATCTATTGGCCTTTTTCAGACTTCATTGCTTTTGTTTTCTGTATTAGCGATCTTGAAGAAATCTCGGGTTCTATTTCTAGTAAACTTCAGTTTTTACTTTTTCCTTCAGCTGGCCTCTCACCTTCTTTCAATGAGTACATAAACTGGTGTCACCAGGCCTTGTCATGATAATCACAGACTGTGCAGCAATTATCTAGTTGGAACGTTCATTTCCTACTTGCAAATATTTTTACCTATGTCCTTAGTATGAACTGGCAGCTGAAACCACGATGGTAAGGTAACACCATACTAAACAGTCATTTATCGCACTGGACTCCTTGTACAGGRAAATTTTTCTGAAGGGCACATCCATACAAACACAACAACCGACTGTTAGAACACTCGGAGTAGTGTCATGRAAGGATTTACACTGAGAGCCTGCTTTTTCAAAACTGTAGAAATTTAAATTTTTCCACAAATTTAATCCTTTCTTTTAAAAAGAGAGAATTATCTACTGTCCTTATACAGAGTCCCTTATCTGCAGAGATTTAGCATTCAGCTAAAAATAGGACTTTTTTGTTGCTTATTATTTTAAGCATAAGGATAATCAAGAGCAGTGTTATGAAAGCGAACAAACAAATGTTTATAGGTATCAACATGCGTATTTCAGAAACAGAATACTATGTTAACTCAAGCAGTTCTTAACCAAAGCTCAATCATATTGAGCTTACTGTGCTTAGTACAAAACTGTACATACTTGTATCAAAATATTTACATCGACGAGGGCGAATTATCTCCTGGGGATCTTGAGAAGCAACAGATGGTGCTGGGTCGTCATTAGATGACTGTGTCTCATCTTCCTGACCTGATGAATCTTTTATGGTCTCCTCCTTAAATACAAAAAAGCAAACAGGAGATCAGCTATCCCTTGTATGTGACAAACGCTATTTTGGCCATATTTTTTCCAAAATTGTCAATATATCAAATCCCAGTATCTTTTATCTGACTTGAAGTGACTGTATAGATTGTGGCCTGTCCAGACTGAGCCACAACAAATGTCTAAACACATCATATTATTTATTGACCAGGATTTTAGGCAGATCAATTTAACACTCAGACTCCAACAAACAAATCAGAAATATGAACCATAATTAAATATCACAGCTATTTTTTTAAATCAGTCAAGCAAATCCTTGTGGTTTKCATTTAATTTCATTTAACTTAAAATTTTACTTTGGTCTTTAAAAYCCTTCCTTATGATTTTTCAGTAAAAAAGGGGAGGAATTATTTACTGGCTATACTTTTCTCAATCAAATGRAAATTGTACCTTCCATAAAAATTAATGTCAGTAGCGTGGTTCAACCCCACAGGAATAGCATAACAGTAGACTTGAGTATGTATATCGAGCCATTAAAAGATCAAAAATTAGAACAAGCTTTTTTATTAGAACATAAACCACAACATATATGGGAATTATTACAATTAAGGAAAATTAAAATGATAAAGGTTAAAAAAAAATATATCAGCGTTTTCTATTTCAATGCATGTTGTCAGTATCTTTTGTGTTTTATGACTGTGTTGTAAGCACTCATACTTGCTAGTTCTCACACAGAAGCATTAGGCACAGAGCATGTTTATGTGTACCTTTACCAGCAACTGGAGTATTATCACATGTGCAGCTTAAAGCAGATTAAAAATAGAAAATAGCTAAGTGCAGTATAGCTAAGTAAGCTGTAGAAAGATGAGCACTTGCAGAGAAAGCTTGAATGATTTATAAAATTATTCCACCCCCACAGATGTATTTTACTGCCTCTCTGCTAAGAGCACGCAAGCATTTCAGAACTCCCATTCTTGTACCCTGAGGCAAACAACCATAACAGGTTAGCTAGCTCCCTTTGTGCCCAGTCCTCCCCACCACCTTTGTTCCAACCCTACCAAACCTGGGGTAAAATAGGTGAACGCATACATCCAATTCAGCCACAGTGCCAAATCTGCAATTAGCCTAACCCACTGGCTGTGTTTTACGGTGCCAGACTGTGAACCGTTGCTGCTGACGGGCAGGAACGCACTCGCTTCTGCAGCAGGCTACAGAGTGTTAGTGCCCTACAGAGGGACAAAGATGACTGCTAACAGCAGTGACTGACACTGAGATTTTATCCATTTAAGAAAAAAGATAGGCAGTATCTTAAATAAGCTAGTCACAGAACTGGAGAACTACAGAGGAGGTCATGAGAACACAGAAGATGGAAGCTGTGTCAGGAAGTAATTAAGAAGCAAGGACACARGAAGAAAGTGAGACTTCAGGAGCACCACCACGCGCAACAAAAATAAACCACTTTAGTGTCTTATTTTAATTTTGCATACTTCATGTTATGTAAGTTTCTCCCCCTCTCCAGCTTCTGGAACCTTTTGGGATGTAATATAACTATGTATCTTTCTTCTTTTTGAACTATTCAACCCATACAAATAGCAATCTTCTACAGCATCTGTCAAGGGAGTTTGTAAATCTTAAGAACTTCATTTTCTGAATCAGATATATCATTCCTCATCTCTGTGTCGCATTCCAGAGATTCTAAAATGGGTAAGATATCAAAGAACAAAATGTACCCTTTTAAAAGCCAGATTAGGTAATGCAACTTCCATTAATGCCTAAGCTTTTTTGTTACTGAGAATGCAAAGGGTTTCATATTTTAATGGAATTCAGGATGCAACTCTGAATGCCACCAGTAATGGAGAAGTTACAGCTGTGCCCATGACAGGACAGGATTGTTACAAATATGTATGACATATGACAAGTAGAAAAGACTCTTCTAAAATCAGAAAATTTATTTTAAGAGCACACAGAATAGGATTTTTAAAGATGCTAAGTTCAAAACTATACATTTTGCAAAGATATTTGAAGCATTAGTTTCAGTTAACAATTTAAGTACAACCAGGGCTGCCAGGCTAAAAAAATACAATTTAAAATGCTAAAGCTAGAAAACTTGCAACCATCTCCAATACTCAGAGACACATTTAATTCAATTCCACAATTCCCTGTTCAGTTTCAGGAGATCAGCTTTCCATCTTGAAACAAGTGTTCAGCCSTATCTATAAAGGTGCCTTCAGGCATTTACAACTTCAGTTTTGAAGTCAGACTATTCCTGAAGGACAAGTGCAATTCCTTCTTAACGACACAGATGAAATTAAGAGTGATGAAGAGAAATACAGATAGGTAATTAAGAATAAACATTAGAGTTCAGTACACAAAGCACCTGAAATCAGCTATATTATGAACTACTTCTGCCATGATCTGGCATCTTGAGTGGTTGTCTAGTACGGAATGGCTGTATGAAAATCAGTTTCAAATTAGTGTAAACACTTACTTTGTTTTCACCACTACAGCCACTGTTGTCATCATTATCAACATCATCATCATCTTCTCCCTCCTCCTCTTCTTCTTCTTCATCTTCATCATCATCATCTTCTTGGAGTGGAATGGTACCATCATAGCCATAACGGCTAAGTAGCTCCTGGATTGGCATATCACTTTCCTGATAAACATCCAAACAAAGTTTGAGATTTTAACAAAAATATTTCACATCCCACATCTGCTCTACAGCTTAAAGGTGTGCATTTTGAACATAACAGCAAAAACAGATAGATGATGATCAGGTATACTAAGAATGGCCACTCCACAAAGAACGGACAGTCAAAAATAGAAGTTTCGGCTCCCAAGAAAAAAGTGGGTTTTTTATGCAGCAGAACTATTTCCTAATCCTTTATAAATTTACAGCAGACCTCGCGTACCACCAATCTCTCAAAGGGGCCATAAAGCTCATTAAAAGGGTACCAAAGGGCCGTATGCCCCACCCCTCCCTTGGTATTTGTCTACTACTATTTGACCAAAACACAAGCACTGCAACGTGGCACGTTACGTCTTGTTACTCCATATCCCTTCAGTACACAGAGCGAACACACTTGGCTTGAACATGGAGTTTAATCTTCATTTGGGGAGTTGCATTACAGGGACAGTTCTACACCGTTCTGTAACCCTGGCTTTGAATACAGAATTACACCAAAAATGCACCTTTCAGTTTCTCTGTGCCTCTCCCCTTTCCAGGCAAAACAAAAAATGAGGGTGAGGGATCACYTTATATTCAGGATCACCTGATATCCAGGTAAAGAAAGCAGTAATGTTTACAGATTCATCTACATTTTAAGCTAGTTGTCCACAAAACCATCCACAGTTGGCAGCAAATCTGCTAAAATATGTGCACATTTAAAAATCTTTGTATTTAGAATGCTGGTCCACTCTGAAGAGACATTTCAAATGATAGAGTTGGTTCTCAAATTTAGTGGCTCCCAAACTGTTATCAATTGCATTCACTTTATTAATAAAATTTATTAATTGTTGGGTYTGCAAATTACTTGCTTTATTACGTTTAATACCTCAGTATGCAGCCTTCAGGGGCAGTATATGGCATCCCTAATGAGATTTTTCAGAGCAGAAATCTTCAGAGAGCATTTTAAAATTCTCTCTCTCATAAGAACACATCCTTTGTTTATTATTTAGAGGTGTCTGCCTGCTCTAAGTATTTCTTCTTAGTAGGTAATGTACATCTCGACCGACAATCAGATTTTTTTAATTATCGGCTGACCTTAGACTTCCTCCAATGAACTCCTTTCCGAAGGGCCTTCACTGATCAACACACCTCTAGTTTCTGGAAACRTACTAACAATACCAATTACAAAAGGCAAGTGTAGTTAGTTCTGCTGTGTAAAAATAAGAGTAACACAGGGGTTACCAGTAATTGTTGTCTGTGTATTTTATTTTATTTTACTTCAAAGAACTAAGCCATTCTACCACTTACTGGTCTACTCTTTGGTTAAGCTATATACACAGTAGATGCAGACCACGTGGACCTAAATGTCCTCACCTTCCCCCTTGACTTCTTGGTCCCTATTGTATCATTTTATGGAAAGAACTCTTATAAGTGAGGAATTAATATTTTACTGACACAGACAACATGGCAGGACTGTGATCTTAATTAAAACTGGACAGTACCGCTATCAGAAAAATCCTACTTATAATTACCCAAACAAATGTTCTCCAGTACATTTTGGAAAGTAATATACTTTCATTAAGCACTCCTCACCACTATCCCATTTGTAGATACAGACTGAGAATTAAAAAGATTTACTACAATTCACAGGTATGTGTGAATAATGTAACAGGCATATTACTATATGTTACGTAGGGAAGTGGTATCGTATTTACAACTTTTTTTTCTTAGGTAGAGCCTCTTAACTTCAAATAGTCCGTTACAATTCAAAACATCCCAAGGGTCAGCAACTCTCCAAGAYAAAATACAAATTATGATTTCTGTATCGTTTCAGCATATTGCAAAAATAGGAAAGGTTAACAAAGTAAAAAGTCTTATMGAAGACACAGCAGTTTCTTATGTGGAAGATATTTAATAACAAGAAATGAATTATAACTCATGCGTCTGGAGTAGAGGTAAGTGAGGGGGAGTGATGTAACAGAGAACTGTACCATAAGCAGCACAGAGAAGGTAAATATAAATGACTGTACACTCTTCTAATTGAAGAGCTCAGGGGCAACCACTGAAATGAACACAGAGTAAGTCTGAAAAACCAAACATGTTTCTCACACTAAATGAACTGCGCAACATTGCCACATGCCTCGTGGACACCGAGTTTACAGAGGTCAAAAATAAAATGGGACAAATCCACGGGAGAAGGAAAAACAAGACTGACAGACATTACAGACAAAGAGACAACATCTTTTTCATACATGCCTGAACTGCACCCTGCTAGAGGCTGGGAGAGTATTTGGGAGAAACACTGCAAGCTTCCATCTGTGGTTCTCTCATTTAACGCCAAGAGGATGCTGGTGCATAACCCTAACAAAACCCAAGAGCCCTCCCTGAAAAGGGGGACCCCAAAAGGAGAAACCAAGTGATTATATGAAACAACAAATGGAAAAAGAAAGGGAGTCAAAAGCTTAAAAATCTGTAAGTAATGCAGGGRGACACCACACACAGCACCCTGGCAGCACTCACCACTTCCTAGAGGCACCCAGGAAGCCAGCACACACCATCCAGTAGTGCTCTGCCCGCAGAGAGGGCAGCACAAAGGTAAAGAACTTGGCCTCACGCTCCTCAAATCCTCCATGTCACACTCCCTCCAGCTGATGCTTTGTACAGTCATCTTAGCTAAGAGTAGGAGGAAGTTGAGTTTCTGCAGCTTGCTGGGGCCTGGTCATTTATTATTTCCAAGACAGAGTGTGAATGGAGCTTCCTACTACCAAAACTACRCTGCCAAGTTTCCAGCGTTTTGGAAAACTGCAGCGTCAGCGYATGCCCAGGACGCCGAGAGATGTGCCTCATCCCAGGCACACCTTCCCGAGCACTGTCTCGGGCTGCTGAAGAAGGAATACTGGTTAGCCCGGACTTTGGTCACATCTGGTATGGATGCTCCTACACAAGAAAATAGTATTACTGACTACATCTCTGGATATGATCCAGGGTAGTCTGCTGTACCATCTCGCAGATAGCTTTCCTGCCCAAGAAAAGCTCTTACCTTTCAAGAAACATAACTGAGAACCACCAAATCCAATGCTTCTGATTCCCTTCAGGTACTGCTCTGCTCTCAGGGAACTGCATTTTTTCCTATACTAGAGCAGCATAGAGGGCGACTTCAGGTCTCTAGATGCAGATATGCTACTGCCGTTTGGACAAAAATGTATACACGTACTTGCACAGACAAATGCAGGATACTGCTCAACCTCAAGTACTAATCCATTACAGATTCACCAGAGCTTCRACCAATGAGTAGAAAAGATCCTTACCCTCAGAAGAAGGTGTAATTATGACAGTCAGGAGTGAAACCATTAAGGTTCAAAAACACTTTTGCAAAACCTGACTGCCACCTCGTCTCTGAAGGAGCTGAACTAGTAAATCAGGCACATTCACAGCCTGGGGGAAATCTGAAATAATACATGTAAACGTCCGGGGAAAGAAAAAGACAGGATAGCACATGTCTTGACCATAGTTTTGAGTTTTAGATTGCCTATCATCCATGACTGGGAGAAAAAAAAAAAAGAAATAAAAGTAAGCCTTGATGTGCGGCATGCTATCCCACAACCAGAAGTAACCACAGGTCTCTAGCAAGATCCTGCTGGCGTGGAAGCATCTGAAACTCAGTAAAAGCCCTTCCTGCAATACACGTACAAACCGRCCGCAAGATTCTCTGCCAGTCTGTGAAAGCATCCTGCAGACAAGAGTAGCACACGGAGCAATGTGAATCTAAGTTATATCATTGCTCACCGTCCTGATCGCAAAAGAGCCGACACGTGGAGGAATTATAAACTTGCAGCCCCAACAACCAAGATRTGAGGGAATAAACTAATGGCTGAAATACAGTTATAAACGAAGCATTGTAATGTGGTGATAGAATTACACAACCAGATGTTGACTCTTCACAAAATATGAGGGGGGAAAAACCATATTTTCAACTTAAAAACCACATGACATACATGTGGAGCTCCATTACTTTTAGTCTAGATGAAGCATATTTAGATTCACAAACTATTTATTTATTTATCTTTATGTTTACCATTTAATGTCAAACCTGACATTACCAGAAAGTAATTATCATTTACACCCAAAATGTAGTTTAAATGCACTAAATTAATTTAAAGTCATATTGGTATGATCACTTATACTAAACAGGATTTGTACATCGAATATGCATTTGAGAATCATTAATGATCTGTTCTGGAAGCCTTTTCAGGCAATGAGGCCACAGACAGTATCTAAATTACTTTGCATTTATAATGAACCTAGTTTGTAATTTAAGAATATTATTCCTGCCTGAGAAGTAATTTAAGAAAATACATAARTGACAGCATAACCTTAAAATGCCAAATAAATCTTATATGCAATTATTTCAGAAGATACACATTTTAAGATTTATTTATCACTATTAACAATAATTGTGAGTTCTGATCCCAGCTCCGCTGACAACTCTTTGCTTTGAGCCAATCATTTCATCTGCATCTGTTTCCTCTACCTTAAAAATGAAGATACTCCTATATGCTCCACTAAAGTATTATACAAATGCTTGTATAAAAATGCAAAAGAAATGTAAAATTATGGGATTTTTTAAAAACTCAAAATCTATATGCACTAATCAAGTGCAAGTGCTTTAGAAAATACCACCACTGGAATATACAAGTTTAGTCAGAGCATACTTTAACCTATATTAGCTCTAAAATGCAAATCCCATACCAGCGCATATATGCAAAAAGAAACTAAASAAGCACAGTGTTACACATTATTAAGTATTTATGTACCAGTTTCCTTTTCCCAACTTTTGAGAACTGCAAATTTACCTCAGYCCTTTTCCCCCATCTATATTATTTGCCTATTAGTGTTTTAGGGGTGGGTTTTTTTAATTCCAAATATAAAGGGAAAAACCTGCACATGTTTTGTGTGAGACTGTGGGCTGCGGTTATGTTTTATGACTACTTAAGGCTACCTACCCTGTTAAGATCCTCTATTTCAGAACTGAAGTTTGTTTCTCCTTCCATCATTTCCTCCTCTTCTAATGTCCGTTCATCATCAAAGTCATGCACCAGCATATCAGCTGATGGATCAAATTCATGGTCATCAGATGTGGCTGAACCTCCTGATAGAAAACATTTTAAAGAATGTTTTTAGTTAGATCATGGCCTCACAGAGTTTAATTTTTTATTTTGGTGACATTTTAATACTCAAATTATACTCAGAAATTAAAATACCTTCAAAATCCCTTAATCATTTATCTTAGGGAAAGCCAATCTCATTATTCAGAGGACAGTGAAAGCTGTCCTTTGGGTAGTAAGAGATCATGGAAAAAAGAACAGGAGATACTGTTTAACCAACCAGTTCTCAAAGTACTATACATCTGGACRTCGGGCCCCTAGTTAAATGTTTGTAAAATGTTCTGTTTTTGAAGACTGAATTCTTAAATAATCATAAACCTGCCTGAATCAAGAGTTCTACTGGGAGCAGAAATACTCATAAAATATAAACTCAGGGCAGTTATTTCCTTTATACTTTGGAAGCTTTCTTGTTTACAACTACAAAGACAGTCTAATGACTTTTCCAAAATTTAAACTTAAAGTCAGCTTCACAGTTATGCAGATTTTATTTATGATGCAGAATCCTTAGTTRTTTTTCCCCACGCAGTTTTTTCACAGTTCTTTGTAAAGAAGCCTGGTTATATTTTATGACAATGAAAAATAAATGAATGGATGAATGGTTTGGCAGATGCAGCATTTTTATGTAATTCAGCAATACCTGATTTTAATTCTARCCCTGCTAACATCTTTCCACTTGTCTCCGTGGACAATTTAAATTGCGTTTTCCAAAGCYTGAAGAGTGTACCCACGCTAAGGGTGCAAGATGGAGGGGTTGACTATAAGGCTTAACTATACTTTGTAGTTCGAAGCGTTAAAGCAATTGAACGTTTCTCTGAAAGAAGTAAGAGCTCAAGAGACAACGGCAGTCCAGCTAAAGTAACTACTGGAAAGCTTTTCCACTAGTAGGATGCCAAAAACCTTGGAAATAATTAACACTAACTACTGTGGTACCAAAGTGAACAAAAAAMCCCCAGATATTCATAATTTACACTTTGGCTAACTACTAGATAGCCAGTAGCTCTGGGATATTGGAATATGAGAAAATAACTAGCTTTAAAAACAGAAGTCATGAAACCCCTCATTTTTAGTAACCCAATGAGGTAAAAAAATACTGCTTTTCTTGCTGCTTTTGTTCTTGATGCTATTATGCATAAAAACATAGAGCAATGGCATATCTGTTAATTGAGAGCACACAGTGCCTTAACTTTTGACTCTGTATTTAACTCTAACACCAACGGGTAGCCATGCCTAGAGGGACGGTAATCGTATCGCAGGGTAAAGTAGTCTCTTCCATGCCCGCAGCACTCGCTCACATTGTGCTCCTTAGGACGTCAGCATTCCCGAACACGTGTTCATGCAGCTCTTGCAAAGACAAGAATCACATTTCCCCAGTGTATTTTACCATTTAGAAGCTTGTGCTGGTACAGACTGGGAGAAAGCAGTGACTACTTAAACCAGTACTGCCACCAACCTATTCATCAAATTATATCCTTAGATTACTAACTGGAAGAGACCAGCAAAAATAATTTTTCAAGGGTGTCCTCTTCCCTCACAAGTTTAGGAAATATTAAAAATATTTACCTGGGCTTGAAGACTCAACAGAAGGCTAAAAAAGAAAACACAGGAAATTATTTTTTCTATGTTGAACCTGTACAAACTCAATTCAATAATTCATCTGGTACAAAGCAAGTCACTGCAAATAATATATTTACAAATAAAGCACCACAAACACGCTGAAGCAATTTAAGGTAAATAGTATTCATTTTCTCCTTTATGTATCAATATTGCTGCACTATTTCAGCAAGCATAATTGGACGAACTGCCCATTTTGTGATGCAATAATTGAGTTGATGAAGGTATAAAATAAAGCAAACCAATTCATTCTGAAAATAGTATTACAATTCCACAATCAGCTTAGTATGGCATAAATCAATGCTACTGCCAGATGGGGCAATGCTGCTTTCTCTCCATCTCTATCTGCTCATTTCCAATTCTTCCTTTATGCCGACACAAAACTGAAAACTAACAGCAGTGATAGGTTAGTTTTTAACAGATCCAGCTCTGATCTAACTCCGTGTACTAAGTCCCCTTTTCCACAACCAAGGTATATGCCAGATTACACTGACAGTGGAAGCACAGTTTAAGAGAAATTATTCTTCCTATTTGAAACTGCATGCTATGCAACACACAAATTCCCTGTTCTGTTTAAATTAAGGTACACATTTTTAAAAGTTTTTTTATTTTAAAAAATTTTAAAAATTTTAAATTTAAAAAATTTTAAAAAATTTTAAAATCACAAATCACAATGAGAATTCCTCACAGAACAAAAGGAAAAAGCAATTTAATCTTAATCTCTAACTCAACTGTGAGAAAAAAAAAAAAACCCAAACAACAAAAACTATTTTGCAAGGCAGACTTTCTTCCCAAGTACGTTTGTACCACAAATTAATGTGATCACAGACTACAAAACAAATATATTTTTTGAAATACAGAAAAAAAAGAGACTTCCGCAACAATCTTTTTGTAACAGAGGCATCCTTTGGCCTACCATATTTGGTAACCTTACACTTATAATCAGAACAAACGTCGTCTTTCATAAAATTCTGCTTTCCCTTGCTTATAACTTTGCCAGTCTTTAACCTCCTGGGATGACATTTGCATGTCAGACATGCAAACCTCATTTGTTTTGAAAATTCAAGCAAATGTTTCAACTATTTTCAGGAACARACCTAATGAAGTGTTTTTTTCAAAGTTAGGAAGACTGACTTTTTACTTCAGAGAGCAGCAGTGCCCCTTTCCCTGCCACCTTCTGGGAACGGAGATATTGTTTGGTATCAYGGATATTGTTATACTACATAATATACAATGCTGTCTTCATGAAAAACTGCCTGCATTTGGCCAAGAAATAATTTGGAAAACTTCAGTTTGCACATTCACGATAGATCCTTGTGTGTATGCGTAACACTGTATCTAGGTTGTACTCCTACTAGAATTGCAAAATCTGTACACCCAGAATTATATGCAAAGTTAAAACAAGATATTATGTTAGAAACTGGTAAATTTAAACTCAAGTAAAAACTTGTACTATTATTCCAAGATTGTCTAAAGCATTTTCSTTCTCCTTGACTTCATCTCATAAGGCCAAGCAGTCACTTGCACAAGCCACTTCCACCCGAAACACCTGGCCTAGCTATGTAGCAACGCAAAAACTAAAATTTAAAAAATTCTGTGTAATTATAAAGTTCTTTTATATCAGTAGCTCTTCGAAGTGAGAAGAAATACACCTTCTTAGGAATCAACGACCAAAATTCACTTATGTGTCTGCCTACATTTTACATGAGTCTACAATGTACAAACGAAAACTCAAAATATATTTGCCTGTGTCAAGCAGAAAGCAGTATACAGAGATAAAAAAAATCTGGAATATTTGCCTGAAGGGTGGATAGAAGATACAACAGACAAGAAGTTTTGCTCTCCTAACATTGTACAGCCTAAAGAAAATATAGCATATATACACTGTCCTCAGGTGGGGACACTACAGTCTATTTTTCTCATACTTACTAACATCCAAATATGTTTTTAGTTTATGTGCAGTATCACTGCTGACTTGCAAGAAACAGCTTTTTAGGCAGTATTAGCTTTAAAAGGCAGTACGACACAAAAAAGCCAAGAGAAATCATATCTGCACAATTAAGTAGACTGAAACTCATGTTAAATGGGTAAGCACTAAAAACATCTTTGCAAAATGTTGCACAGTGCTATAGGAAGTTTTGCTAATGACTACAGTTTAAAAACCTTTCTTTGCAAAGATTATCTTAAAAAAATTCCAGTGTACAGTATTACTAGCATACACTGAGCTAAAGTTGAATATCAAAATCAGGTAGCAATGACTGATCTCTATTTGGTATGTTTTGTTTGTCTGATAATGTTGCAAAACTGGGTAATGCATAATAGGTAATACACAATTATTAGTGCAAATTAACAAAGTCTTAGCGTATTCATCGCAGCAATCACAGGTGGGAAATCAAACAAATTCAATTCTRTCTCTGGCAGACAATGCTGAGATTAAGGCAGACAATACTGCATGTTCAGTGCAAGGAAAACATAAGGGAAAGACRAACATCAGTAAGAAGTGTCTTAGAAAGTTCTAAAATAAAGACTCAGTCTTCCTTAATAATTCTCTCATACAAATGCAGTGCTCATAGAAATGAGCACTGCAAATGCAGATTATAGCCACCACTAGCAGCAAGAGGAATCTTTAACACCCAAAGAGAGCATAACAGAAACATAACTGAAGYTAAACTGCTCATATTAACTGCAACAATCTAGGAAAAGCAAAACAGCARTGGTAAGCAATTCACCAGGGCAGCGCAGAGACGCTGCTGTACAGTCCGTGGGTTGTGCAGAAGTCAAAGTGCAGCTTTCCCATCCCCACTACATGGCAGCCTCYGCCAGGATATGAAGTCCCTCGTAAACACATCCAGCCTCAACCGAGACCAGGAAGCAAGCTGTGGAGACCCATCCTCACGCAAGGGTCCCTGGAATCCCAGGGTCCCCTTTTAACAAAGTATTGACCTAGCAGAGGAGTATCAGTACACTTGGCAGAAGGGCAGTATCAGTATACTTTGCATCCAAATAATGACTCATCATTACAACATAGACTGCTCTCACCAAAATCAAGTGACTTGAATACCAAGTTGCTCTGAGATGGAAAGAGGAAAGCAGAACCAGGGCTGGTAAACGTAAGAAGGGAAAAAGTATCCCCATGACTTATGATGGAAGATTATTCCAGAAATTACTGCCCTCATAGGAACAGAGATCTGGATYTAATGTCCTAGAAAGCCCTGAAGATAATCTATTCTGAGGGATAGACCATGTTACTTAGTAAACAATAAATTCTGCAAATGCCATCTTAAAACTGTTCTTTCTGCCCAACCATTAAACCACATCATTATTGGAAGRCTTTTACACAAGCAAACACTTCTGTTGACAAAAAAACCCTCTTTCCAAGATACAACCTGCACTTACTCATGGCCAGTTTCTCTCTAACCCAGTACTAACACTATTGTTAAGGCTAAATAACCACTCTCCGCCTCCCCAGTTACTTTCAAGGGGGGCTCAGTTAGGAAGCAGTTTATGCATATAGATCAGTAGTGCTCATCTTGGTTTTGCAGTGGAAATCCACTGGGGAATTCTGGCTGGCCCACGCATGGGGCGGGTGGAGCCCCTCCTTGCCAATTCACCTGCTTTACCCCAGCCCAACCTGGGAAGGAAAGTTCTGGGTAAAGGCCTCAAGTCAGAAGGAAAGGAATGCAGAAAAACGAGCACATAAACCAGGGATAACAGGAGTGTCAGGGAGCCCTGCCTCCAAAACTGAAGAAATCAGGATGGTCAGTGAGAAGAGGCTCATGGTATAATTATACTTGTGTCCAGAAAAACAACTGCAACTCAAAACACAAAAGCACTTGTGGAAAAGCAAAAATAGCTGAGACTGCTTGCTTTACAATGCCACCAGGTAAGGCAAGGGTTCTGAGGGAAAGGTAGAATTCACTTTACTGTGAATTAAGGACAGCATGAGTTCAAACAGAATCTAGCATGGTATAATGGCAGCAGCTCTGCTCTCACGGGAAAAAAACCCCAACCCCCAAAGTACAGCTTTGCTTTCAGCCAGTGTTAAGGATTTGCCAACAGCCAGAAAGACCTGTAGGAGGCCTGTTGGTCCACGAGCCTTGTGTAAAGGCTCCCCACCTCGATTCGGAAGAGCAGGTTTCCTATGCTGAAATCCTCAACAAGCAGAACAAGGTCCACTCTAATCTCTGCCCTGAAGCCATGCGGCATTCTTCGGATCCATATATACCTTGTATGGTTTTACATACACACTTTYATGTGATTTATATATAAATGTTATATATAAATGTTGGAGCCTGTTGTTTCAGTCCCACTTGAAGTTTCTGTCACCCTTTACAAGTTTTCAGGATGGAAAAGACAAAATTCCCCTCTTCAAGGATAAGCATCCAGAGAACTACAGGCTGGACAGCCTTACCCCCACCCCCGGGCAGGTGATGGAACAAACCTTCCTGGAAACCATTTCCCAGCACACGAAGGAGGCGATGGGAGCAGTCAGTGTGGATTTACAAAAGGGAAACCATGCCTGAGCGGCGCGAGAGCCTCCCTCGATGAGAGGGTTGGCATGGTGGGTAAGGGGAACGCGGGGGAAGCTGCTTGCCTTCGCTTCAGCAAGGCTTTTCACGCCATCTCCCGCAACACCCTCACAGACAAACTGATGAAGCAYAGCCTGGACAAGCAGGGATGCAGATGGAAAACTTGCTGAATAGCCCAGCTCAGAGGGTTGTGACAAGCAGCAAAGTCCAGCTGGACATCAGTGACAGGGGACGGAGCCCAGGAGTTGAGACTGGGGCTAATACTGTCCAGCATCTTCATTAGGGACCTGGATGATGGGACAGAGCGCACGCTCAGCACRTTTGCAGCCAACACAATATTGGGAGGAGTGGTGGGTACAGCAGGTGAGGGCGCTGCCAGTCAGAGGGACCTCAACAGGCTGCAGAAACAGGCCAGCAGAAACCTCATGAGGTTCAACACAGAAAGGCAAAGTTCTTCATGTATGGCAGAATCACCTCCTACTACAGGCACCAGTACAGGATGGGTTCCAACCAGCTGGAAAGTAGCTTTGTAGAGAATGACCTGGAGGTCCTGGTAGACACTTGAGTTGAAGACAAGCCAGCAATGTGCCCTTGTGACAAAGAAGGCCAGCAGCACCCTGTGTTGCATTAAGAAGAGCAACCAGCACCGGTGAAACCACATCTGGAATATAATATTCCTAAAACAGTTGGGGTTGCAAGGCATGCCTGGAGAATGTCTAAGTTTAACTCTATGCTCCAAGCAGGGTCACCTATAACAGGCGGCTCAGGATCTCATCCAGTCAGGTTTTATATACCCCCCAGGGACGGAGATTCTCCAACCTCCCTGGACAACCTGATCTAGTCTCTGATCACACTTAAAATAAAAAAAAAATTAAAAAAGAAATTTTTTTTTTCTTACATTTAACTGGAATTTCCTGATTTTCAGTGTGAGCCCAGATCCCTTTTCTCTTGTCCTGCCTCTGGGCACCACTGAGAGCAGTCCAGCTCCCTCATCAGACATCTATACCCAACGACAAGACCCCCCTCTCCTCTCCAGGCTGAACAGCCCCAGTTTTCCCAGCCCTTCCTCACATCTCAGGTGCTCCAGACCCTCAGGCATCCCTGCAACCTTTGCTGGACTCACTCCGGCCTGTCCATGTCTCTCTTGTCCTGGGGGGAGCCCAGCCCTGGACCCAGTGCTCCAGATGGGTCTCCCCAGGGCTGAGCGGAGGGGCAGGATCACCTCCCTTGACCTGCTGGCAGTGCTGGGGGACTTTGTCACAGGAGCRCAAGGCTTGCTCCTGGCCAATTCAGTGTCCACCAGGACCCCCAGGTCCACTACCCACAGAGCTGTACTGTGTCCAGAGCTGGGCCCTCCAATTTCAAGAGAGACACGGACAGAATGAAGCAACTCCAACAAGGGGCCACAAAGGTGACTGAGGGACTGGATCATCTGACATAGGAGGAGAGGCTGAGAGAGCCTGTGCTGTTCAGCCTGGAAAAGAGACAGCTCAGGAGGATCTGATCCATGTGCATAAATATCTGATGGAAGGGTGTACAGAAGGCTGAGCCAGTCTCTTCTCAATGGCACCCACTGACAAGAGCCAATGGGCACAAACTGAAATACATTTAAACACAAGGAAAAGCTTTTTTCACYGTAAGAGTGATGAAACATGGGAACAYGTTGCCCAGAGAGGTTGCGGTGTCTGCAYTGGAGGTATACAAAACCAGACTGGCAACAGTCCTGGGCAACCTGCTCCAGCTGACCCCGCTTTGAGCAACGGGTTGCTCTTGATTATCTCTAGAYGTCCCTTCCAACTTCAACAATTCTGTAACTAAATGTTCCAACATATATTCCAGTGGAGCCTACCACAATGAAGCGTTTTCCTGTTGAGAGTGGACACAAAACCCTAGTGGGGCATAAAAAGATCTCGTAAGAGTCAAGTATACTTTAAGAAACAAAGTTCAGCTTTCAGTATTCTAAAATAGTACGGAGAAGGCAYGACAGCTCAAGAAAGCAAATGGCCTTCCCTACAGGTTGAAATACTGCTAAAGCAATCACCTCCTTCACAGCTTCAAAAGCATTGCTAAAATATTGCAATGCCTCTAGAGTTCAGAACGACTCCCATGACTTCTAAACAACTCCAAAATGTATACCCAGTACAATYCTAGTCTATGGAAAGAAAAAAAATACAAAACCCAAACCAGAAAATCTGCAAAAACCCAAACACCTCCAGAAACGTTAAGTCCATTTCAGGCCACCTCACAGGATGGATAYATTCCTTGAGAGGTTCTAGTCCACTCTTTGCCATAGACTTCATAGGCAGCTTTTAGGAGAACAGCCTCTGGGTCTCTATTCCTTTCTTCTAAGCTTTGCCTACCACATCTACCTAGTCTGTCCTAGTTTGTGGATTAGCATCTCTGCATTTCATACATTTCTAGTCTAAGTGATGCAYTGCCAATCATTTTCTGCCCTCTATTTCTAGCTAGATGCAGTGTCACATTACATCTCATCTATATTAATGGCCAGCTGCTGCCAMAAGTAGTAGTCTGACCTCTTCCCACCACTCCATGTGCTTCTGCCACTTGTGCCAGGTCCAGCAATCGGGAAGCTGCAGCATGTGCTGGTTCAGCAAACCAAACTCAAAGAAAACTAACACTAGTTTTCCATCCTATCAAGTGAGCCAAAGTACTTCATCTTGGGCCTTTGCGATTGCCAGACATGCTGCAAGCAACCTAGAGCACGAGTTTGAAGCTAGACACATGGCGAAGGGTGTGTGGCAGGAGATCGGGAGTAACCCCTTCAGTGACAATCTGGGAGCATTACACATAAGGTGAAGGAGCATCCTATTATTAGAGTTGTTTCAAGACAATTACTGCAATTCTTGATTATTCAGTCCTATTTCCTTGCTTCCAAGTGATCACGACTCTGGCCAGGGTAGAACAGATGGCTTTGAGGGCATTTGCTTGTGAAAATTTCCTGGCAGTAGTTAAAGATCGTATGGCTACGTTGGTATCATCAGATCTTAAGCCTTAAGCTATGGTACGTCAATATAAYAGCAATTCCTGTGAAAAAGAATACCCCTGTTCTTCAGTGGCTTTTCATTTTCTGCTGCAGCAATTCAGAGAAGTACAAAGCACTTTTTTGCCTCAAAGGCACTCATGGAAACAAAGAACTGCTACCTATAAAAAGATAATGGTATCCAAGGCCCAGTAGAGAAAAACTACAGGTTACTTGCAATATACGGTTGACACACTCAAACTGTTCTATGCATAACATCATCAGAAAAGACAACCATGAACATTTGTTGTGGGTTCAACATAATGAAAAATCATTCATGAACTCCTAACTCATGGACTACTAGGAAAAACTCAAGCGACCAAGGGAGTCCTGCTGTATGAATGCACCATTGAGCACATTTGTTAATGCTCCAGATGAGCAACTTGAAGGAAATACCAGTTCTGAGATATGAAGAATAGGAACCTCATGGTAAAGAGAAAAAGAAAAGACATTGAGCAACAAAACATCAGGCTTGGGTGGCACTAGAAGAATCTGTCACTGTTTTTATTCCATGTGTATCTTTAGGACTCTCGGGAAAGACATGCAGACTAGGTGTTTTCAGAAGGTTAGTGACACTTGCAGCAACAACTGAGCCAGAAGATCGTATCAAATACGTTCTCCAGTGTATGGATATGGGAATAAATGGAACTGAAATTGGCCAGTCTCTTTCAGATACCTTTGGACTGTCAAGTGATGAACCTAGCAGACACATATCAGACACAAAAATACAGTGTTACTCTGACAACAGAAACTCACTGGACTTTGGGATGTCTGTATTACTATAATTTGTGATGGACACCCGAACAGAACTGACAGGACACTACATAGTTTCACTTCTACCTACAAAACTACTGTTGTAACTGCTAACATCTTTCATGCTGTTTAATATAATCGATTAATAACGAAACATCTTAAAATCAGCAGTATCTGCAGTCTCTACAAGACAGTGACAAAWATATATTCTGTTCAAATTTACTCAGTTATCTTTAACAGCTCCCTAAATGTTACCTAAAACATTTAAAAACTAAAATTAAATTTTGTCTATATTGATAGCAATAAGCCTGAAAAATTCATCACGTTGATGCTCAGCTCTTTTGAACGCTGGTATAGGAAAATACAAAAGTTAACTTCTGGGTTGCAGTGACTTGCTTTAGCAATATTTTGGGCACAAAACACTTCAATATGAACTGGCAACCAAACCTTAAAATGCAGCAGTGTTACCTATTTTATAACAACACAAAGGATGACGCATGAGCACTGGGTAAAGAATACATGTAATTACCTCACCAGTGATGCTGAAGCCACATACGTGTATACTAAAGCTACATTTCACTAAGCAGACTAAAAGTAAATTACTTATGCAAGTAGTGATACGTATTCTGTTCATAACACATCACATTTATTCCCAAAATGCAGATACACAGTTACAGGAATAATATTCAAAGACCGCATGAAAATGGAAGTTTTGAATACACAAGGTTTACAAACTAACTTTGTATACCCTGAAGTTCAAATTATTTAAGAACAGGACCTCATCAGCAAAAAAATTTTGTAAGACCCATGCCTGAACTGTTGAAGTCTTAAGAACTGACTGTGGCAGCCATTTAATAAACTCTTCTATGAGCTAAGCTAACTGATGGCCTGGAGAAAACAACTAGTTAAAATGGTGAAGAACATCCTTTACTCAAGAGGGCACGTGTCCCTTTTCATAAACAGGTATTTCAGAGGAAGGTTTACAGCTCCAGCCTGTCCCTCTCTCCCTGTGTTGTATATCAAAATAACATAAGTGTCAGAGAATGGTTTGCCTCATTTTTATCTTGGGAAGAAAAGAGCAACATATTGAAGCAAGAAGAAAAAAAAAAATACTGCTGCCCCTTATTTAATAGTTTTACATGTAATACTTCTACAGTCAAAACTACAGTGACATCCAAGCCCTTCTGCACGTGAAATAGAAGCTTTTATACACATGGATTTTTTTTTTAATTTGGTTGCTAAATGAGAAAATTATTTTATTTCCAGAACACAAAGACCAAGTGCAATGTTTCAACTCACAGATCCCAAACGTGTATATCTAAGCCTCRAAACTACCACCTTAGCAAGGGTCCCCTGACTTGGCCACTCCCTTCCTAGTCTTGAGTCCACTTAAGAGTTTATAAAGTCGACTTTTTCCCCCATGAGGGCAGCCAAGCATTACAACAAGTTGCCCAGTCTCTTTCCTTGGAGGTTTTCAAGMCCAGACTGGAGACAGCCCTGACCAAGCTGGTCAGACCTCAGAGCAGACCCTGCTGTGAGCAKAAGGTTGGACCAGAGACCTCCTGAGGTCCCTTCCACCCCAAATTATCTCATAATCCTGAGTTTTGAGATTTTGCAGGCAACCCGGAAAAACTACGTATTTGCTCACTTCCCTCTCCCTGCCTGCTTCTTCTGAGAAAAATATTGGGTAAGTTTTGGTTCTGTTTATTACAACGTAATAAGGAAAAAAAGAACTAAAAAAATTCAGCCTCGGTTCTTCTGGAGAAACTGCCTGATCAGAGTGCCTAACTGGCAAGAACCACAGGTTGGGTTTTAACACAGCTGACTCAGKCCAGTATCAATCTACCTAAATCTCTTCACCAGGAAAAGACAGGAAAGGGGAAGCGGATGATACACAGTATTTCACAGGGGATATTGTTAATGTGGATCTTTCAGACATTTGGTTTGCAACATAGCCTCCTAAATCTGCAGTGGCACACCTAAGGGGAAGCAAACTGCAGCCTTTCTTAAGTAACCTTTTTTAAGTCAGTTTTGCCAGTGAAGTCACTGTTATCACCCATCTTCATCTTCAATGCATCATTGCAAATGCTAGTGAAAATTCTTAAACAGAAAGGTATTTCAACTGCACCTCTAACCAAAGTAGCAGCTTTTTAAAAAAAGCACTGATTCAGGGGAACACAGAAGGCTGAAGGATGTCGGCTGATGACTCTCCCTGGGGTGATTTCACTTCTTCCAGCCTGCTATCTGCTCCACACTTCTGTCAGAGGTTATCATGCCACAGCAGAAGCAACAAAGCGAAGGTGCACCCAAAGCGAATCTGTATGAACTTACAGGCTTCCAAAGAGTGACGCTGTCATGCTTTCCTTTCTGCCACACTTGCTGTAGAAGGAGTAGCCTCCAGCAAGAGGAAATAGCACCCTGRAAGTCCGGGGGGACGACAGGGCAGGACAGACAGATGACGATGACATAAGACTGTCAGGGCAGCTTCTGATCACCCTGTAGATCTCTGAACTAGAGGGACCAACTAACTCACCAGCCTGAACACACACAAGGTGAGCACAGACCTCTGCAAGAAGTGCTGAAGAGCAGATTCCATTTTTCAGGGCTCCAAGTCAAAAGCAGAGATAGCACACTTTAGGGTGGTAAAAGCAGCTTCTGTCCAACGGCCCATGACCATGCTGCTGCTGAATCATCTGCTGAACTCACACACTAACTTAACATATTTACAATAAAGTGGAACTGCTTCAGATTCTCCTTGGAGCAGAGTAGATGACTGGAACCAGGAACTACCAATTGGATCCCAGGGTAGTCATCCCTGCTCAAGAGCCAGTGATGTACGTAAAGGACTGAGTCATCAGAAAAACTAGATGAGAGCTGATGCTATAAGGCTAACTGAGGAAGACTGCTAGGTGGAGGAAGCTGCAGCCAAAGGGGAATGTCTTGGCTGTCAGGACTTGTTCAGGTAAACAGGACATTATGCTCACAAGAACTTCACCAAGAGAACTTCCATTTTCAAGCAGTACTACAAAGCACGACCACAACAGTTTATACCACCTCTGTCTTATCTGAAGCACACACTTTCAGCTGGACATTTTCTAACTATTTATTGCTCATTTCCATCTACAAAGTACAGCATCAGCCTCAACTTCTTGTAATATCCTGAAATTTCTTACTAAGAAAAATTGTAAGTCTATGGCGTGATCGTATCGTACCATAGGATTTCAGATTAAATTGGATACAGTCACAAGCCAAGCACCACAAGAAAACAATTTGTGACATGAATGGATTAGCAGTGAAATATTAATACAGACTGGAGCTTCTGGCCAGGAAAAGAGCTCAAAAAGAAACAGAATTTTTCAACAATTCCACTGTCTACCTAAAATCCCTTCGCTGTATTAGAAAGAACTCTAAGTCCCACAAACATCAATATTCTATCACACACAAAAAAGTCCACAAAACTCTTCTATTACGACAGAAAAAARCCACTCTTTTCCAAGATTAGAAATGCAGAATGCTAAATGCTATTGTTTTCCCTTCAATAGCTTGTCAAAAAAGCTGTGGGAATACAGTGACTACAACCAACCACTTTGGAGTTTATACTCTCTCACCAAGGAAGTGAGAAAACTGAATTCCCAGATCTACATTAGGTTCACAGATATCTCTCTGAAGTATTCAACAAAATCTGCTCCAAAATGAAACAAACAAAAAAAGACAATTAGTTAAAGCTAAGATCAAATGAGGAAAAAAAAGTTGTGCTCAACAGGGTGGACTGATGTGAATCACCAATTTTAATCATGATTTAGATCAGTCAGCAGGAAAGTTTGATTTAATCTATTTTGACCTTATTTTGTATCCAGGCATTACTCAAAAGCTCTGTCCTCCCTGACTGTTAAAACATCTCAATTTGCAAACACATTAGTGATCGCGTTAACTTTACTACTGCTTCCTACAGGGGAGGCTATTACACGTTTATGCATATTGTTTTAAAGTAATAGCATAGCTTAATAAAAATACCAAGATTAAGAATATTAAAAAAGGTTATTAGGAATGGTTATTAGATCATGTATTTCTTAAACATTATGTCCTGAAGTTGTTTCAAGCTGCATAGGGAATCTAGAATTCAGTTAAATTCATAAAGTTTAAAACTCTTCAACTGAAAAGCCGCATAACATTCAGAAAAAAGGAAAATTTTACCAGACATTATGAATTTAAAGATGACTTATTAAAGCGGTGCCACACAATGCTAATAAACTGATTTTCTGGTCAAAAGCAACTAAACTTTCAGAAATCCAAACAACATTAAAGTGCACTCAAAGAAATCAGGCTGAGTCAGTTTAGCCGTCCACTGATACCAGAAGAGAAGCAGTCCTGCTCCTCTCCAAGACACGCACACTCCTGCTTCTTCCCATACTTGCCTGACACCTTAAGATGCCAATTCAAACTTYTAACCCCACGGAAATTCACTCTGCAGAAGGAAGAACTTAAGTTTTTATTCCAGCAGGTCAGAAAGCTGAATAACCTCACGGAGGGGCAAGAAACACTAGGRGCTGGCATGAAGCTGGTCAACTGCCTGCTCAAGTTGGGAGAAACAGGACCGTATTTTTCAGCAACAGTAAACAGAGCTGCACAAGACAAGGATACTGTCTGAGGAGAAGCTGAGTCAACCTCATACCTTGACATTTTGGAAGGAGGAATACGTCACCCTCCCGTGGATCCCCACAACTGGTTCTGCTGTCCCATGCTATCCCTCACACCCAGCTCTAGTCTCTGTTGGATCTTTCCATTAGCTGATACAACTGGTTACCCTGCAGGGAGCTTTTCACTTGTTTCAAAGCTAGCAAGCCGAATCAACCCACAGTAGAAGTTCACAGAGCATCTATGCAAAAGCAGCAGAAAGAGCAGGATCTCCCCTTTCAGGCAGCTAGGAGCTGTTAGACCATCCCAGCTGTTGTCCATCCCCCCTCAACCCATAATTAAAATCAGCTTGAAATTTAAACCAAGCTATGCCAATCAAAATCAGGGATACTATGTCCCTAACTCTCCCACCCCACCTCTGACCAAACATGACCACGCAGCAGCCCTGGTACTCCTCTTACTCTTCAGTGAATTAGTTAAAAAAAAAAAAAAAAAAAACACACAACACAAACTCTCATCATTTTCTCATTAGTTTTGCCTGTTTAGTATCCTGGCAAGTGCCTGTAGCAACCTGACTGGTGCATCCTACCATGGAACAAAATAAAGCAACAGCAGGAATTTAGCACTTCTGGAAATTACAGTAGGTATTTAGCTGCCTATCTTTTCAACACAAGAGTCTGACCCCAGCTCTTCAAGTTTTTGGAATCAGAAGATCTCACTCTCACTTACATTTTATTCAAACATTATAATGGCTGAATAAACAAAAACCATTCTCTTTCAACTACTAATGAAGCTTTTCAGTCAAAAATATTTTCTTCTCAATAGACATTAAAATACATGTATTTGGAAAAATTATGTATGTATCAGCATTTACTCCACCACAAAGACTAAATAAGCAGTTTAATGCCTGATATGGTAATATTCACAAAGCTTGAGCTCATCTTAAGTTAGAGATGCTTTCTTTTCGATTTATGACTACAACAAACTTCTAACATGTTGGAATATTAGGACTCAAACCAATTATGTGAGCATGCTTCAAAGTAAAATGAAACCCTAACACAGGTTATTAATCCCAATTCTAAAACCAGTTTAATATATATTCAAAATCCATTTTTTTTTGTCTGTTCTGTATTCAAACTGGTAAGCTTCTACAAAAGTGAAACAGCATTTTTTGTTAATTTAGTTTCACTTTCTGGACTCATTTACTTACTAACCAGGCTCACAGCTCCTGCCTGAAGCACTTTCCTGTCAAATTCAAAAAGTTTCATATTTATATTGTTTATTTTTTGAGGTTTATAGCTCTAGCATTAAAGCCTGGCTGATCCTCTAGAACGCAACATTTTAGGATCTTTCCTGACTGAAGGATGAGTTCCTGTGCATTCTTCATACGAGTCAGCACAAGATTTTCCACTGGGGAGGGATGGGTAAGAGGGCAAGAGGCACAACAGCAGCCCCACTTTCCACCCACATTTTCAAACGCAGGCTGGTCCTAGGCCCCTTGTCTGCCAAGACAGGCAAGTCCTAGGGCTGCCTGAATTATCAGTCTTCCCTYGCTCTCCCTCAACATCGCATTATGCGGCGCATCGCTTTCCTAACACACCCCTCCTCCAGCATACCTAGCACACCACCACGTAGCGGCAGTCGTCTTCAGTTCCTCTAGGCAGAGGGTTGATACCGGAGCTTCGGTGGCGATGCCGTGCTAAGGAGACTTCCCATCCTATCCCCTATGTATTTCCTAAACTGTGCTAGGAAACAGATTCAGGACATTGCTTCTAGCTTAAATCACTGAAAGAAAATATATATTTTTTTTTTAATTCTGATTGTTTCCCGATCCAGAACRCAGTGCAGCCATGCAAACAGTTGTCTGCACAATTCAATGGCTGTGAACGAATGTCAGCCAAGCCTACATTGCTGCTGCCACCCCTGTGCTACTGAACTCATCCCACAGGTGGATCAAAGCTTTCACAGCCCCTTTATGCTGCTCCTGCCCCTTAACCTGAAATAAAGAAGCCAAAATAGGACAAAGAATTCATCTTAGCTTTTCTTCAAAAAAGCAAAATGCTGAGAGGAAAAAAAAAACTCTTCCTTTCTTAGTAAAATACCAAGACCAACACGTAACAAAAGCCTTACCCGCYGGAACAACATCCATACAGTGAAAAACAAAACCTGCCTGACCTCCATACCCCACTGACTTTTTATTGCTCTCTGCAGCACGAATCCCCTACAACTCTCAATGCTATCGCTGCTGTAACGTCAATGTACGTGACAATACAGAATAGGAAGTAATTCAGCGTACTGCCTATGGCTCTTTAGCAATATGGCGAACTTCAGCTTCCACCAGAAGAAAGCTAGTATGAATATTTCCCAGTAATCCTGTGTTTAATTAACAAAACTTACAAGYAATTGGTGAAACTTGAGACAAAGACCCTGAATACTGTGATGCCTAGATCAGCATGGGCCCCAATACGTCTCTCCAACTTTAGAGATGACAGGAGTTTAATAGCCACATTTTTTCAACCAAGAAATTACTCAGGGATCAGACCTGTGATTCTCTGGTCTTCAAGATACAGAAGAAAACAGACAGGCAGATTCTTTTAACTTCTAAGATTAGATTAGTACAATTCGCACCAATAACAGGAAGAATGCTTCATTACAGTTTTCATTTGGRAGGGAAAGATAAAATAAATCTAAGTAAATATTCACACATATTCAGGAATTTCAAAGCAAGAGGGAAGAAACCTCGTCTGTAAAACATTCTAATCCTGATACCTCCAAACCCCCRCCCCGAGTCTGTCTGGAAGAAACGCCTGTCCCATAGAAAAGATTTTTTTTTTTTTTTAAATAGCATACCTTTCAAATAAGCATTTCCAATTCATTTGTCAACACTGTTCAAGCAGCAAATTACCTTAAGATTGGAATCTTAGGATAATTTGAAGAAAACTTAATATCTGTTCATCTGTCCTAACTTGCCTCCTAAGAAGCAAAAGAGCTGCTCTTCCAGATCCTATCGGGATGGACAAATCCACACCTCAGTAATCAAACACGTATCTCACTCTGCCTCCCACAGAAGAAAAGAGGTCRATATGCCTCTTCCCCTTTCCTGCAACTTCCCTCAGTAGTCCTTCTCCCTTTTTCAGGAGGAAGGTCTCCCTCCCAAAAGACTGGAAGGGCTCCCCTTCTATCTATAAAGGCAATTCCCCTTTGTCTTAACGACTACAAAAATATATTTAAAGAAAATAAATATACGTTTTATCCTCGAGCAACGGTGCTCCAATCAAAGCCCMGGAGAAAGGATTCTTTCACGTTGGGACAGAGACAGACAGCAGGAGCTGGCAAGCAGCGCATCCCTCTCCACCCCGAAGGGACTACGCTCCCCCATGCCACAGCGCCTAAGGCTACCCCACTTTGCACCCCCCCGTCAAAGACGAACCCCGTCCCAAGGAAGGCACAGGCCCTGCTCCACTGCCCTCTCCCCCGCCCTCGCTACTCAGGAGCAGGGCGCCGTCCCCCGCTGAGCCGAAGACCCCTCTCTAGCATCCCCCCGAGAGGGCTGCTGCCGGTAGAGCCTCGGCTCCCCGGCCCGCGGACGAGGCACAGACCCCTGCCCGGCGGCGACCACCTCCCGCTGCCGCCCTCGGGCGGGAGGCGCCGCTTCCAGGTCCCCGGCCCGCTCGCCCGGGCCGCGCTCGGGTCCCGCCCGCGCCCCGCCGCCGAGGCGGGCCCGGCGCCGCGGTCCCCTGGGGCGAGGCTCCCCGTCCCAGGGCAGTAGGCCCCGGAGGGGAGCGAGCGGGGGCGCCCGGGCTGCGGGCGCGGGGCGGCGCCCCGGGGCCCGGCGCGGCCTCCCCGGCCCCACAACTAACTTGTGGGACGCTCCGCCCGGCCACGGCCCCGCGCAACAAGTTCCCGGGCAGGCCCCCGCCCCGCCGCCGCCGCCGCCGCCACGCTCTCACCTCCGCCATATTCGCTGCGCGGGCGGGCCGGCGGGCGGCGGCGGGGCGGGGGAGGGCCGGGGAGGGGTCACATCGCCGCCGCGGCGGAGGAAGCAGCGCCGGCGGGTCACGGTCTGCGCGGCGGCGGGGGGCCGGGGAGCGGCGGGAGGGGGCGGGCAGAGGGAGGGGCCACGCCACGCACTACGTCAGCGCGCACAGCTCCTCCGCCACCGCCCCGCGGCGCGCGGGAAGCCTGCTGGGCGCGCCCCTCCTCGCCTGTCACTCAAGGCGCASGCCCCGCCCCCGCCCTGTCAGCGCTGAGGCGCCCGCCCGAGGCGGCCCCTCACGGCCCCGGGAGCAACCGCGGCCATTTACTCCCTGGCAGGATCGGCTTYAAAATCAGATGCCCCGGTCTCGGTGCCGCTCCCTCCCACCTGGCTCCTGAGCCGGCGGTCGTACTCACGCTGTGAGTCGCACAGAGGTGGAAGCTGTCTCACCACGTCGGTCCTCAGGGAACAGCTCTTGAGCCGCGCCCGGGGCTCCTGCTGTGTGCGACACCCTTGGGTGGGATAACACCGATAATGCTAGGTTGGTCCTACGTAAAGAAGAAAAAAAAAAAAAAAACAACCCCAAAACAGACGTCCAGTCCTGATTCTGCCTCTTTTCCCTAAAACCTCCCCCAGCTGTCTCACCTGCCCAGGTTSAGTTCTGTCCTAGGGCTGGTACAAGGACACGCACAGTCCTGCAAGGCAAAGGGGAGAGCTCCTGATCCAGCAGTCTGGCACGACAATCGCTCTTAAAAGTGAGGACACTATCGTCTGTTAAATACTTTGGAAATGCCTCTCTGCCCCCGTCTCCGGGGGAAAGCCTGCGCCTGCTCTTCCCCCGGCTTCGAGTCTCTGCTGGCCCGGGGCGGGGGGCCGAGCCGGGAGGCTGCCCGCCCCTGCTCTTCCCCCTCTTAGAGGTGCGCAGACCATTTAGGATCTGCAGTCCTCTCACGAACCACTCCTCTGCCACCAGTTTTCCCAACGAAACGCATTTTAAATCCTCGAAAATGGTCCCCCTGGGGCGATGCTGAAAGCAAAGCATCCACGCATGCAACTTTGCTGACTCAAGCAAACGAGGAGGGGGAAAAAAAAAMCCCAAACCCCTAAAAAAMCCCTCAAAAAGCTCAGACCTGCCCCGGTCCCCGCCACCGGGGCCGCGTTTTACGGCGGGGCGGAGGGAGCTCCCGTCTCCCCRGGCCGCCGAGGACCTTTGTGCTTCAGTGACAAAGGGGGAGCGGGGGCTGCCGCGGCCCTGACGGCAGGGGAGGAGCCCCGGGCTGGGCAGGGGGCGGGCGCCCCGGGGCGTTGGGCGAGGCGGGGTCTCGGCGGCCCGGCAGGCCCAGCCCCGCCGGGCACGGAGCGGGGCCCGGGCACGGGGAGGCCGCGGCCCCGCGGTGAGGCGCGGGGGTCCCTCCTCAGGCAGGCGGACGCGGAGGAGAGCGCGGCCCGCGCGCCGCGGCCCGCCCTATCGGCGGCGCCGTCCTTGGCAGCCAATCCCCGCGACCCGTCTTGGGGCGCGCTGCCATGGTTACCGCGCGACGCTCTGCCCCGGCCGAGCGTCGTCGCCATGCAGGGCCCCGGCGGCGGCCGGCGGCCTCCCCCGTGAGTGGCGGCTGGTGCGGGCGGTCCCCGGCAGCGCTTTCCCCGCCGGCAGCCCGCGCAAGGGCTGTCCCGGCTCGGGGCCTGCCGCGYGGCTCTCCCTCAGGCGGCTCCGGACACGGCGGGCCGGCGGGCAGGGGCAGGCCGGGAGGGAGAGAGGGAGGCGCGGGCGGGCTCCCGCCGGTGTCCCGGTCTGAGCGGGCAGCCGGCGGCAGTGCGCGGCAGCGGGCCGGTGTAACAGGCCCCGCTAGCCGCCACAGGCTGCGTCTCTTGCTCCTTTATCGCCACATCAGTTCCCGTTTGTAAGCTTAGCCCCGGAAAACCAAATACCAGTAAAATGTCTTTTAGGCTTTTATTTTACAGCAGGCATCGCCCCCACCCCTGTCCACCTCGCTCCTCCTGTCACCGCTTAAGAAAGCCTCCTCAAAAGCTGGACGGAGATTTTCTGAAGGAACTACATTATTTCAGGATTATCACATTGAATGGTTTAAATCTTTTCCACCATTCATGAAAGCTAAGGGGCAAGTAATTTGGTGATCGTGTTTGGTTGTTTGTGTTTTGTTGATTGAAACAGAACTTCTACGGCTGATTTCAGGGTAAGGCAAGGATCAGCAGCAAGTTCTGGTAGCCAAAGACGAGCGAGCATCTTAAGTGGCATCTATGCAAATAGAGCAGCGAGTGGCAGAAGCCAATCCACGACTTCCGATGGCAAAGCTGTGGACAGGGGGTCCCTCGTGGGTAACAAGTATGCCATACGGGTGAGAAGCCATTTACACCATTACTAAAAAGTTTTAAATGTGAGTTATTGCGGATGTTAAAAGTTGTCAGAAAGGAAGTGGGAGAGGGAGGAGGAAAGAAAAGGCACGTCTGAAGAKCTGTGGAGAAAGAAAATGATCCAAGAGCTTAATCCATTCTGAAATGATGATGATTAGTGCCCAAAAACAATGTGCAAGAATAAAAAATATCAAAGTAACAGTTTTCATTAACTGAGAACTACTTGCTTTCAAATCTACGTGAGATATGTTGACTGTAGCACCTCTGTGTCTTTACCTAAAGAACAGAAGATTCCCATAACACAATCTGAGTCATTTAAAGACGTTACTGAATACCTTCTTACAATAAAATATTTTGAGCAGTATAATAAAAAAAGATGCAGAATTGTTTCTCTCATTGCTTTTGCTGTACTATTAATTTGACAGGAATAGTTGCAGTCAATAAGCCACTCTTGGTAGTTATTATAGAATAAATAAGCCAGAGAAGACAACAGGGTTGACCAAGAAGGAGAAGTGGCTCTGATAGTGAGAYGAACATAGTTTTTCCAGATATTTTGCAGCCGTTTCTATCAAGAGAGTTCCACAGAAGTCCCAGGCGAAGGTGGCAGCCCTCTCCAGGCTGAACCCTAAAGGGAAAGCAGGAATGCAAACCCCCTGGCCCCCGTCCTGGCGTATATGAGGCATCAYAGGGGTTACCTATCTGTTCTGTCAGGGTCCTGCCTGGATCGGGGTCTTTTTTTTGCTCCAGATGAGATAAAATGTTGCGAGTGTCATCACTGTCGCTTGTTTTGGGAACACAGTGAAACTATTATAATTATTTAAATATTTCTTCAGGTTTTTGATGGTGAAGGAAAGGATGTGACACCCCGTCCACTCTTCCATTCAGATCCCAGTACTGTTGTACCCAGGCATGGCAAGCTCTTAGCACCGAGTGCTTACTTTGGGGCCACAGGATCTGGTTTTCTCTCTTCTCTTTCCGTGCATCAGCCATCAGGAGCGAATGCTAGTTTAGGTTCGTTCTCAAGGTAAGTYGATACGCCGTCTCTTGCCTGTCTCACAGGGTACCTACCCTGCAGTGGCCACACATCTGCTCTTCAGAGAGGTTGGGAGCTGGAATAATTGTGCAGGGCTAACAATTATACTCTGCTGTCAAAATACAGAAACTTGCCGGTCATAGTCATCATTTAAAATTTGAGGAATAGTAACAAATAGAATAAATGGAATTTTGTCAGTACTTATGACTGATATGTCAGAACTACTGCTGAAATGGGAATACATACAGGTGAAAGCGGACTGCAGCACACTCTCCTATGATATTTCTGATTTTATTCAAATTCTCCTTCCTAAAAAACACTTTTTTATGTAACATGCCAGAATGGACCATTTTTAGAGATGGTGATGAGTACCTCACAGTTCAAAAATACAGACATCCAAACTGCAGGTTTTGTAACGGTTAGGCCTGCGTACAAAGTCGTGATAGAACCTACACACAGATATGTGACAAAACACTGTCTTAAAGGTAGAGGATGTTGTGCTCTGGTTTCTGAGCAAGGCTGTACAGCTGAGAAGGGGCATTTGCAGCTCGTTAATATACTCCCTTTAGCTACTTCAGATGCTCTCTGCCTTTCCCAAGCTTGTGTTTTCCAAAACTGGAATGTATCGATACCTGCTTAGCTGTGGGTATGGAAAAATGCTTTGGAAACAAAAGGCCTGGTTTCACTGAAGAGTTACAAATTTATTTTAAAGTATTATTTTGTCTGTTTTAATGATACTTATTAAGTACAGACAACCCTTTTTAGAAACTTGGCTGTTTCAGTTCAAATATCAAAATATTGTTAACATAATAAGAATCCTCTCTTTTAAACTAATTTAAGCAAGTTACCTGTGTGTGATCATCGCATCCATTCCAAAAACTGTTCTGTCGTGGTTTAAGCCCAGCCGGCAACTGAGCCCCACMCAGCCGCTCGCTCASTCTCCCSCGGTGGGATGGGGGAGAGAATCGGAAGGGTAAAAGTGAGAAAACTCGTGGGCTGAGATAAAGACAGTKTAAYAGGKAAAGCAAAAGCCGCSCACRCAAGCAAAGCAAAGCAAGGAATTCCTTCACCRCTCCCCAYGGGCAGGCGGGTGTTCAGCCATCCCCAGGACAGCCGGGCTCCAGCACGCGTAACGGTGACTTGGGAAGACAAACGCCATCACTCCGAACGTCCCCCCTTCCTCCTYCTTCCCCCAGCTCTATAYGCTGAGCATGACGCCATAGGGTGTGGGATGTCCCTTTGGCCAGCTGGGCTGGCTGTCCTGGCCGTGTCCCCTCCCAGCCTCTTGTGCACCTCACAGAGCATGTGAAGCTGAAAAGTCCTTGAGAAGTAGACTACCTAGCAACAACTAAAAACATCAGTGTGTTATCAACATTCTTCTTAYACTAAATCCAAAACATGGCACTATACCAACTACTAGAAAGAAAATTAATTCTATCCCAGCCAAAGCCAGGACATGTTCTTATACAAAAACTTTTGATTTCAAACTGCTAAGTGACGAGTTTCACTACTTACTAGCTTTCATTCACAAACCTTCAGTACAGAGGGAATAAAGAAAGTCAATGGACTTGAGCCATTTTATTTTCAGGCTGACAAATTCAATTAAGTCATGCAAAAGAAGGTAAATAACTATTTGTGTTTAAAATGAAAAATAATGAACCACATCACTTCCTCAAATGGTGTGTACACATTCAAATTGTCYGGAGAGGAGATGCTATTTATTTAGTCAAAGGGGCTAAAAGACTAGTAAAGTCAGCACTGGAAAAAAAATACAAGTTAAAGAAAAGCATTATTTACTGCTTGCTTTGGCAAAGTTAATGCCATTGTGATTTCTGAGAAGAAGAGATTGCTCTTTGAGAACTATCTTTTTGTCGTGTTTCCTAGGCTGGCTATTATAAAGGATAATCCCAGAGATAGCAATATCAACCAGGAGCAAATAYACACAAAAAAATGACTCAAAAATAAAAAGTATCATCTCCTGAAAAATAAATGCATCCTTTTGGAGACAAGAGCTCTTCATTTAAAAGACAAAATGAAATTATTTAACTTTAGTTTTAAATACAGATCTTAAAAATTGTCTTTTTCAAATGCCTTCRGTATATTTATAATGGCTTACACTTAGCTTTTGAGGAAGAGAAAATCTGCTGACAAACCTTCCAACTGTACCTAAGTTTTGAGTTTTACTTCTAGTTATCACAGCTATCCCCTCTATGAACGTTACCTATTTTTTTAACAAGCTAATCCCTTCAAATGAGTTTCTTGTGCGTTTCAGAGACATTTCAGCACGTGCAAAGCACCAAAGGATCGAAATTCTGGTTGAGAACGGTGCTATCTGTGGGTATGCGTTATCACACAGTAGGTAGCCAACGCTTCACATTATTATATGCTAAGAATGAATCTGAGAGCTCAACAGCTTCTTTTCCATCAGCTATTTAATGCCTCRGGATATGCTGTCAGAGGAATTCTTCCCTTTTAAGTCTTTTCCAAACCATTTCATTATTTTCTTTCCTAAGCCTTTKATGACTTCTTTTACAACGCAGGCATCACTGTATGTGCTCTTACAGTCTTCTGTGGTTTATCCAAGTAACAACGCTGCTATTTTTGTAGTGCTTTGCTAACTGACATCTGGACTCTCACATACTATTTTCTGCTTATTTCTTTGTTACTGAAGGACATATGGAAGCAGCAGTACTTCGATATCAAGCGCATCAGCGACTGAGTCCATACTAGATGAAATAGCAGAACCTGGCTCTCAACGAGATACAACTGTTAGCTTATCTGGTAAAGAACATACACTGTATGATTATAGATTTAAACCGTTCTTTGGAGCACTGTGATTTGTGAGACACTGCAGTCAGTGGATGTGAGRTGCCCAGCACTTCAAAGGAACTCAGTGCCTCACAAGTTTTGGCTCCTGATCATTACAATACTTTTAGAATTAATTTGACTTCTTTTAAATTTAGAGCAGAAAAGTTCGCGCTTATTAACCTCATATAATTTTTCAGATGTGCAGGTGAGGCAAGAGGAGATAAAAGAAGAACTGACAAAAGCAGACTTAGATAGAAGAGTAGATATTTACCTCACAGAGACGGAAACTATCTGGATATTGGATATGCCATCTGTTGTGGTGTCTGTAGAATCAGAAGATGCTGGAAGAGTTCTGTATGTATATTGGTAGTCGTGTACAYGCATGTAGTAGGCTCAGCACACCCAGTTTCTGCTGATTGCAAAGTTCTGAACAGGCTGCTCACACGTAGGTTCAGTGTTCTGACTACTACAATTTGTCATTTCACCTTTGTTTAAAGCCATATTGGGCTTGAGTCTCTCTTTTGACAAGACAGCCTAAATTCCTTACAACTCCAGCTTGTTGATCAAATTCTCACCCTCTTTCACTGATAAATTAAGGCAGATTAGCAAAAGCAGGGGATGGTGACAAGAAAGCACGCAGGGGATGGGGGAAAGAGAAGATGGAGAAGTGTGGTATACATGAATTACACGATTTAATTTTAATGAAAACAGAAATTGCAAACCTCTGCATTGATTCTTGTGTGCAGCTTTACAGCTAATCATTTATTAGTGACAAAGATATAAACAAACTAGGCAGGCCTTGGCTTCCTCTGAAGCTCTTCACGGTGCTTCTAGCTAGAAGAAACCTCACCCCACCGCAACTGACCTTGCCTGTTAAAATATTGTGTCTTCCTGTAGCTGCATCTAGTGTGTTTCCAGTTCAGAGTCTCCTCCCTGGACTACCGTGAACTTTGGTAGGGAGTTAACCCAGAACGCAGAGTTTTTTGGCTTACTCCCAGGAGCTGACTTGGGACAGAGTGCAGCAAAGTTCTCTCCGTGACGGGTGTCAGGCTGACAGACTTGTCCCACAGCTCTTGCAGACGTAAGCCCCAAAGCCTGAGATGCAGTGGTCTGCAGCTGGCAGGTCAAACAACTTATCTGAGTTTTTTCTGCTAGTATACACACAAAGTTCACGGTAGGACTCCAACCTGCACTCTCTGTGAATCACACTGGTGTGATTTTTAGGAAGAAGGAGGAGCATCCTATGACTCAGACTTAGCTGGTGTACAGAGCGCATATTGCGAACTGTATAGGAACAGGCAGTGACTCTTCCTGAGCACAGCAACCTGTTGGTGGGCTAAGGTGGGGTATAATCTATGTCTGCTGTAAGAATATTGTAACCAAAATAATGGAAAAAGTTTCACAGTTCCCACTGACCATTCCTACAGAATCTGAGGGCTGGATGAAATAGGGAYGTACTACTTTCATTTTTGTCGCTTGGATGCACTGCCTTTCACTCCCAAGTGATGAGAGCTACATATTTCTGAAGTCCTCCGAATTCCACCGAAGTTGCAGTAGGGGTTTTTGCTGATGCCTATCTCTACAGGCCATTTCTGTTTTAGAACAGCATCACAAGGTCAGAAATAGCTGCTGAAAGATGATACATAGAGTGAAATAAAATCTAGCAATCCAAAAAAGCCAAGCGGTAAATTTATGACATGGAGTATCCTCTCCTGTTCAACTTGTGGTTAAATACACTGAGAAGTTGAATGCAAATGTTTTTCAGAAAGTCAATATACACTTTTTTTCCCCAAGGGAACGCAATAGGATTTATGTTGACATTTGCAAAAATAGACCTGGTAATGATCGCTTTGTAGAAAAAATGATGCAAACTATTAACGGAGCTGCAAAGAACAAGGAAGTGCAATGTGACAAAATCATCATGGAAGATAAAGGTAAACTTTCTGAGTACCATATAGGAAAGGATATTTAATAAGAACGGGCTCTCATTTACTACATTGTACCCCTGGCAGTTGGGTTTATTATTACATTTAGTTTACTTATTAAATATTTATTTGGGAAAACTCTAGCATACAGCTAGATCGTGGGACCTCAGAAGACTGAGGATACTGAGGAAAGGGTTTTTTTCCTTCTTCCATTTCTAAGCAGGAGAAGATGTTTCCTCCTTTCACTTCCAGAGCTTGAATTTCAGRCAGGCTACTGTGATTTGTGGTGGCCTTTTCTGCCCCTCCTAAGACTTGAACATGGGTACTGGTACACTATATCCGTTGCGATAAAACAGTCATTACGCTAGCTGAGAGCTGCAGAGTGTGCTTCTTAGGAGGCAGAACTTCACCTAATACTCAACTATGCTCTTTGAAATGCGAAAGGACACAGTTCCCTTTTTTCCCTTTTAACTTTTCAGTGTYGCTGGTTTCTATTTGCCATAATGCAAAGAAGAGAACCTCTCTTATGAGATCTAAAATCTTGGGGAAAGCAGAAAATCTTGGCAGTCTCACAAGATAGATGCAATTTTACAAAACGYTCAACCTCAATGCTCTAAAAAAATTATAAAGGAATATCTAGGTTTTAGATGCGCGTGCTGAGCTTTGCCTCACTATGGACATTTTTTTTGTGTAGGAGGCCAAAGAAAACTATGGGGAATGCTGTTCCAAACATTTTTCCTTTGCATTTGTTAGTGTATGTAAAATGAGTGGGAAAAAAAAAAGAAGTAGAATAGATATTAATCTGACTTGAAAACATATCTTCCCCTTTTTTGTGTGCCTTGAGCATCAGCAGGGCTCATTCCAACCCGTGTTTGAAAAGCTGAGCACACAAAGGCAAGGTTACGGAGCATTGTTTCGCTGGGAGATGGCCCTGCTGAAGGGAAGACCCCGATGCAGCTGCTGCAGTCACACAACAGCTCTTGCTACAGCCTTGTCCGACCCTCAGCTGGTTTCAAAGCCCCTCCGCCAAACAGTTGGGAGTGTAGTCCAAAAAGTAAATCTTTGCTCAGCTGTACATMGTCCTCTATAATAATGTACCGAAAGAGGAGACTTTTATAATACAATGTAATTCATTTCTAGGGATGATGGTCACTTCCTGGGACTTGTACGATTCATTTAATGTATCGGAAATAGAATCTACGTCAAAAGCAGAAGGTAGCAGAGCCACAACTGGGAAAAGCAGCAGATCTCATACAACTAAAGAGCTTGATCAGACTATGTCTGTCTCTTCGGACAGAGGTAACATTTTTCCAGGTGTACATTTCTGCCGTGGCTTCATCCTTCTAAACCATTCATATCACTATGTTGTGTGGTGAAAACTACATGAAGAAAATGCTTGGTCTGCCTGCCTGGCACTTGAAAGAGAGTTTGCTAAAGAATCTTGGACAGGTCTGCACCGAGACCTTTTCTGTACAATGCTGTCATAAATGATCTTAAATAAAGATAACTGGTCAGTGACAAAGTCTGCTGGTACTAACTTAYTTAGGACAGTAGAAGCAAAACACCAATTGTGAAAAATTCCAGAAGTATCTCATCATACTGAGTGTTTGAGCAATAAAAGAAAACAAAATTATAGCAAGAAAAAATTAATAGTGGAAGTATTTTTTTGATGATGATAGATTCTTCTATGCTTTTCGCAGGTGGAGGAGGAGGAGACTTCTTATCTCCTTGACTTTTATGTGCAAAGTATTATCACGTTAAAACTGTTCTCTCCCATATTATCTGTTGTCAGGCAGCACAACTTCTTCTATGATTTTGGAAAGTGCTGTTCTTGCCAGAAACCACAAAGAGGAGGAATGCCATTCAGAAGCTATATTAACATCAGAAAACTTTCAGCAGGATTTATTTTTCATGGAAAGGATTCTAATGGAGAATATTTTTCAACCCAAACTTGCAGCTTATCGGCAGTTTCCTGTCCTTATAGGTTTGTTTCTTATTGGCTACCCTGTTTTCAGTACAAGGCTTTGCATGCTATTGAAAGTCATGGAGTTATGTCCCTCATTGAATGTCTTTACAGGTGACAAGTCATTTAAGAAATAGACAAAGGAAAGGAGACTTTATGAGATGTCAACATGAACTTTGCAGTTTTACACTCACTTTAACAGACATCCCTACCATGCTTGGTGGAAGAATTGAATAAATGAGTTCTGAGCTGGCTCATCTCCCCTTATCACCACAAACTGAGACTTACTCAAAATATTAATCGAACTTGTTTCCTGACAGTTAAGATACAGATTAATTCTGCTGCTTTTTCAACCATTTTTTGCATTGGAATGTCTTTTATGTTTTTTTAAAATTTATTTTATAAGGAGACTGATGGTAAACAGACGTTTTAGCCTGATAGATGTTCAGTGTCTAACATAAAGTACATTCATTGCACACTGTAAGAGGCATTACCTGGACCCAAGTGCTAAGTAATATTTTACCTTTTATAGGAGTTCCAAGTTAACACAGGGAATAAAAAAAAAAGGCAGATTCACACTGCTTTTATTGTATTGTACCTCCTCGTGTCATAGAGAGTTTCAATTTCKTAGGCAATGAACCTGTTATATGATGTCACTCTTCAGGAACTAGCTACAGCTGGAGAACGATACTGGCCAGGAGGACTTTTGTTCTGACAATATGGCAGTTATTGTGTTCTTATTTTGTTAACAGTGATCTGAGATCAATTTATGATTTGCACATTACATAAAATAAAGGGGTGAGTAAACAAAAAAAAATACTTCGCAAACGCAGTCTAAAAATGTGCTCTACACTTAATTTTCCCAAGTAATGAGCAACTTATTACAGCATCATGTAACTTAGCTATGGTGTTACAGCATAACATGGACATAAGTTCATAACTACTTGGTGGGTACCTAAATCTGGAGCATAAATGGCACACTAGAGCCTGATCCAGCCATCTTCTATGTCCCTATCAACATTTTAGCCACAGTTTTAGAAGTTAGGATGTCTTAATCCCTCAAATCTTCACTTTATTTTATTTTGCTGCAAAATATTTGCTGAAAGGGCAAATTTTTCTTCTGATGTGAAGACTGGAGTTAGGTAAGTGAAATGTTACTACTCAGACTCTACCATATTTTTGCATTTTAGATCCCGATGTCACATTAGACACTAGTGGTACAGTAGCAGCCGTGAAAGAAGCTAAACAGGAGGAGCATGACAAGGAAATGAAGGATAAGGAAGAGCAGAAGGAAGCATTCATTGACCCATCAACTCTGTCAGATCTAAATAAAACCCCAGAAGAAATGGTACCTCCCAGACTGGAGCGGCTGTGGTCATATATATGTGATTTAACTAATGGTCACAGTGTGAGCAGTATGGCTTGGAGCAAAGTAAACCCAGTGAGTTAACAAATGGCTTCTTCTAAGCTGTTTACAAATTGGTATAAGCAATTGTTGGTGTAAAAAAACTCCTGATTTTGATGTACATTGTTGGGAGGGATCTCAAAGAGTTGGATCCATCCCTACAGTCAGGTAGGTCATCTTTGCATCCCACCCTGTATTTTGTCCTTCCAGATAACAATATTGCTACGTTATTCTACAGGTTGGACAGATGCGCTAGGCTTTTCCTACAAATGTATCACAGCAGCTTTAATTGGTCCAGAATTTAATTTGATTGGTCCAGTTTACCATGGGCAGTCACCTGAACAACAATGTTAAGATAACAGACTTGGTCTGTTAYAGAATTGGAATTTAAAATTTAAACCCCTACTACTAAACTTTATCACCACTGACAGGGTTTATTCATGATAGTTTAGATACCACATCTCTGTTTCTAACAGTAATCTCCCAAGAAAGCGGCATTCATCAAACTTTAAAGATAAGATGCGTAATAACAGGCACAGATTTCTGAGCAGCTGGCCCAAGTTTATTTAATTCAGTTTCAGTGGAGGTGAGAATGACTCAGACATCTCCACTTTCAGAGTAATGTAAGGCTCAGTTTTTCCAACAGACCTCTCTTATGGCCACAACAAAAATAATGAATGGAAGGAAGGTAAAAAGCAGGTGAGGATGAGAAACATAAAACCAGTAAGATTGCCCCAAGGGAAAAAAAAGAGAGAAAATAAAGGCCATTTCATACTGTTAGTACACCAGATCCCCAGATATTATAAAGTTGGACACATTTATAGACTTATAGTCTTAAGAATTATAGGGCAAACAAATACCTACTTTTAAAGTAGGTATTCACAAACTACTTGTTGTGCATAGGAAAAAAAATTAATGGAGTTGAAGACTAAAGTCTTGCTGCTGTTTCTTACTTCTCCTTATGGAAAGGAATGAACGGAATTCTTTGGACCCCACTGTAGAGAGCTAAAAGCTAGGAGTCTGAGGTGGTCACTGAAGCTCCTTTTACAGCTAACGTTGAGAGAGAAAAGTAGAAGTATTACATATTCCATTAAATACTGCACATTAAAATACAGTTATAGAATAATGTATATTCATCTCTGGAAAGGGACATGTTTTTATGATGGCCAGGGAGGGAGGATTGCAAACACAACTGATAGTGACTATGGAYGCACTTTTAGTTGAACCAGTTTCCAGCATTCTAGAAATTCTGAAATTCTGTTCCTCTTGTGTGTTACTCTACTTGCATATGACATGAGCGTTATTTTTCCAGACTTTGCACTGAGAGTCACTGTTAGCAGAAAGTTGCCTTTAAAAATATACAACTGAACTTCAAGTTAAACTGAGATATACCTGTTAATCTGTGCTTTTAGGATCTTTTAGCTGTCGGTTATGGAGCATTTGATTTTAAAGAACAGAAGAAAGGCTTGGCTTGCTGTTGGTCATTGAAGAACCCCATGGTAACGAGCAGCCAGTTTGTTTTTTCTTTTTCTTCAATGCATTTTTCTGCTATACTATTTCTGCTTTATTTATTTCCCTCTTCCTGTTTCAAAAAGCAAGACCTAGCCAGTAAGGTTGAATTTGCTAGCCCAAACCACACATTTCTGGAAAATTGATTCCGACTACAGTACCTAGCAATGTGCTTAAATCTTGACCCAAAGACAGTGCCTGTAGGAAGCAGTTTAGTTTCTGTKCCTGTCTGTCCTCTCAGTTGGCACTTCCAACAGAGGTGCTGACCGTACCGGTGGTTTGGTAACACGGACGTCTGTTCGCAGGAACTAAACTCACCGCACACAGGCCACCAAACAACTAACAGATGGCTACAACYCTCAGGTAGTACCAGTCCATGCTAGGCAACTTAGCAATGCAGAGCTCTGTATCCCATTTCCAATCCCCAGGGCGACCTTCCCAAGGCTGTAAATCTGTTTCGTTATTACTGTGGGTAGACCCAGGTGTGTAGAAATTATTTTTTAGACTGGAACAGTCTTGAGCACAGCAAATGTGAAAATAAATCCATTTACCTCTTGCTTTTCAAAATCTATGGACCATTTGTTCAATACTTCTAAACTCTCATTACAGAGAAATCTGTATTTTAAATTTAAGGATTATCCTTTCCAATCCATTTTCTGTTGTACCATGAAATTCTGTTAGGCTGAAGGAAAAAAAAAGTATATAATTAAATATAATTATCTAATCTAACTTCTTATAATACTGTCAAAAAGACAGTAGATTTCATAGATGTAACATTAACATCTTTACATATCTATCTGAAAAGTGATCCTTTTTAAACTAGCCATTTTTTTAAAAAATCTTGGAAATCTCGGTTACAAAGCGACACAGTAAAAATCACCTGATTGCCATCAGATTACACAGCTTTAGTTTTATCTGTTCTACAAACTTCACTTGCCCAAAATTGTGTATYAGACTAATTTAAATCATGTAGAGTCAAGTCTTTGATGCGTATTTATCACRGCAACAACAATCAAATACTCTTTTGAATCCCTGATGTCACCATAGTCCTCAAGTGCCTAACATTAAGAAATAAGGTCTGCCATGCACACTGAAATACAATTCTTTGCAAACTAACACTCTACTGTTTCCCATTTCAAGAGCTCGGTGCAGTGACTATAAGGATTTAATCTTATAACAGAGCTGAATCAGTTCTTTGGTTACATAGAGAAATGATGTGAAAATAGCGGTTTATAGATTACCCGAAGTACATTAGATTGCATTTTATCTTCAGCTAAGTTTCTGTAATTGGAAAGGCACTTACCTTCACATTACAAGATAGAAAACAACTGGAGAAATTTTTCAAAATGCCAAGTTTGTTTTAAAAAGGAAAAAAACAAATCAAAAACAAAATCCCCACACTGTACTCACATAGCTGGATCTTAAGGAACTTGATTTTTAGGTATTTGGTTTGGAGTAGGCCCATCTAACTTATTTTACAGTGTCATATTTCTGCATAGTCTTTATTTTTTCCTAATTTTATCAGTTACAGCAAGAAATAAACTGAACCATTTAGAATATAGTACCTGATTTCTGTCCAGAAGTAGTCACTATGGTCATCAGCACTTGAATTTTCCAGCACAGCCTGGCAATTTAATATCCAGTGTTAAGACGACCAAGGTAAATTAAGAAACTAACTTAAAACATTCTTGTATTTTTCTCCTGCTCAGTGGCCAGAGCGTATTTTCCAGTGTGAGCATGCTGTTACTGCTTTGGATTTTTCTATGGCAAGCCCAAATCTTTTAGCAGTTGGAATGTACAATGGTTCTGTCGCAATCTATAACGTACGGAGTTGTAACACCGCCGCACTTTTGGACAGCAGGTAAGGCAGTGATTTCCTGTCTCCTCCACCTTGGTCATGTCTTAGCAAATAACAAATAAACGAAATTCCACAACTGAGAAGCTGAGGGAATAGTAACAGTCTTGGTAAGTAAGGCTTGTGAATGCTCAGGGACGTTGCACGTTTTTTTCATTGCCAACKTTTGTCAGTATCTTCCAGTTTTGACTGGAAATGCCTACATAAACAATACTCTCAAATACTAGAAGTTTCTGGAGCAAAATGGCAGACACAAAAATTTATGATAGTGCATAAACACCTGGAAGGGCCAGAGTGGGCCAGCCAGACTTTTCCCATCTACCCATTCACACYGATACAGCCAAATCCTCCGGCACTGCCATTCTCCCTCTGCACTGCCATCGTTCCCTATTCTTATTTCTGCTGAGAAAGGCTTATGTTACTTTAACACCACCAGTCCTTATTTGGGGTATGAAACTCTCTGCGCTGTTGCTGTGCATACAAAGCGAGTTTTCCACGTTGGAAAGGTGAAACAAATGAGTACTATGCTCTGACATTTTAAGAAAATGCAGCAAGTTACCACCACGTGTCATTTTATACTCCAYGTACTAACTAACTAGGACAATCCTTCCCCGGATAATAAAGACCAGTGGTAGCTTTTGGTGTTTTCTCACTGATTCCACTTGCCAAAAAAGGAGAGAACATCAGAATAGGTGAGGGATGAGCAGGAATTAAGAAGAAAATGAGAGGGGGCGGTGATCAGGGAGACATTTGCCCTAAGGGCAGCTCCCCAGGTCTAGGGCACTCCTACAAGGTACAGATTGATTTCATGATTCAGGTATCAATGAAAAGTGTGTCAGCACGTAAATGGTGCTCTGAAACTGAATATCAAACATGTTTGATAAAAGAAAAATTTTCCTGGAGAAAACAGACAATGTTCAGATTTCTTTTTTTTTTTTTTTCTTTAAAGAAAAGCCAAACAACATTTCTGTCATAAAGCCTGATGTTTTTTACGAAGTGGAAGGTTAATTATTTTTCAAATATATTGCCTTGTCTTCGTTCATATATGATTTATCACGTGCATCTTTTGTCCCAGTGAATCCTCAAATAAACATACAGGTCCTATATGGCAACTGAGGTGGGTGGAACAGGACAGAGGTGCAACAGAGGATGGCAAAAAAGAGAGATTAATCTGTATCTCAGCAGACGGCCGAATAACCGAGTGGCTTATACAGAAAAGACTAGATTGCACTGGTAAGCATTTTCCCCTGCAGCTTTTCTGCAGAGGGATAATACCTGAAATGGCAATTGCTTCATTTTATTTCAGGTGACATTCTTTATACCAGTTATCATACAGCAAACATTTAAGAGCTGTTGAGCATTCCAAAGAAGCGTGAGTTATTCATAGCACTGTCACATACCTGTTTGACAAAAACTCTTGCTATTTGCACAGATCTGATGAAAATAAAGCGAACAGAAAGTGASAAGAAAAAATTACCAGGTGAGAAAGAAAGGAAAAGTGAAGCTCTGATATCTCAACAGGCAGCTGGAATGTGCTTTGACTTCCATCCAAAGGTAGGCTCAGGAAGTCCATCCTGGCTAAAGCATTATCCAGGAAAACTATGCAGCAGGAGTGAGATGCTCAGCTGGAGCTACTTTAATATGCACTAGCCTGGGACTTGGTATTGGTATTTAAAGCATATTTAGTTCTGAAACAAATTGCTTCTTAGCTAATAACAGTTTTGCCCAAAATGGATGATATGGTAAACCAAGCAAGTAATCCCTGTATGTGAACAACTGTATAACTTCAGCCATGTTACTCACGTTTGCTTTGGGCCAGATCCTAGGGTAGCTTTCCTCTGTGTGTTGGTCAAGTCAGTGAGAATTTGACTGTTCGACGTCTCCAGAGTCTAGGACTTAGATGGCTGTGCTTCTCTTTATCCAGCTGAATATTTTGTCCTCAGAGCATGCGTTTGCCCATGCGGATCGCAGAAAGTCCAAGATTTTCAGGAGTCAAAAATCACGGCGTATGTTCTGCATGTATGGAGAACACACGTAGCAAATCTGATACATTCTGGCACCACTATATCTATTGCACATACACCTGCAGCACACATGCAGGCAGCCCGACACACAACATCCTGGCAACTCCACCTTAGTTCTTCAGAGGGCTGTCACTGCCAAACTCRTCCTTTATAGATTTTTGGATGAGTGATAAATAGGTTAATCCAAAKTAGGCTACTTTTACCTTTCTTTCAGGATACTAATTTTTATCTTGCTGGAACAGAAGAGGGTCATATCCACCAGTGTTCTTGTTCAGGCAGTGAGCAGTTTCTAGAGACGTACAGAGGCCATAAGGTGAGTGATACATAGAAAAAGTAATGGCAGCAGAAACTGTTCAATTAAGTTCAGAAATGTAATAGTTTCTTTGCTTATATTTACTAAACAAAACATCTGCAACAAAAGAAACSTAAACTTCTTTTCTTATATTAGGAATTAATTCCCATAGCATAAAGCATCACAGTCTTACAGGATTACTTTCTACATGATAAGGATTTTTTTTAAGTAATTTATTAAAACTTGTACCATAAACCGTTTTAAAGCTTTCGTTCTGGCTTTATTTTAAGAAAACAATCCGTAATCTGATTGTCCTGCAAACCACAGTTAAATAGTCTTACCTCTGAGAGAAAGACAGCAGAACTTTAACAGCACCTCTTTTTTTGAAAGTCTCTGCTTCATCCAAGAAACTGCCCTTTCAGCGTCAGCTTCTCCTAACAACTGGTGAAGGGACAGAATCAGCTGAATGCTTTTTATTCCTAAGATCTCWCCTGTCTTATCACATCTGCTGCATCCTAATTTCATATGGGTACACACAAAACAATGCTGGATTTGCTATTAAGGTCAGAGGACAGTCAGGGATTTCCATGAAAGGTCACTATTAAAAACCACCCTGTGAGGCTGTAGCTCTAGAATAACACAAAGTTCTCTTTTGTTTCTTCCCAAACACCAAGGGTCCTGTGTACAAAGTCGCYTGGAATCCATTCAGCACTGACATGTTCCTAAGCTGCTCTGCWGACTGGAGCATTATTTTATGGCACCAGGATTCACGGACGCCCATTTTAACTTTCAGTTCCACCACTGCTTGTGTTCATGACATTATGTGGTCTCCAAAATCAGCCTTCATATTTGCAGCAGCAAATGAAAGCAGAGTAGAAATTTGGGATCTTAGTGTCAGCACGTAAGTAATTACTTTTCTCAAAAGAAGATTCTGAAACTGAATGGCACAAAAGCTACACGTTATTGCTTAATCAGTATTGTCATCAGATCACAACAGCTCTGTGCCATTTGCTTGCTTAGTTATTGGAAGTATTGCATTTTGAAATACTCATTTTGTAAAAGCGGACAGTCACTACCAGGGAATTGTGATTATAAGAGAAGGAGCTGGATGCCTCGTGGAACTGATAAAGGGTGAAACTGCCTTTTTGCTGCAGAAATCATAGATTCTACCACTTCTATAGTTAAAAGGAAAAATAACAAAACTGAGCTACTTTGGACCTTTTATAAAGATAAGATGGTCAGAAGTTCAGATACCTCTCACGTTTTCCCACTACTGTAAAGTAGGTGCACATCTCACGTGCAGCTTAGTAAATCTGTGGCCTTGTACTGCTGGTCTGTACTATTTAGTGACAGCATGAAGCCAGCAGTGGAGTAAGAGGCCTGCCAAATCTTGCAGTAGCAAAAAGCAAATTATTCATATAATAAAGATATTACCCCCCCCCCATACTAGGCAATAGCACAGATTTTAGGCAACCACGATATCTTAGTTAATAGCAGCTGGGATTTTTGTTCTGGTAGAGACAAAACAAAACGCTGCCTCACTTCTTAGTTTTTGAGTTAATCTAGAACATAAAAAGCAAAACACGCAACATTTATCAGGCCTGCATTACCGCTAGACTTTGCGTGATAGTACACTGGGGCAAATGCAATGTTACCTATTAATTCTTGCCTCTGCTGGGTTGCAGCTTGAACCCCGTGGTCTCTTGCTTTGCCAGCCCAAGAGTAAAATTCACATCTGTACTCTTTGCTAAGAACACCGACTGCCTTCTCGTAGGAGACAGTAAAGGAGGAGTCAGCGTGTTTGAGCTGCAGAACCTGGCCGCTCCCAGCAGTGATAAGGTACGATTCACTAGGAAAAGGTGGTGGTCCTCAGAGGCCTGCATGCTTGTCTGGTACTTCGTTCCTCAGAAAGGGGGTTCTGTTAAAGATCTAGCTAATAGATATTGAAATAGGTGGAATCAGATACAATTCCATAACCAGATGAAAACCTGAGGCTGTTCCTGCTCTTCTGCATGCCGTACCACTAGAAACTTCAGGAACAGGTAAGTCAACGTCGAACTTGAGGTTTCACTTGATCGCAGATCCAGAGCTTCCCCACAGCTGGATTTGGGAGGGACGCTGGGGCAAGGGCAGGAAGGTGGGGCTTCCTCTAAACGCAGTCTGCAGGTGACTGTATTTGGCAGAACGCCCTTACCTGCTGACAACGCAGGAACGACGTGCCCTCTCCTGGCCACCACCAAGATAGTCTCGCTTTGCTGGTAGCAAACCCATTAGCCCTTTGGCTCTGTATCGCCTTCACTCCTTCAGAAGCCACTCCTTACCCCAGTCAGGGCTTTTCTGCCCTAGATGACATGGGAGAATTTGACTTGCCGTAGAACTAGGTTCCTTTCCAATCATACCTTTGCATAGATTCCGTGTCGGCAGCAGCGTAAAAGCTGACTGATGTCAACTGTGAATCCCTTCTGTTCACTTTTGCATAAATCAGTGGTAATTTATACCAAAGCCCCGCTGGGCCGTCCTTGCCTGGTCCGTGGTACAAAACCCCAATGCCACCCTGGGTACTCCAGCACCAGGTGGATCTCTCCTCCAGGTTCTACCTGGAGGTGGCCTGCAGCCCCGAACTCCGCTGCTGCCTTTGTCCTTTCAGCTTTGAGCAAGTAGCTTTGGCTTAGTGGACTTGGGCTCCCAATTTGTAAAGTGGGACTGGTGCTTTTTAAAACCCCTTCTGAGTTACATGGTGCAAAACACTAACGTTGGAGAAAACRAAAATGCTGATGTTAATCTAACCTTCATTCATAGGGTATTAAGCATTAATAATTCACAATTGTCTGCGCTGCATTTAGAAAATCTGGTAATTACCAGCCTCATTTGCCAAGTGGTGTAAACCACAGAGCAAAAAGATATTTCCCTTAAAAACTGAAAGTGAGGCCATTGTTGTTAAACTTAGAAAAAAAAATTAGTGGGGTTTTTTCCTACAAATCACCACGAAGCAGCCCAAGTCCTCTGAGCAGAGAAGTTCTTCAGTTAATAAGAGTATAGGGATAATTTTCTGGGTACGTCACCAGACCAGGACTAAAAATATCAGTGCTTAATTTCACAGACATTGGGCATGTGGCACAACCGGTCACTGAGTCACAGAGCCTCATTAGCCAGAGGGAGCCCCGCTTTCCAGCATCATCCATTTCTTTCACTCCCTTTTTGATAACAGCAAGGTCTTCCTAGGCTTAGGTGTGTACAAGGCTTAGCACGACAGGGTCCATACTACAACTAACACTAAAGGGAGATAATTACTTCGGGGGCAATCACACCTCAGTACAGCTACCATACTTGTATCATCTTGAAAATTAATGTCCTTTATAAACAAGATCTATGTTTGTATGCTGCTAAGTATACAAATGCAATCCAAACAGGCCTGCCAAAAAGTGCTATTTTCAAGGAGCACCGTTAGAGGTAACCATCGTATTAACAGAATTCCAAAGAAGAATCAGCTGACATAATACAAACGACCTTAGCCTGCTTTCTGGATGCTCATTGCACAAGCMATTCTGTTCTCAGTTCGTAAATAAGAATTTTGGATCACTGCATGTCTTATACTCCAATTACACTGTCATACAGCTCTTTTTTTCCTCTTGTTTTACAGGCTGATACCTTACGTGACATAATTGGTCCTGCTGTAGCTGTTTAACARTAGCTAAATGATACCACTTCTCAGCAAGAAAGACTTGTTGTAGTATTAACATAAACTGTTTATTCTTTTTCAGTCATTAAAATTTCTCTTTGAAACCATACTGGTTAGAAACTTTTTTCAAATGCTCTAAATTTTCCCCTGGAAGTCCCCGTCATTGGACAAACAGCATTAATRCACAGACGGCCTTCCCTGTAATACAGATAAGATAATAGAAAGGTCTCCATAGTCTTTTCTCCTTGGGTTTTTTCTCCTCGTTTTTTTCCTCCAAGGTCTTTTCTCCTTGGGTTACTCAAAAAGCAAAAATGCCAAAATCACCTCCCGTATRGACCACTCCATAATACAGCCTAAGTCCTTACCAGGTGTAGTCTGTATCTTCCCTATGAAATCGCACGGTAAACGAACGGACTTCTCATCAGATCCATCTTGTCTGTCATCCCGTAAACCACTGCTGAGGGTGAAAGCTGAGCTTTGAGTGGCATCAGGTGCTCCTGTGGTCATCCCACACCAGGCAAAAGTAGAGACCAACTTTTTCAACCCCTGACRAATTAGGATAATGTAAAATTGCAGTTTAAATTCACTCTGTTCCACACTGACACTTTTCTGAAAGGRTCACACGAGATAACAGTGTGGTCCTGGAGCAAGGATTGGCTTCTGCAGCTCTGGAAGCCAGATCTGCGTTTTTCGAGCTCTCACCACGGCCCCTAGCCCACGCCCGGCAGCTGGAGAGCCGAAAGCTGTTGGGAACGCTTGCTCAGGCCTGCGTTGCTGGTTGGAAGCGGGCAGCGTTTGGCTGTCGAGGCTGTCTTTTTTGGGGGCACATCAGGGGTTGAGTGCTCCCTCAGCATGTTTGCAGATGACACCAAGCTGGGCGGCAGTGTTGATCTGCCTGAGGGTAGGAAGGCTCTGCAGAGGGAGCTGGACAGGCTGGATCCATGGGCCAAGGCCAATTGCATGAGGTTCAACAAGGCCAAGTGCCAGGTCCTGCCCTTGGGTCACAACAACCCCAGGCAACGCTCCAGGCTTGGGGAAGAGTGGCTGGAAAGCTGCCCGGCGGAAAAGGACCTGGGGGTGCTGGTCGACAGCCGGCTGAACATGAGCCGGCATGTGCCCAGGTGGCCAAGAAGGCCAACGGCATCCTGGCCTGTGTCAGGAATAGTGTGGCCAGCAGGAGCAGGGAGGGGATCGTGCCCCTGTACTCGGCACTGGTGAGGCCGCACCTCGAATCCTGTGTTCAGTTTTGGGCCCCTCACTACAAGAAGGACATTGAGGTGCTGGAGCGTGTCCAGAGAAGGGCGACGAGGCTGGTGAAGGGTCTGGAGCACAGGTCTGATGGGGAGCGGCTGAGGGAGCTGGGGKTGTTTAGCCTGGAGAAGAGGAGGCTGAGGGGAGACCTTATTGCTCTCTACAACTACCTGAAAGGAGGCTGTAGGGAGGTGGAGGTCGGTCTCTTCTCCCAAGTAACTAGCGATAGGACAAGAAATGGCTTCAAGTTGCACCAGAGGAGGTTTAGATTGGACATTAGGAMAAATTTCTTCACCAAAAGTGTTGTCAAGCATTGGAACAGGCTGCCCAGGGAAGTGGTGGAGTCGCCATCACTGAAGGTGTTCAAAAAACGTGTGGATGTGGCACTTCGGGACATGGTTTAGTGGGCATGGTGGTGTTGGGTTGATGGTTGGACTTGATGGTCTTAGAGGTTTTTTCCAACCTTACTGATTCTATGATTCTAAGAAACAGAAAAAAMCATCTAGCAAGCCACCAGCTGGACCGTGGTGTCTTAGAGGATTTTCAGAGACTGACTGCTCACTGAAAATAACGAGCATCTCTACAGATGAGTAATTAAGAATAAGATCTCGGCTATTGCCCGACCAGTGCAGCAGGGATCCCCCGTCACAGGAGCTAAGCGATACAAAAGCTTGGCAGTAAAGTGCCCTGCCTGCCAACTGACGGAGGCAATAGCTGCCCGCTCTTGAAAGCGTTATGTAGCGAGACGTGTATTTTATAGATACAGAACGCTCAGACTCTCTCATTAGCCTGACAATAAACGTCCAACATTTAAACACATCACTGACGTTAAAGATCATTTGTGATGCATTAACATTCGCTTCCTGCTGTGTTCTGCACATTTTACAGTGAACATGCAAGCTTACCCTTGACATAAAGTTAATCTTTGTGCATTTCAAAGAAAGACACCCATTAAGGTGAATCATGTGTTAACCATTATTACAAATCTGAACAAAATACACCATATATTTTCCATCRGTGGTCATGACTGTTTACTTACTGATGCTACTGGTAAAAAACGAGCTTTCTGTCAAGGCTGTAACACGTCGTAATTCACCCTGCACATTGTGTAAACTAATTAACTGTAACATTATGGTCCTGAAAAACACTTCTGGTGCTAGGAAGTGCTAAAGATCTCCAAAGTTCCTCATTTATTCTGTTCTTAAACATGGAATTTCCGACCTCGTAATTGACAAATTTTCTCCTTAAGGCATTTTATTGCAAGAATTTTTTATAGAAGCTTACAGCAACCGCAGCCAACAATATCCAYGGCAGCATAACCAATCTACTAACCTCTGGTCCCAGAGCACATAACACTGCTTCAGTGAACCCACTGCTGTCTTTCAGATACTATCAAAGTGGAAAGGACGGCCTGGATGCAGATCTGTAGCTATTCCGCGCTTTTAGAGCCATCTCCCTCTCCTTCCTATGCCTTTTTGGAGAAGGGCCACKTCCGCAGGCCTCACTGCAGAGACACGCGAGCCACGGAACTACTCCACTGCCCCCGGGTACCCGCGAGGCAAACGCCTACGGCCACAAGCTGACAAACAACTGCGCTGCTCGGTACAGTTCGCTACAGCGAGTTCACTGTGCTCGAATGCTCCGCGTGCTGCGGCACCGCTTCCTATCACATAGCACGCCAGGAATCACAGCGGGGCATTCGCAGGCTTGGATGCCTGCACTTGCCACAAAAACCGTACGTGATTTTGTCCTGAGTGACTGCCCGGCACCGGCAGATTCCTCTGAAGCGTCCGCAGGTGCCAGCTCGCAAAAGGGATGSTCAGCGAGAGAACAAGGCAACTGCGGACATCCCTGGAAGTTGTTAACTCCCTTTTAGTTTGGGAACACTAACAGAGAAAGACCYGACGTTGTTTAAACTGTGATAACARGCACGACTGGGCAACAGGCTGCGGTAGCACAGCTGTGTGGGAAACACACAGARACAAAACCCATTATCTACAAATSACGTAATAAACACCCTTTCATTTTTGCAGAACACACACATTAACAATATTGATCTAAGCCTGTACCCTATAAACATGTTATACCACATGTGTTCCTATAGTAAAGCAGTTACGTAGTCTTAAGAAGTCTTTAATACCTGACCAAAATCCCAAAGCACTTAAAACATTACCAGAAACAAGCGATTAACTTGTTTGCAGCAAACACGAAGTCACCCTCAGAATGAGCCGTCGCTCAGTGGAGAGGAYGGGCCGTCGGTATAAATGGGAGGGTTTCAGCAGAACTCCCCACCTCGGCCTYGCCGATCCCGTCTGCCCCAGCCTCGAAGCGCGGCGCCGGCAGGATGAGGGCCACGGCGCTGGCGCTGGCCCTGCTCCCTCTCCTGATCGCAGCAGGTGAAGGAAGAGGCGAAGGAAACGCCGTGAAGCTCTGCGGGAGAGACTTTGTCAGAGCCATCGTCTTCACCTGTGGCGGCTCTCGGTGGAAAAGGCATTTGACTGATTATCGCTACCTGTTTGGTAAGTACTAATTAACGCATTACWGGCTTATCACCCCCTGCAAGGTGTGCCTAAATCTGAGGGGATTCAGAAGAACCAAATCGCCTGCGGGCTGTACCTCAGGGCAGGGCTGTGCCCTCCCTTTCTGCTGCTCCCCTCAAGAGGTGCATCTCGGGCATGAACAGCATGGGCTTTGCTGTCAGGCAGCARAAGTGGTGCAACTTCACCTTTTTTGTTGCCTTGCAGCTTGCTTGGCTTAGCTGAGTGTGCTATTTTGCTAAATAAGTAACACGGAGATCGAGATTTTCCAAGTCAACCTGAGGAACGACGAGTTAAGCCCAAGGCTCTCACTGAAGCTCTCTGTGCCATGCCATTTTAAATGTCAGAGACAAGCTTTGCTGCGGTCAGTGCAAGTTTTTGACCGTTGCTTTCAGTAGGACACACCGCTTTCCCCACTAGAAACCAGAAACCTTATTACAACTTAAGAATATTACAATTAAAGTATGTTGAATATATACTCTGCSATTTAAGTATCTTCACATGGTGCTGTATACATTTATATCTATTAGCACATTTTTAGATAGAGTCAGAAAATTCAGCCATTACACGCACTGCTAGCAATTTGTACTCTGACAGGTTAAAAGAACTAGAAAAAAGAAAATAAATGAGGCAGATGACAGGAACAGAGGCTTCCTACACTTTCCATACAGTAACATCTGCCTTTTTTGAAAACTCTATTGTAGCAGCAGCTTTAATCCAACATAAAAAGCGATGCCACCTGCAACACCCTGCCCRAGAGTCTGTTAACCCCCACTGCTGAACTAAGCGAGATTAACTACTATACCTTTATGAACTCCACAAGGCAGTGCCYGACTGTACTGTGGTATTTAAAATGCACATGAATCACAAGCATGATTTAAGTGGGAACATCCAGGAACTCGGAAATTGTGGGGTATCTRATGCCTAACAAAACATCTGCATTTCAGGAAACCCACAAGCAGTTCCAGGTTAACACGCTGGTCAAGTGCCACCGACGCATCACATCACGGTTTCACCCTCCGAAGCAAATTTATCAGTGTAAGACTGAYAAGGCAACTATTCCTACAAAGAACAGTCTTCAATATAAATCCACAAATTACTGGCTTTTTAACGTGTTAATCACTGACTGTGTACCTCACATACCTATTTTAATACTGCCCTGGTGAGAAGTCAGCGATCTGGTGCATCGCAGTTGTTCACATCAGAAACACGGAGGATAATACTGYCAGCTCCCTGCCTGTAGGCTGGTCTATAAACTACTTATGATTCCACTTCTAATTTTTAGCTTCTAATTTTTATGCGACAGAGAGTGAAAATCCCCTGCCTTTCTCACAAGAGAACAACGCTTACGCCGACTCCTCGACGTACGCAGAGCAGAGGCTGGAGACTGACRGCGAAGAAATCCACAGCGTCAAGCCGGAGACAGAGCGAGACGTGCAACGCACCAGGAAAACGTCTATGCTAAAAAAGCGCGAGGTAGCCAAGTTGCTTACCACATCCTGCTGCARCGTCGGCTGCAGCGAGAGAGAGATCAGTTCGCTGTGCTAAAATACAGCAGATGCCGACAAGGTTCAATGTTACAGCTTTCATGTATTAAAATAATCATGACATAAACCACAATTATTTCAGTTGTATTCTTTAATTGTAGCTATATTCTTTGGAGTACACTAGAGAGTAAGGCTGGATGTTAAATGTTGTAGTGCAAACCAGCGAACGGCCGCAGTGACAGTCCAGGTTGGTTTGTCTGGATTCCACCAAGTGTTTATAGCGGTTTAGAGTTAAACATTAGGTCACGAGTACAAATATTTCTTCCCATCTAACTACCGTTCTAATTTCAGCTTTGCACATAAAATGTAATAGAACAAGCAATTYGTAATTTGAAGACATTTTGCACTTGATTTCAAGCACTATGGGACAGAGCGTCTTTTCCAAGCAGAACTAACCATCTTCTCTCAGCCACCTTTTCTGCACTCGGGGCTTTTCGGGGCTCAGGGGCAGCCAGGCCAGCCCCCGCCGAGCACAGCTCCCAATTCCCGCACTCCCTGCTGCCCTCCCACCGCAGAGCCCACCCRGCGCACCCCTGGGGCCGGCGGGAAGGTCCGAAGGGACCCCTCCATCCCCCAGGCAGGGCAGGGTAACTCGCAGCACCCAGCTACTGCGGCTCAACGGGATGCAGCATCTGCAATACAGCGTGGGCGTGGAGCCGGGGCCACGGGGCCCGGCACGCCCTTAGCTGCCCGCAAACGCCATTTAATGGGCATCGTTTTAAAATGCTTTTGTTTTACTTTCCAAAAATATGGTTTCTACTTGGGGATCACATAGCGAGGGCAAATTCAGGGAGAAAAAAGTACTGCAGGGATACCAGGTTCTGAGAGCAGCTAGAATCAGGTGCAAAACAGCATTTCACAGAGAATCACTTCCCAGAGAAAGCTCTGGGAAATACAATTATTACATTCACTGCTGAAGGGCTTACGGTAACCGCATTTCAAAACAGGTGAAAGTTGCCTTGGTCCTTCACAACCGTTTTCAGCAACAGAAACAGGAAGAGTTAGGCTGAATGTTCATTTCTCCTGCTGTTAAACTCAGCCACCTCCTTATTCAAAATAGACAGCATAGACGTTTGCAAGAGCAAACAGYGAAGTGTTCTGGAACACATACGACGAAAACGTATCACTCGCAGGATCCCACAGGCACCTGCTTCCGATTTGCATGCTCTGCTCATTCAGCTGCCCAATATGTGTCACCACAACGATCTTGTACCTYGGTATCGTAAGGTCTTTTACCCGGGCTTTAATAACCTGCAAGACAAAAACATGTTTAGACAYAAGTGGTGAGCTCTCTTTACAGGGGATGCTCAGGGATTTGGTTTTCTGGGACAGACAAGGGCACTGTAGAGCCCTTGCAACAATCCCGATGACAATCTTTTAACTGCAGCATTTGAAACATCTACTGCAAACACCTCAGCCCCACGGACAGGTGGCATGTACGCTGCTGTGGCCGTTTCACAGGAGAACCAACACTTCTATACGCTAAAAACAGGCACACCTTCCTGCTGGACTACTCAAATGCAAGCGCAGATGTTAAATAAGGAGTTACTGAAAGTGAATACCATATTCTCCTCCATATGTGTTCATAGTTACCTGCTGATTACAGGTGGGAAAGGAAGAGCAGACAGTACCGCTTTTTTAATGCCTGTGAGCTCTTCTGGGCCAAATCAGCTGAAAGACTAAAGGGTCAGGACAGTCTTTTCTCAGCAGCAGCAGGATTGGATTTAACCAACAAGGAGCTTGCACACGTGTCACTGCACAGAATTCAGCCACTGCCATAACTGGCCCATTTCGGAAAGCTCCGATACATACTTAAAACTTACTAATGGCATTTCTGGACAGGGCAACCACAGCRGAGTTTTTACTGAACCCTGTGCTTRGCCAGAGCTACCGCTGCTCAAACAAACCTCATCATTAACTCGTTTAGCCTGTACCCGTCTCAGACCAACCCTTGGTGCATCTTGATGGCCTCCTCCAGCATTTATTTTACCCTTTATGTATTTGGGGACCTCCCCACCGTGACGGCCACCTCCCTGACACACCGTCGAGGCGTGAGGACAAAATGGCTGCCTCATAGCGGTACCTCAGCGATGTCCTTCGCCATGTCCCTGCACCGGACCGGCTCGTAGGGCTGCTCCCTCAGGTAGCTCCCCAGCACGTCCTTCAGGATATCATCCACCGCCGCCAGCGGGAAGCGCTTGGGGGGAACCTGAGGGGCAGGCGGGAAGGTTAAACCCGGTTTTCTGAGGGGAAAACCCACCGCGCTGAAGCCAGAGGAAGGCGGTTCGCAGGTCCCCTCGTCCCKCCCCGAAGCGCCCGCCCCTGGGACCTACCCGAGCGGGGGTGGCTGCCGGCGGCGCCGCCATGCATCTCCGCACCGCTGCTGAGGGGAGGCGGAAGGGCGGGAGGGCGGCGGCCAGCGCCGTCCCGCGGCGGCCGCGGGACGGCGCTGGCCGCCGCCCTCCCGCTCCTGCGCATTCCCGCCCAGCCCGAGGGGGTGTCGCCGGCAGCGGCCGCCATCCCCGGCAGCGGCCGCCATCCCCGGCCCCGCCTCCAGCTCGTCACAGCCTTCGTGGGTCCCCACGGACCTCCTGTGTCCCGCAGCCGCCCACAGCCTCTGTGTCCTTACGGCCCCCACAGGTCCCCCGTGTGCCCCTATAGCCCCCACAGGTCCCCAGGGGTCCCCACAGCTTCCACAGGTTCCCACATGTCCCTATAGCCCACACAATCCCCATGCCCGCTGTGGATCCCCATGGACCCCACAGGTCCCCACGCGTTCCTATGGCCCCCATGGGTCCCCATAGCCCCCATATGTCCCCATGGCCTCCCACGTGTGCCTACAGCCCCCATGTCTCCCTATGGCCTCTGCAGGTCCCTGTGACCCCTGTGGATCCCTACGGACCTCACAGGTCTCCACATGTCCCTACAGCCCCCATGTGTCCCTACAGCCCTGACATGTCCCCATGGCTTCCATGGGTCCCCTCAACCCCCACAAGCCCCCCACAGCCACAGTCCCTCGTGTCCCTACAGCCCTGACATGTCCCCATGGCTTCCACGGGTCCCCTCAACCCCCACAAGCCCCCACAGCCATGGTCCCTCATGTCCCTACAGCCCTGACATGTCCTCATGGCCTCCACGGGTCCCCTCAACCCCCACAAGCCCCCCACAGCCATGGTCCCTCATGTCCCTACAGCCCTGACATGTCCTCATGGCCTCCACGGGTCCCCTCAACCCCCACAAGCCCCCCACAGCCAYGGTCCCTCATGTCCCCACAGCCCCCATGCATCCCCTCCAGCTCCATTTGTCCCCACGGTCCCTGTGGGTCCCCACAGGTCCCCACATGCCAACCCTGACCCGGGGGCTGGGAAGCTGCACATAGCTCCGGCAGCAATGATGTTTTGGGTCAGGGACATGGCAGCCCCTCATCCCTCTGCCCGGCTGCTCTGGGTGCTCCTGCCCGTGCAAGCAAAGCTCACTCGGAGAAAGTATTTATTTTTTGTTTATTTTCAAGGGAAAAAAAAAAATCACATTTAAATTGCAACTCAATCGGGTATTTAATGTGGTTCTTATGTATAGAATTAATAAACTTTGTTCTGACGTGGGGATTTATTTGTTGCAACATTATGCATGGTAAATAATTGCATATTCAAGATCGTGTGAAATGGGCGACGGGGAGAATGGAGGAGAGACATTTATAAAAAACATTATTTACAAAAATGATATCCACATAGTCGTATTCTAATCTATAAGGCAAGTAACATTTAAAATATGTTGTTTCATGATTATCTTCAACAAGTCAATACAACACATTCATATTACCAGTGGTCAAATACAAAGCTTTGCTGCAATAGTCCGTGTGCAACAAACCTGTAYGTCTTTTACAGTTTTTTTCTCTGAGAACAGTAGGTAAGCAGCAAAGTTTTCATCACAGACTAAGCAGTACCTAGGCCATCGTAGACTAAAGGTATAATATATCTCATTGCACGTTTAGGCAAAAAAGGCCAGCCATTAATTAACTTATTTAACTTAAATCTTAAAAATAGACCTGTGTATCTTAATCCACAAATATTTATAAACATTTTATACATGAGGGAGTTCATAAAATGATACAGGGCGATACCCTGGGAAATCCAATTCACTTCTGGGGCTTCCCCTGGGTTCAGAGGTGTCACGGCGAGGTTCTCCTGCACCCTGTGCCCTCCACCCACCAGCCCGTGGCCGCAGGACCRGAGCTTCAAACCACAACCCGACTCGATTCCTCTCTCAGACCACAACTAACGTTTCCATACGGATTATGCCGTCAGAGCAACCGGGTGATTTCATCAACCTTAGAGCGTTTYGGAGTGGAAAACCCCTCCTGCGTGGATTACGCACCCAACAGCAGGACGGCATGTCGGCAGTGATTCACCCTCTGTCCAGAAAGAGAGAGATTTCGAACGGAGGAATAAGATATTCTGAATGCCTCGCTAAAACCTGGCGTGTTTTGTCACATACTGCTTGGCCTGTAGTGAAGTCCTGCTTGCGTGCAAACCTTTGAAGAGCATCGCCCCACTGACGCTTGCGATTTTAAGAACAATTGTCAGCAGCGTTATCTGCAGTCCCTCCGAAAGTGAGAGGGGAGGTCACGCAGGAGGTGGGGGGGTATTTCTGCAGATCTTTTTTCTAGCCTTGCAGTGAAATAAGAAAATACCGATGATCATAAAAACTCCCCGGCTCTGCAAGAATTACTTTCCTTGGGAAATTGTGAGAAAAAGAAGAAAAGAATAATTCTGGCTATGAAAYGAAATCTTTGGGACAGTAATTTCTTACCGGGAAAGTACAATATGATGATGTTATGTATTTTGGTATGGTAAGCTTCAAAATTAAGTTTTTTAACCAAGACATTTTCACATAAAAACAACAAAAGGGTAGGGAAAAAAATCCCTCCATATTCAATGTATTGAAGTGGCTTTTCTCAAGTAGACGTTGGGTGTTTGGGTAACAGACCCGTGGGCCAYATTTCCAGAAAAAAAGGTAAAATGGAGCAGGATCCCTCTGCGACGCAGGACTGCACCACGTGCCTGGTGGGCACAGGAACCGCACCGYTGCCGAAGGAGATGGGGAACCGAGGGAGGGCTGAACATTTTTAGTAGAAGATGTTTGACTCTCTCTTAGGTCATTTAAAAATATGTCCCCTTTTCACTGCAGCCCAGCCATTTAAAAATGCTTCTGCTGGGAGAAAGCGAAGCGGTGATTCTTGACGTGATGCTCGTGCTGCAGGAACCTCGGAGAGCCGCGCTGAAAGGGTTGCAGGGTGGCTGCTGGGGCATGGCTGCRGTTCGACAGAGTGCCGTGGCTGGATGGTTTGTAAATTTACCTAATTTACAGAATTAGGTAAACGAACACAAGTACGACTTGCGGTGGGGTGGGCGGCACGGCACGGTCTCGGCAGGGACCTCGGTGGGAAAATAATCACCCGTGCAAGAGCTGACCAATTTTTACGACTAGGCACTGAACCCTGCGTGTCTGTGATCACGTTAAAAGGAGAAGGCAGACGGGTCTCACCTGCAGGTGTGCGTGGCTTCAAAATGAGAAGTTTAAGCAGCATATTTCTCTGGTGTTCCCCCTGCAGCCCAAACCCTGCCGTGAGAGATACCCCGACAGCGTCCTGCAGCCTGCCTTGGGGACTGCCTGCCCTCCCCGTCCCCTCCTGCCTGGCCAAAACAGGGCGTCATTTTAACATAAACTTTTTTTTTCCCCCCAACTATGTTTTAAAAAAACCTCTAATAGACAAATCCTGAAAGGGCATACTGAAGACAAAATTAATTTAACTGAAGTAGCGAATAACAGCACTAACATCTTTAAGTCCAGCCCGCGTCGGGAGGAGCACRCGGTTGTGTAACTTCCTCGGCACAAGGTCGTGCTTCGTGTGACAAAGCTTTTGCGAGCGAAGCCACACACGTACGCCCCGAGAACTCACACCAGCTGGGCAGGGRTAGGAGTTTAATGGACAGTGGCCTTACAGCAAAAATAAGAAGCAGCTTTGTAACAGGGGAGTGATATTTAAGAACAAATGCAAACACCAAATGAAAAGCATATTATTTGGTAGCATTTTACACTATTGAGTAATTTCATAGTTATTAAGAAATAGTGTCAAAGTAGAAAATTGGTCTGAAACATCTCCTGTGAGGAGCGTTGTAAGCTGGCTGAGAATCGTGAATATTTGCAACAAACAGAAGAAGGAAAGTTGCAAAAAAAAAGACTTCCTGCTCCTAACGTTTAAAGACCCAAGTCTGCAGGTGTCCATGGGGAAAAACACTCCTGCTTCGTCAGCGGGCACCGTGACCCCGCAGGTGTGGGCTGCTGGCAGCTACCGGGGACCCCAGATGAAAATCCCTCGGGGGAGAGGACACAGTCTAAAGGGAAAGGTCCACGGAAGTAACCAAGCTAAAGCCTTTCTGTGCATGCATCACACCTATTTATTTTTAGAATGCCTCCTTTATTTATCCTTTTTTTTTTTTTTTTTTATCGGATAGATAGATCTGAGCGCAGCTGCGTTAAGGGCTGCCAGGGCTGGAGGGCTGAGCCCCCTTTTCAGCCTCAGCCTGACTTGGCAAAAGACGTGCTGGACCACGCGCTGGGAATCAGAGTGCCGATGCTCAGCTCGAGAAATGCAGGTGACTTGCAGGCAACCGAATCGCTGCCTTTTCAACTCCCTGCTGACGTAGCTGCTCTCTGCTAGCAGGCAGGGAGTACCAGACAGACGCATTCCCTGAAGATACGCAGTTTTTCCTGCCTAAAAGCGGAGGTGAAGCCTGCAGAGCTTGAGGGCCCTGAATGCAACAGGGCAGCGCATCGCCCATGCCCTCTCCGGAGCCAGGGGCTCTCGCTGCTACTATAGAAGCCGGAATTGGGGCTAAACATCCCTATATATGCCCCTATTTGGTGCTCTACATTTAAGTCTGATATGTCCAAGCTGCTGCTCATAATCTTTTTCCTGCTGAAACCTTATCAAAGCCAGGTGGAAAGAAGACCAGGCTCCCGCACTTCAAACTTAGAAGCGCAACTGGTCTGTTCCCCCTCCCCGCGTGGGGTGGGGGGAACGCTGGGGTGCCACGCTCGTACGGCATGCGGGAAGACAAATACCTGACAAAATAAGCATTCCCGGGGCTCTGCCTCTCTGCTCAGACACCATCAGGGCAGGAAAACTAAACCATCAAGGTGGACCAGCATCTCCTTGCAAAGGAGTCCAGAAGGGCGGTCGTACYGGGAGGGAAAGCGGAGACACGCAGTTCCACGCTCCTGAGCAAACGCCCAGGGAGCTAAAACACTCTGCAAAAAATTGGCAAAAGCAGTATGCAAAAAACCTGTCCCAAACCGCTGGTTTTGGTCCCAGTGTCGCCGGCTGGGAATAGCTGTTTTGTGTCACCTGCCGGTGGCTGGAGGGGGGCCGTGTCCCCCGCGGGGCTGCCAACGTGCCGGCACGTCGGATTCAGGTCTGCCAGGCAATTYGCCCCAGAAAGGGAGCAAGACTTTCTCATCGTTTCACCCGGGCCACGAGGGCTGCATCCCTGCGCTGACACGCACCCGGAAAATGCGACCCCCATTTTGTGGGACAGCACAAATGGGACGAGCTTGGGAGCTTTGGGTTATGGGGTTTTTTTTTGTTTAAAAAGCATTTAAAAACCCAATGCTAATGTAAACACCTTGTCTTTCGAAAGAAATATAAAGTAAAATATCTATGTTCTGGTAATATTTACATTATAAAATCCTTATTTTCAGGACTATGACATAGATCTCTTTTGGAAGCATGAGTTTATAACAATTGTACACAGCATGAACCAATCATGCAAAAACTGACTCTTAGATTTTGCCCTGTAGTCCTGTGTCAGAAAAGGGGTAGGTTACACAGTTTGTACATATTTCCATTTCAGGGGGAAAATTATTAGCGAAGTTGAACATTCCATCCAGGAGTACCGGCAAGTTTACTTTCAAAAACGGCAAAGATGTATGAAGTCGCATAACTGAATTGTGCTTTATCTTCTGTGTTGATACCTTTTGTGAGCATGCGCACAAATCAACCRCCCTATCATACATATCTCAGCCTGGGAGTCATCTCAGAACTGAAATAGCTCCAGATTTTCATATTTTCTTTTAAGATGGGCATGGATTTCTGTTTTCTTATGTCACTCCAAACTGCTCCGTGAGCAAGCACTTCCCGACATGCACAGTCTACGTTTTCCAACGCGAATGCACAAACCTAATCCTGGCAACATTTATGACTGTAAAATTAGCACTATTTGTCATCTCACACATTTCCGAAGTCCCCAGCACCCTGTTCAGCAGATGCTCCTATGCTTCCCCGTGCAGCTGAACAGCAGCTGCATTTCATTTTGAAAAGATTCCTTCTTTTTTCCCCCCGTATCGCCAAATTCCCCCGTTAAAACAAGCTCTCCTTGGCAGATGCCGCTCCGTTAATGCCACGCACACTAATAGCATGTTGCCAGCAGTAGGCCGAGACTAACGTCAACTAGAAACCAAACGCYGCACGGGCGATGCGCGGAGAGGAGCAGCGCAGTGCAGGAGCCCGGCTCCGAGCCCGCCTCGGCTCCGGAAAAACACAAAAGGACAATTTTTCCCCCCCGCAGCCTCCAGTTCAGCACTTTTATGCACTTTCCCATCTCCACGAGACAGCAGCTCCTCATGCCAGCGAAGGGGGGGGGCCTGCCCCGCGGGATTTCGGCAGCCCCCCCGCGCTGCTCCTGCTCCCCCAGCACCCGCCACGGCCCCAGCCAAGCGCTGGGTGTCCCACCAAGGTGTCCCAAGCCAGGCTTGGGCTGCCTTCGTTCACCAGTGTTTGTATATATATGCTGTCCTGCCTAAGTGGTAAAACGGAAAGGCACGGGGGGGTGGGGGCTGCATGTCTTTAAAGCATTTTCTAAACCCATGGGGTCTTCAAAAATGGAGGGGGAAAAAAAAAAAGAAAAAGGAAAAGGCGAGCAAAGGAACACGGAAATGCAACCAAAAATCTGGAGACTGCTTGGAAAATGCATCCTTAAAACCAGCAATAACTTTTCTGGACACTGCTGTAGGCTCAGGGTTACTACCCAGCCTCTTTGCCTGCTTATTTCCTTCCCTGCACCTCCGCAAAGTGTCAGGGCACGGGGCAGAGRCAAGCGCTCGTCGCCTGTGCTCGTGCTGCTGGGACCCCGGACGGTTACTCTGGCTGGAAGAGAACGAGGGCACRTTCCGGAGGCTGCTTGCAATGGAAATTTGAAGTAAATACTCTTTATAGAAGCGACATTTTTTTCTGCTTTTTTTTGCTGGGAGACTGTATTAGGAACCTCCACATTTACAGCAATATTTTTCTGGAGTTAAACCAGCTAAACCTGAAGATAGAGCTTTTTATTCATCACCGTGAGACATACTAAGGACTGAAGAAAAAGTAAATCAGCATGTCGGTCCTACTTCACTCTCTCTTTATGAGGCACCCCCTTCATAACAGCTATCAATCAGTATTGTATTTAAATCGTATATATTGACAAAATGTAATCTACCTCTGTAAGCATTGTGCCATTCAACAGTACTACTATTAAATTTATATACCACAGTTTAAATTACATCCATTTCATGAATGGTAAAATGCTAAAACTCAAGTGTCTAACTGCCAAAATACAGCCTTACTGGAATGAGTACAATTTACAAATACAATAATTACATTTTAAAACCATTAACAATGTTACATCTAGAAGTAAATACTGTAGGACTGGTCAAGACGGTGTTTTCCAAGGAAAAAATGCTGAAAGTTGTTGACACTTCCAACAGAAATGTCCCGAGTGCAGGATTTAGTTCATTTTCCTTAAACTGTAATTAAAACCCGTTCCACGCACAGCAGTCCTTGGGTATTTTCCATATTATTTTCCATAGACTTGCATAAGCTTCCATCAGTTATCGGCCAAGTATTTACCTAGAAATGGGATCAGAAATCAGCTGYGGGGAGGGAGCAGCTCCGGTTCCCGGGGGATGGCCGCCCGCCTCCGCCAGCACCCCGCACCCGCGGCCGCGCTGCTGYGATGCACGAGCGGCACACGGAAAAATGCTTGTCTTTCCCTGAAGCAATGGGGCGAGAGGAAAAATACTTGTATTTCTCTGCAGCAATGGGGCAAAAGCTCTTCCTGGAGATCCCCAGACCTTGCCTTCCATGCGGGACCCACTAGCAAAAAARAGCCCATGAAATTCAAGGCTCTTGGAAGCGGCAGCAGGATTTATTTCATGCAAGGGAGCTTTTGCCCCTCTGCTGCCAGCCAGCCCCRTCACACCGTCCTGCGGTGGGATCTCTGGGCTTGAATGGTCAACAAATACACACAAGGTGTGCCCGCACAGCYGGAGGGGACCATCAGGGGTTCATGAAAGGCAGGTCCTGCTTGACCAACCTGATCTCCTTCYATGACAAGGTGACCCRCTTAGTGRATGAGGGAAAGGCTGTGTATGTTGTCTACTTGGACTTTAGTAAGGCCTTTGACACTGTTTCCCACAGCATTCTCCTGGAGAAACTGGCTGCTCATGGCTTGGACAGGCGTACTCTTTGCTGGGTAAAAAACTGGCTGGATGGCC
>JASVER010000164.1:903349-930880 GCA_030449065.1 Oceanodroma leucorhoa
CTTTTCCAACTTGAACGGTTCTATGATTCTATCAGGGACACTGCCATCCCAAGAGGAGCCGCCGGCGAGGAACCTACCTGCCGCAAACCTCTTCTTGATGAGGGAGAAGCGGTAGCCGGCGCCGACGAGCTCGATGTCGCAGCTGGACAGCGTGCTCCCCTCGCTGGTGAACTGCACGGCCAGGGGGGCTGGGGTGCTCGGCCCCTCCGAGAGCTGGAATCGGGCCAGTAGAGACCCCACACCTGCAATTTAAAAGTGCCGCACGAGATCCTTACAAGCCCGGAGAGACACGCTGCGCATCCCAGGCCCGGATTTACCAGCRAAGGCAATGAGATGCTGCAAGTGAAGCCCACTCCCACGGTGGTACCTGAGCCAGCAGCATCCCCTGGGGGGGATGGGGACAGAGGCGAACCCCCTCATCCTCCCAGCAGATTTTTACTTTTCAGACACCCCAGCGATACGAAGCAGCTGAGCCGTGTGGGTGACACGTGGAGAAGTGACCCGTGGGAGGCTGCRGGGATGCAACGCGGGGCCTCAGCCTTCAAATGCAGAGAGGGTCAACGGAGCAAAGGACTTGGCAAACAACCGCATCCAAGCCCGGTGTCTTAATACCCTTCCGTGATGCCAAAGCAGTTGGCAAAACAGTACCAGTGGCACGTATCCCCACTTTTCAAAGCTTTTTGCTCCTAGCTTTAAATAGYGTCCTCCCCCGGCAAGCGCCAGCAGGAGGCTGTGTCTGGACTTGTGTGCAAGCATGATAAACGGGTCCGTGTCTGATCTAAGTATTCAGAGTTAATAAAATGCACGTTTGCAGGATTACCTCCATTTTCTGACTTCTGAGAGATATCAGGGATCTTCCACAATATCCTTTGCTGTTCGGCATTCCTAAAAACACATGAAGAAGAGCATTTCTGTAGGAAACAAGAAATTACGAAGGAGTCATTTGAATTTTGCTAAAGGCCGTATGGGCTGGGGGAGCAGCTCCGGTGCCGCTCTCCGGAGCTGCATTTCTGGGAGCTTGGCCTTGGGTTTGACCCGAGCAGGAAAATGCYGCCCTTGCATTGCAGGTGAGCGATGGGCGAGATGCAGCTGTGCCGTGTCCTGCTTCCCCGCTGCAAACACGCATGCCGGTGCCTACGGCACCCACGGCCGTGAATCCCTCTGAGCCCCAGATAAAAGCAGCCAAAACACAAAATAAGGGTTGTTAATCTGCTGCTTGCACACATGCCTTCAGCTCTGACCGCTTGCTTGTGGGAATGGCAAGAAAAAAAAATAAAAGCAGAGCGGGGTTGCATGCTTCCTCCTGCAAGAGGAGGCCAGGTTTGGGTCCCCAGCGTGCCCCCAGCTCCCCCCCGCAGGCACCTCCCGAGGGCGATCCCGCTCCTGCAGCCAGCAGGCAGGACGSCTGTTTTAGGCAGGGAGGTGGCAGAGACAGCAAACGAGCTCGTTGTCGGGTGAGCGATTCCTACCAGACAGCAGGAGGAAGCACAGCTTGAAGTTTGGTTACTCCTCCGTCGACGGGGACGAGGAACTGGACGTTGTTTAGAGCTACCGGTGTGGTCATTGCCTCTGTATTGTATTTGTAGTCAATGCGGAGGTCAGTGCTTGCAGGGTCACACCGCCAGCTCACTGCAAGGTTTAATGGAGTAGACTGAATACCCTGGGCAGATACCTTCCAAAATGACAGAAAAAACATTTAGTTTCCATAGGGGTGAAGGGAGAAATCCCATTTTACAGACGCGGTAATTGCATTTGGTTTCAGAGGGGACAATACCTTGTATTCTCATAGAAAGTTTGTACTGGCCTCAAAATCAGGCAATCTAGTGACATACAGAAGGGACTAGCGGGATAGCATGCCCCCACCTCACGTTATCTCCACTCTGCACTAGGGAAATACCATCTTTTACATCTATAAGTTAAGCACACGTTTTTGGCACAGTTCTGTCTTACAAAAAAACCCCTACCTGGTATTTGAGCATATCCACATTGTAATAGGTGGCTTGCGGTTTCTGTTCCGATACCTTCTTTAGGTGAGTCATCAGATTTGGCATGTTGACCCAGAACTCCTTCGYGTTGGCGTCACTCTGCGTGGTGTCACTGCACAGAGGGAGAATGAACCCTTCGCGTGAGCCGCCTCGGCAGAAGAAAGCTTTTCTACAAAGCRTGCAGGACAGCAGCTGGGACCGCATTTAATCCCACATTTCGAGAAATATTGCCTCCCTCCCGCGCATCTCTGGCYTGTCCTCAGATACCTCCGGGGAGGCACAGCAGATGCAACCTGTAGGTCACCTCATTTTGCAAACAGGAGGTCTAACGAGCAGCGTGAGGCACAAACCAAGCAAACYCCATCAAAGCGCTTGCTCCTCTCCGCTGATGCTCTTCTGCCTGGCAAAGGGGCTGCTCTCAGAGGGAGTGCTCCGGCAAATATTTAAGGGCTTGAGAGTTTCCTTCCCAAAATCAGGGCAGGCTTCCAAGGAAGGTACTTCGGGCCATGTGTTTTTTGCAAAGCACCCTACTTTTCCGGAAACCYGCCTTCCTTTGGGATGCTGGCGAGGCGGGGGCTTACCAGCAGAGGAGCTGGGGGTTTGGCAGGACGTGCTCCAGCCTGTTGTAGTTCAGCACGCGGAAGGTGAGCACCGCCGGAGCGGGGTTGTTGGCAAAGTGTCGGGTGATGCCCGCTGGAAAYGACAGCACCATCTCCCCCGTGATCTTCACGATACACCTGCAGCGCCGAACACAGAGACCGAGGGGGGAGGAAACGGGGGGCTCAAAACGCAGAAGGAGGGGAGGGTTCGCACTAGGGACGGCGTGGCGACAGCCCCCCGCTTCCCACCCCGGGGGAACGAGGCTTTTGTGGTCCTAAACCAAAGCGAGCTGAAATAGCAGCAAAGGCTGGCAGCCCACTAGGGATGGGGAGCGATGCTCATGGGGAYGCCCCAGGAGCACCCTGACCCTGGACCCCCGCCTGGTGCAGCCCACTGACACCCCAGCACGCGCGTGCCGAGCCCAGAGCACCTCCTTTCCTCCCTCCCCATCCCTTGAGATGCTCCTCAAAGCCTCRACAGCACCCCAAGCCTGTCCCGACCCCAAGTCCCCCCCGTATCGACACCCAGACACCCTCAGTCAGCACCTACTTGTTCGGGTCGGCCCCTTTGAAGTACGCGTTGACGGTTTCCGTGAAGGCGGCGGCGACGGGCAGGGTGTCCTGTGCCCCCATGGTGAGGGGGCTGGGTCCCCGCGACGAGCCTGCAACAGAGMAAAAACCTCCACTTCTTACGTGCCGAGAGAAACGGCACCGCTCCCCCCCCACCCCGGGGCCGCGGCGAGGGGGTGCTCACCAAGAGCCCCAGCCTAGCTTTATGGGCAAATATTAAGAAAAAGTCCCCCAGGCTTTGGATGAGGCTTTAAAAAAAACATTTTAATTTTTTCTTGCCCCCCCCCCTTCAAAAGCAAGCAAAGAAAATAAGGGAGGAGCCCCGGCCATGAGCAGCATGCGGGGCAGCGGCACCCCCCCGGCACGGCTCCGGAGGGGCTGCCGCACGGCAGGCTTTGCATGACAGTTTTTGCAGTTGGTTTCTGGGCCCCGGCAAGAGGGGCTGGGGAGGTTCGTTATCCCTCGGCCGGAGAGCTCAGGCTGTCCATGGGATAGCGGGATGTCGGCAGTCCCCCCCCCCCGACGCTGGCTGAACTTTGGGAACCCCAACCTGCGGGGACCCCCGCGATCCCCGGCACGCTCCCCTCTCCTCCCCGGCGTGCCTGGCAAACCCCCCGCGGGGCTGCTCACCCCGCAAAGCCCGCGGTACTCTACGGCAAATCTGCAAATCGTCAGAAATCTGGAACTACGGAGGAGAACGTGGGACTCCGGGTGCAAAAGCTAAAGCAATCAATCCACAGTTTATTTAGATGGTAAAAAAAAAAAAAGAGGAAAGGTTTGCTTCGGTCCTGCTGTGCGTCYGTGGACGCTAGCCAGGCTCTAAAATAATTCAGCTCTGCATGGTCACACGCAGGTTTCCCTTTGCTGGCCGGGAATGTCTGTCTCCGAAAAACATTTGAGGATGAAAGCATCACTGCAAACGTATGCCAGAAGCCCCGGGCGTGCTGGAAGCCCTGCGTGGGGGGCAATGCCCCTCTCCCCGCGCCTGCCACCAAGAGGAGAGCGAGCGGGGGCTGTGGGCACGGCAAAGCTCTCGCCTCTTCCCCGGGGAAAGTGCCGAAAGATCAACCCGGGGTTAGTGCCTGGTCGCCCACCCGACGTACAAGGCGCTGATCCCCCGGGCACCCGAAAAAGTCCTCGAGGGGTCACCACCCCTGCCCCGGCACCGCCRGTTCAGCCTTATCTATTTTTCCGCAACGCACCGTTTTGGAACCGTTTTTTTAATACCACAGTCTGTACAGCAGGTTAAGCACAAGGATTATTTTGCCCCAACCAACCTAAAAAGTAACGGCAAAGGTGTCCAGAGGGGGAGCTTACCCGGGAACCCCCCACCCCCTTACTCCGTTACCTTCATTTACAGGGTCTGAAACGGGCTATTAATTCAGCCCAGGCTTTCGTTTAGAACATGGAAGCATGTGCCAGCTGCAGCCGAAGCCGCACAAGATTAAATGCCGGCCCGGGGAAGGGCAGCACCTCCGCAGGCAGTGGGGTGAGGGAAAAGCAAAGCGACTGAGCGAAATGCAGCGTGTTTCTGGTGAGCTCCCGCTTTTCTGCTTGGACTACCTTCAGAAATAATCCCCTCCCTTCTTTATCTGCTGCTTCCCACCGCCGCCCCGTTGCCTGTTGCTGTTTGCCTYGCATCTAAGCAATCTGCCGGGGGTTTTGTGTGACGTACGGTAAGGTCCCGGCTCGCTGCTGCAAATTTTGTGCGAGTGAATAACAGGGTTTGGGCTCAGGAAAACAGGATTCATAATATCTCCCGGGGAAAGCACTTCTGTCACTTAAATTACACTTTGAGTTTTGATATATTAATTGTGAAAAAACGTGGCATTCGCAGATGAAGATCCCCCGCGCCTTACAAACGCATCCGTGCAGGCAGCGCGTTAACGTATAAAACCAAAGTTGCTCTCTCCTAGAGGCACAGATGAGCCTCTCCGGGGCTGGGATTTTCCCTTCAAATATCTAATGTAGCCTAAAAGGGTGTGAAAAATTAATGTAGCCACGCGTCTCCCTCTTGGTCATACGTCTTAAGAGACTCAGGGGAATAAGTGATTTCAGCCAGAGCCCGGCATGACGATGCTCAGTAAGTGCAGCGCATCTGGCTGTCCCAGCAGACGGGACGGGCAGACGGAGCATCTCACCCGCCCGCGACAGACCCATCGCCACCCACACATTAATTATCCTAACGACCCCAGGGAGGCAGCGTGCGGCACCCCGAGGTCCCGCTTTTGAGGACACAGCCCCGAGCTGCGCATCAGGGACTCRGCACACATCCCTTCAGGGAGCAGACACTTCACGTCCGTGCCAGCCCCGCGTGATGGCACGGGCAGCTCCCCAAGCCCCCCCCAAACACGCAGATTATCGCAGCCACGCTGCAATACCTGGCTGTGTGGGAGAGGGGACATGCAGGGCCACCGGGCAGCACCGCGGACTGGGAGGGTAACATATTTTTTAGAAATTCTTTCCATAGGCACCASAGCTGTGGTTATCGCAGAGCGCAGAGAGCACGTCCTCGCTCCCYGCACCCAGAGCAACGACCCCCCGGCACGTCAAATCCAGCCGAACGCGGTGGGATATTCTCATCACACCCACCCAGAAATACAGATGGGAGTCAAAACCATCAATGCAGACCGGCTATAGAGGGGTGAAAACTGGAGGCATCACCCAGCRGAGGAACATCAGGCTTATCTCAGCAGGGAAGGTGAGAGGAAGGTCTTTAGCTGTCCAGCAGCAGCGAAGCCCACGATCCTTGACAATATAATCATTATTCTTTGGGAGAGAAAAAAAAAGCCATCTCCCAAACACACACGCTCCGACTGCAGCCCGGTTTAGCCTAGACCCTGCACCGGAGCATCAAACGAGGGGTGGGCGCCTCTCATACCAACGTATGAGATTCCCTGATTTTCAATCTCTCATTTCTTCCCCCATTTCTCTGTACGTATATGAGATTTCTTCATTCTCCAAAATAAAAAATCATATGTGCARTAATAAACCGGCTCGTCTCACGTATCTCTATTACCAGGCTCAGCTGGCCTTTGAAAATCTGAGTTCATATGAACAGCAACAAAACATCCTCCACGTCTCTAATCTGACCTTGAATAAAAATCATGTGGATATAATTGGCATTCAAGGTTCTCGGTTCCCTCCACTCTCCCCTCATGAACSTATATATTCTTCTCTTAATGGCTTCAGAGACTAAACAACTTTTAAAATAAAATCTTTAATGTAAAAACAAAAGTATAATCTATTTTAAGCCCTAGAATTCTTTTCCAGAAACTTGAGAGACAAGTCTAGTTACTGTGGCACGCCTCCACCAAAAATCTGGCTTTTCAGTGACTGCTTCAGAAGTCATTTTTAGAAGCTTTTCATTTTGGCAAAATGACCTGATAATACCGGAAGAAAGAAAAATCCACTTTATGGAGCTTTGGATGCAGCCATAAGCAGCGCACCAGGTTCATCTGCCTTACTTTTCCCTACACCAAGGTGGAAAACACAGCCGTGGAGGAATGACAGCCGAGCACCGGCGGTCCGGGCACACGGCCCTGCCTGTCTATCCAGGAGAGCATCACCAAAGCCGCACCACGTCTTTTCACACACCAACAAACCACCCCACGTTCTGCAAATCCACGGATCTTTGCAAAAAAAGCCCGAGCCCAGAAACAAAAGATCATTTCTCTTCTGGCGTCCCGTGCCCTGAGTTACAGATACCAAGCTCAGCAGATCTCCTTTCACCTCCCTAGAGACGAGCATTGAAGTTTTAGCTTTTTTTATTTTAAGTTGGACTCAAAGATTTCGGGATAGATCAGGAAATACAGTGTGTGGAAGCGAGAGAGCTCTTTCCCGGGATGTGAGAGGAGCCTGGAGCCAGGGCCACGCTCCTGCAGCCCTGCGGCTGTGCCGGCCGCCCGGCATGCCCTGGCCAAACCCACCCCCTGCTCTAAACCATTCACGCTGCCAGAACAAAGCGCAAGAACTCAGATACACCCTTCAAAACCATTAATAGGCTAAACCACAAGAAACCCAAGATGTGCTCGCGGTGCTGGTGCTAGGCTGAGCGAGGGGGAGGAGGGAGCACGGAGCGGAGGAGCCGGTGGGATGCGCGGTGCCGGGGTACGCGGGCRGAAGGCGGCTGCTCCGACCCAGCCCGCAGCCGGCACAGCCCTCGCCAGCCCCTGCCCTGCCGTGTTCAGCTCTTCCCRAAGCTCCGGGCAGGCAGTTGGCACCTGGGAAAGGAAACCCAGGATGGGGGTTTTTTTTGCTGGAAACAGCAAAACCGCAATGAGGTTCAGGAGGAAGCCGTTCCTCCCCGGCCACCTCCCAGGTCTAAGCCGGGAGATGCCGTCGGAGCAGGGACCTCAGGGCTGATGAAAAGGCCAGAAGGCRGGAGAGAAGAAACCAACCCCCCTGGTCCCCACCACCTCCATCCCCGCCTTCTGCATCACGCTCACCAAAACGGGCTTTGCTCCATAAACACCGACACGCCGTGCTCAGCGACCAGGCAGCGCAATCCCGGCCCACTCGGCTATCTGCTGGAGGGGACAGGGACCGCACGCTTCACGGAAAGCCAGACCCACGGGAACCGTGCTCCGGCATCTCCCGTGCCGGCGGCRTCCCCCAGCTAGCCCCAGCCCAGCTCTGCCTGCAAGCACCGCAACCGCTTCAAAACGCTTCCTTTGGGTTTTAGAAGCGCCCGTTCCTGCTGCTAGCAAACCTCCCCGCTTCTCTTTTCGTTTRAAGAAAAACGTCGGCGTGGTGTCTGCGGCATGAGGCTTCCTCCAAAGCCTCAGGGCTCTTGGAGCGGGGCCGGCCGTGCCTCTGCCCTCTCCGAGCTCAGAGAAGCTGCCGCCCGCCCCCAAACAAGCTCTTCTCCCCCYGCATCCTCCCCACCGCGCCTTCTCATCCAGGAGGGACCCCGAAACCCGCGACGCCTCCGACCAGCACAACCTGGTGGCATTTCAGCTACGCTTGCKGGCAGCGCCGGCACGCTCCCCGCCCCTCGCCGCGGAAAAATCTGATGGGAGGTGGGGAAGGGGCCSCGGCTTGGCGGAGAACCCGTCGCCCTTTGGTTTTTAATTAACCGCACTGTGYCACAGCCCGCTCAGGGTAACGAGCAGCTTGCGAGGGAGAGTAGAAAGAAGCCCTGGTTGACAGAGTCAAGTTCCTCGGCAGTGCAAGCGGTTTCGCTCTCTGGTTTTCACCGCAGTCTCGGTACGAGAATATTCTTTTGGGTTTTGGTTTGTTTGGGTTTGGGGTTTTTTTTTGATAAATAAACAGGGAAACAGATCATCGGGACAAATGGCACAAATCAAATCAAAATTATTCTGGTCGAACTTGCGATGTCATCTAAGTAGCCATAGCATTTCGCAGGGAAAGCCGGACTGGAGCCTTTGAAGGAAACCCCGGGAGTCAGAGAGCAAGAGCAAGGGGAGCAAGTCGTTACCGGGTATGCTATGCACTACTTACCTTCGAAAGTCAAATAAAACTTTCCTCTGTCAAACCAAACGAGGGAAGGCTGTTCATTCTCTGTATGGCCAGGAGTTGAAGCGGGATGGGAAAGGTTAAGGAGAGGGAGAGAGAAGGACACAGTGTGAGTCACAGAGCAGGTCATTTATCTCGCTACGGGGAGGGGACGAGGCGCTGCAAGCCGTTCACGTGCAAGGAGAAGGGGGGGCTCTTAAACTCTGGTTTTGGCTTAGGAGACAGAAAGCAGAAAGCAAAGCTATGGAAGCCCAGATGGAAGAGTATTTTTGCCCGCTTGGTAAGGATTTTTGGGGGGTTTTCTCTTTTTTTGTCTAGAGTAGAAGAGGCTTCTCGGCTCCTGCGCTCCGTCAGCATAGTCTGACCGCACTGATTTTGGCACAGGCCTTATCCTCTTCGCCTCCAGCGATGTCTCTGCCGTGCTGCAGCAGCAGCAGCCGGCGTTTCCCCGGCGGGATGCTGCAACCGCATGCCACGCCGGTGTGCTAAGTAAGTGTCAGTGAAACGKAGGTATTTTCTGTTGCATTTCAGGACATAAAACTTGCAGATAAACAGACATACGCACACAGAGCAGATGCCTAGCTGGAATTTTTTCCTTTCCCATTACAACCACCTGCACTCACACYGCCTCAAAAGCCACGTTAGACACCAGGTACTGTTGAAATAACTAGGGGTAGGGGGAAAAAAAAATGGCTTTTTGAGCTGTTAAATGAACCCTTTTGAATTCAGGAGGTGATAGSCTTTCACCTCGCAGTCCTTTTTGTCACTGAGAAACTGTCATGCAAGGTGCTGCGAGCGGTGGGTGCCGGGGCTCGGGCACTCGGGGCGCCCGCAGCCACCCGCTCCGAAGCCAGATATCTCGAAATCGCCCTGCTAGTACAGTACCTGCGGGCGTTTCACAGCGCCTTTCAAACGCGGGCGGTTTGTCAATAAAAGCATCATCTTCTGATAACATAAGCGGAAGAAACGCAAAGGGAAAAAAAATTAAAAGCAGCATGAAAAACCAAATCCCAAATGAAATCAAGCAGCGCACCGTATCAACGGAAAAAGACAGAGAAGGATTTTAACGAGAAAAATAACGGAAGGGGCGCTGACACAGAAATAACAGCTTCTTTCTTTGCAATAAATTATTCAGACTGCACATGCAACCACAACGAAAGCAAACCAGCACAGCACGGAGGACAAATAAATGAAATAACTCTTCCACGTGCTCTTGGACAAACTCCATCGGACTTTGCCACAGGGAACAAGAGACGGAGAGCGTGGTGGAGACGGACCCGGCGGCAAGCCGAGGGCTGCGGGCAGCCCCAGCCAGGTCGGGGTGTCCCAGCCCCGTGCGGGTCCCACGGGACCCCCAGCCATCCCCAACCCGCTGCCGTGCCCACAGACCTGCCCCGTCCCTGCCCACGCAGCCCTGCTCCCGACCCCTCCTCTGCCCTGCACACCTTTCACCTGATCTTTTCCTCTTTCTGCACGACAAACCCAGGAATTAGAAGCGCTCTCTCCTCCGCTGTGGGTTTGCAGCAAGGTGAGCGCCGCACGGATGCTCGCCCAGGGCCGGTGCCCACCCTCGCACCGGTGGCTTTGGGGAGATGCTTGGGCTTTCCCGGAGCGGCTCCCAAACCCCGTCTGCCCCTGCCTGGCCCCCGTCCGGCTTTTCCCAGGCCAAATCCTGGCAACGGCACCCGCCGCTTGGTTTGCGTGGAGCTGGAAGTGCAAAACCTGCAATCTGGGGGTGCTCCTCCTGGCTGCCCYGTTCAGTGTCCCCCTGCCGAGGGGTGACCCGAGAGCCCTGATTTTGGCTCTTTTTCAAGGAAAGCCCCCGCGGAGGAGGTGGGAGCCACTGGGGCCAGTGGGCACAGCTTCTTGCCCCTCCACAGCCCTGTCAGCCCCCGCTGCTCAGGGTGGGTAGGTCATTAAAAACATCAAGCAGCAATTTTTRTTCACAAAAATATATGTGTTAAAGAAAAAAAAAAAAAATTTAAAACGAGAGCCTAAGGGACCCGTTGCCCGCTCAGTCTACAGGACCAGCACGCAGCCCCCATCTCATAGCCACTTCTCCCGGCCTCCTGAAGCCCCCACGACCGTCCCTGCCCTCAGCCTGGCTGCTCCCCTCCACCAAAATCATGTTTACCACCGTGGCCCCAGGYGCCCCGCGGCCACCGTGCCACCAGGCACCGGCCGAGGCCACCGCCAGCCCCACTGCCGGCGGCTCGCTGCCGAAGCTGCAGGACAGCGGGCACAGACAGGACCGACAGCCGACACACCGGGGATGCTCGGGGCTGGCCGGCCCCTTGCTTGAGATGCATTTTYTTTTTTTTCCAGCAGCATGCTGTGACGGTGACCAACAGCCGGCGAACAGGTACAAGCATCTAYGACACCTCGAGAGTGAAGCAAACGACAGGATGGAGACGCGGGTCGGAGACTCCAGCGAAGCTACGGGGAGGGCTGGGGTGGGCACGGGYGGCCACCGGCACCGCGGGGACGGCACCCGCCGCCCCATCGTCTCCCAGCCATCAAAGATGGTGTTGGGGTGGCGATGCGGCCGCTCCCCATGGCTCGTAAGGTGACGGCCGGTGGGAAACGCTGCAGCCAGGACGGCGGCTGAGCGCACACGAACACCGGCCAGGTTTGGGTTTTCAGAGGGTTGGGGTTTCGGCTCCCCTCTGCAGAGCCCATCTGCCAGCCTCCGCCAGCCACGGCCTGCAAAGCTCCTTCCCCGCCACGCAAACCAGGCGTGCTCGTCACAAAAACCGCGGAAAGAAAAGAAAAAAGGAGGAGGGATGTTCCTGGTAGAAGATGGAGCTGCGGGAAGCGAGGGGCGGTGGGGCCGGCGGCTGGGTGGGATGGCAGAGGAGGGTGCACCGGCAGCGGGGACGGAGGGGATGGAGGGGACGGAGGGGATGGAAGGGACGGAGGGGATGGAGGCGCAGGGGACCCAGCCCGTGGAGCCTGGGAGCTGCCAGCCAGACTTTATTTGCATTTCTTGTCTCAGGCCCTGGGGGGGAACCTGGGGAGGGTTGGCAACCCCCATGTTTTTCAGGACATTCCTCCAAAAGCAAACTGCAGCGCTTTGTTCTCGTCTAGGACCTGCCAAGCTAAAGGTTTGGAAAAGCCTTTTCCAAGACCCCGTATTCCACTACCACTTTAAGGGGAAATGYGATTTGAAGACATTCAAAGAGATTTAATATTAGTTGTCTCCTGGATCCCAAGGTCTGGCTTCCAGCCTCCCTCCCCTCCAGGGTACAAGCATCCCCCGCAAAAAAAGCTTATTTTGACCAAGTTTACAAACCATAAGCACATTTTATGTTATATTTCACTTAGTGATAACCTCTACCTTCACCAAACGTTCATTTTTTCACAACATTTGGAGCTGCCTCAAAGAAAGCTTCCCTAGCAGCATCACATTCGTGATCCGTCACACCCCCCACAAATCCCTTTTTGCATTTAAAAACCTGATGAAAATTAATGAATGTGAACCCGAAGAACAATCTAGCAAATGAAAAGGTTTCAGGAATCTTTTAAGGACGTTCAGAGGTAGGAAAGGTGAAAGAACAGCAGTGCTGTATGTTTTTACCAACGGTGGGAGTGGTGGCTGCACTCAGGGAATTGGTGGAAGATATGGAAGAAGTACTTTCAGCACGGGCTAAAGGTGCTATCGGAGGAGGGCTGGATGAGTGAATAGGAGGGCTAAAAGGCCTGGACTGTAGAAAAACATAAAATAACAAAAGGTTAAAGAAAATATGCACAGCGACATTTGCATCAAACAAAGAGAAGCTTTTGCCTGAAGCCGTAACCCTCTGTACCCCCAGGCCGGCCGGCTCCCYGGGCGTCCCAGGGCAGCCCCGCCGGGTTAGCGCAAAACTGAACAACTCTAGTTCTTCTAGTGCCAAGGGCGTTTTAGTCTGGACCTAGAAAAATGGCAGACGATTTCCACCATCTTGTGGGGCTGGGCGTTTGAAGTCCCCATCCGCAYCGAGGACAGGAGCTCCAGGAGCCATGGGATGGATTTAACGCGCCCGGTATCGGGAAGGGAGCGGTGCCCACCACGTGCCAGCTCACTCGAGAGCGGCTCATTGGGTCCTTATGGATCCTTTGGGAATAATTTTATATCCATAACATCAATCCAAAAATTCCCTACAACTTACCTGAAGCAGCCCGGGGTGGTGGGGCAGAATCCGGCAGCCCAGCCGGCACGGTACGGYGGTGGGGAGCCCCCCCCAACCAGACACCCTTCCCGGGACGGCCAGACCCGCGCTGCTTTAKCCCCGGGCGCAGCCGGACCCTTCCCACGGGCACGGTCCCTTTTCACACCCGTTTTCTGCCTTTACGGTAAGTGCGAAGCACCGCTCGCCGTGGCTGGCATCGCCGGGCTGCGCCGGCAGGCAGAGCAGGAGGGGTTCACAGCCCTTTTCCCATGCGCAATTTGTCTCGGTGAACAAATTCTAGACAATTTCAACCAGCCCGGGCAGCACCCGCCGGTTACTTGCTCTTAATGACTCGCTCCGCTCCGTTCATCTGTCTCACCGGACCCGCCGCCCCCCCCCAGCGCGTGCAGCCCCCGCGCACGCCACGCTCCCGCTCGCGAACGTACCACGTCGGCGACGGCGGGCTTGCCGGGGGGCAGCTTGGGCCGGGAGGGGGGCCGGGGCGGCGGCGGCGGGGGGGTGCCGCAGGCGGCCAGCGGCGTGCCGGGGCGAGCCGGGGACGAGGAACCTGCAACAAAGGGGAGCCGTGAGCGCGCCGCAGGCCGGCTCCCCCGCCGCTGCCCACCCCCAGACCCCCGTGCCCACCCCCTCCGTGCACCAAGCGAAGGCTTCTCCCCCAGGAGCTGGCGTGGGTGCCCACGCACGCCCGGCACGAGCTCCCCTTGACCGTCGCTCCGCGCCAGCGGCTTTGCACGGGAGAAGAGCTGGTCGGGATTGCCGAYGCCGACGCGTTTCTCGCCGGGGCTGCCCATCTGCGCCGGGTACCCGGCTCCCTCGGCCGGGAATGCTGCGCAAAATTGTTATCGSAGGAGGCTTACGGCTTTCCTGAAAACCAGACGTGGGCGGGAGAAAAACGATGCTTAACCCCTGCGGCAGCTGGTGCCGATGCCGCAGCTCCCGGGGCTCCGCAGGCGGCACAGCCGGCAGGCCACAGGAACGAGGGGTCCTGGCAAGAGGGGCAAAGCTTCGTCCGAGCGAAGAAGAAGAAGGGYGGAAGAGCAAGATTATCAGGTTTGCTGGGAGCACAAAGCGTTTCCCAACCTTCTGGAAGAGTTTCAGAGAACAAGAGGGTGCTGTCATCGGGGTTCTTGTGGTCCCAGCGGCTGCTGCCTTGTTGCGAAGGGGGATTTTTTGCAATCAAATAGAAATATTAACAGATACTTAAGAGGAGACCCAGCAGACTATCTTTCTCCATGTACAGAAATTCCTTCCGAGGTAAGTTCAGCAACAGCTGGTGCTGTACAGAGCAGTCGGAGATTGCACCAAGACAAGAGGGGCGGCAGGAGCGGGGGGGGGGGGTGCAGACCCCATTTTGCAGGACCCCTGAGCTGGCGTTTGCTACCCGCCTCCGCGGAGCACAGCAGCGCGTTACCATCTGCAGAGCGGCGTGTTTCGCTCACAGTGACAAYAAGGTGATGTCTTTAGCTTGATTTTTCCCACTTACAAGAGAATCAATTTACTAAGTTTTCTGGGCGATAGCTCAGGTTAGAGGAAATCTCAAAGGTAGATCTATAGAAATGAGACTGAGGTAAATGACAGAAAGCTAAGACAAGAGATGGGCTTGTTTAAAGAGAATGAATCCTGGCCATTCCTTTGTGTAACTCTGAGATTCAAGCCATTTAGAAGCCTAATTTGGGAACCAAAGTTTGAATTTTTCCTTCCTTATCCCAATAAAAGCCCTAAAAAATAGGAATTATTCAGGGAAATTAACCTTGCAGCACTAGGTTACAAGACGGAGACTTCAAGGGTGCATCTTGCCCCGGCTCAGGAGCGGCCACCAGCTAGCCAAAGCCCTGCCAGACGTTAGCTTTCACCCAGGGAGGTTTATTCTCCAGGTGTTTAAGGGCCCTGGAAGACGGATGTACCTCTAGATATTTTCTGCAGCAAGAAACTGTGGCAGCATGTTGTAAATCAGCATGAAATCGGAAGCCTGCCGGGATGCCGGGCCCCAGCCCTGCCTCGGTGACACCCTGGAGCCGGGGCTCCCGTGGGATGGGAAGGCAGGAGGGTGTCCTGGGACGGCTCTGCTCCATGGCACCCGACAGCCGGACCCCCCGGGCCCTGGAAAGAGGGAGAGGGCAGGAGCAGGAGGGGTGCCAGATCCGCACCGCGCGCCCAGCCCGCCCGCCACGGGGTGCAGCTTTCTGAAGATTCGCGCAATTTTTGCGTGCGTATTTTAACGCTCTGCCGTTTTACGGCTCGCCGTCCCGCGCTGGGCTGGGTGAGGCTGAGGCGTCAGCGGGCTGCAAAGCACGCCGAGCTGAGACAGGAGGTGAGTTCTTGGGAAGAGACGTGGATTTTCCCAAAGARGCAGCGCTGCCGCGCTGAGCGGGGTTTCTCCATCCGTCCCCACGCGCGGAGCCGCCGGCACATCCCCAGGGCAGTTGCTCAGTTGGCATGGGGGTGGAGAGCAGCGGAGGAAGCAGCTTGCTGTTTTCTGCTGCCCATCTCCCGGAGAAGTCCCAGTTCCCACCAGTGCCACCGGCAGCTGGACGCTGCAGCCCCCGCGCGGACCCCCCACCCACTCCCCCACCCCACAGCACCCTCACCAAGCCGGCACGGAAAAGCCACCACCACTGAAGCGAAGCCACACTCGCAGCCACAGCCACGCTCGGGGGGGACGCCCCCAGCAGCCCCCCCGCACCCCCCCGGGGGTGGCAAACCCCCAAAGCAGATAGATAGCACGGCTTTCGGGCTGACGCGAGGCTGGTGACGGCGGTGGGGCACGGGGCTGGGGACCTGCGCACCCAACGCACCCATCATCTCCCACCCTGCACGGGTGGAGGTGCCTGCAGGGCTCTTGCGGGGGTAACGCTCTCAAAAATAATTTCTGGTGGATGCAGGGCGGCTGGTGGGGGCGGGGATTTGCACCTCACGGCTGCAGCGGTAGGGTAAGTGCCCTGGGGTCAGCCCCTAAAATAACACGCTCAGGTTGCACCTTCCCAAGCGCTGGGGGAGAGCTTGTGTAAGCTGACCTCTGATGAGCTCGTTTGCCCTAACGGACACACAGGCATTTATAATTAAGCAGGTAAAGCCAGGCAGCCAGACACACCTCTAAGGTTCTGCCCTTGTGAGAGGTTCACCCTGGCAGCCATTTCTCCAGACCCGGAGAAGGGGGACCAAGCGCCCTTCAGACCCGTTCCACCTCCGAGCTGCGAGTTATTTGGTCTCGGCAGCCCTGGGGTGACGGTATGCGGTGACCTGTCTGTCTGCAACAGATTTCAACTCCCCTGGTGCTGGGGCTTGCTCAGATTACTTGCCCGAAATGTTTCCGCCTATATTCACTCTGAAGCCTACTGAGGACGGAGCTGCAGCAATAGCAATCCTATGCCAAATTTTGCGTCGGGGGTTACGTGTGTAGCAGAGGTGGGAAGGGCGGCTCGCAGGAGCTTTGGGGAAAGGCTGTCAGACCCATCCGACACGCAGCGAGGGAGAGGACRCAGGAGGCCAAGGGCAGACGCCGGATGTGGAAGCACGAGACGGCCGGGTGGGAGCGCAGGCACCGGGCACAGGCACAACCAGGCGGGAGGGGACGGCGGATGCGCTCACGGCCACACGGAAGCACACCCAACGCCGCGGGACGTACCGCTGGTGCTTCCCGTGCCGCTGCTGGCGCCCGGTCCGGGTGAGGAGACCACCGTCCGGTAGGTGGGCGGCGGAGGGGGAGGTGGGGTCGCTCTTTGTCCCAGCCCAAAATCTTTGGGAGAAGCGGCYGGCTCCAAGTTATCATCCTTAAGGTGGGGCTGCTCAGAAACCTTCTTGTGAACCTCTTCCAGGTGGAGCGGCGAGGGGAGCGGGCGGGAGGGCTCGGCCGCTGGAGCATCGGCTGGGCTGCCCGCTGCCGCCGGCGGGGACCCCGCTTTTTCCCGAGGCATCAACTCCGGAGTCACGTTTTCCGGGGATTGATCGGAAAAATTGACCCACTTGTCTTCTGCGTTAGCAGCAGCAGACTTGGGGGATAGCACAGGGCCAAAAATGCTGTCCAAGTCATTGATGGACGGAAGTTTGTCACTTTTGAGCTCTGCGGCTGTCTGGTCCCCTCCTGTGGTCAAAGTAGTTTATTTTACACTTAGCATTAACCCAGAGAGCTGCAGTCGTGCTATTCTCTACGGGGCTCTACGTCAGCTATTTTCTAGAGGCCATGCTTTAAAAGCATGTTTTCTTATAAGCTGCCGGGAAATATAATTCATGTGCAAGACAGTTTCTACGTCAGGCCATGTGCAACGTGCAGTGAACCACACTGGACTGAAATACATACACTGTGCGAGAGCGAGCAAGCACCGCGAGCCAGGCCCTCCTCCTCCTCCTCCATCAATTCATACACAACTGTCCTGTTCCACCCCAAAATTTACCGCTGGCTCTCAGCCTTTGTTACGTATCGTCTAAATAACATCCTTAGGTCATTATCACCACTCTGAATTATCAGCAGACATTAAACGTATGCACTCCGCTCTCTTGCACACTCCACTATATATATCTRTATCTCTCTATATGTATTTATAAACACACATATATAAATATATATTTAAACATGCTGGCCTGACACTCTCAAGAACTGGTGCTGGGCGTGCAGTACAGGAAAGCAGACAGGGTGTATGTATTTCAGTTGCAAGCAGCAGCAGCAAAGGGTATTTTAGGGCTCTGCTCACTAACTGAGCTACCACACACCGATGCTCATATCTGACTTCATAACCGACACGGAGACAGGATTCATCAGCAAAATGTTACACGGCCAGAGGAGGAAGATCCCCCCATCCTTCCTTTCYGACCCTGTTTTCCTGCATTGCTCTTCCCCGAGGGCTGGAGCTCTGGGCTCCTCGTGTCAGCATCCCGCCCCCGTTCCCGCGTTTGGGGGAGCCATCTGTGGGTCTACGTTTAGGCAATAAATTATAGTTTTGCTAAAATAGAAAAAAAAAAAAAAAAAAAAAATCAACCTCTGCCGCTTGCTTTGCTTGATGCACAGGCTGAAGCGTGCAGCAAGCCAGACCCCAGCAAATAAACCGTCACACAAATGCGCATTGCATTTGCTCGTGTTGATGAATCTACATATGTAGGTGGACACTCTGCCAGTCTGGCTGCTTAGATAAATGGAAAAACCACGATATGGGAGCATGAATGAAATATTGATGGATAGGGCAGTAAGCTCAGAGCAGCGGATTTCTTCGTGGCGACGTTAATCACGCCCGGAGGTGCTCTGTATGCCCGCGTCCATACAGCATCCCCGTCCAGAGACCAGGGGCTGCCCCCCCTTCCTCCAGACCTGCACCTCCGGCAGGCAGCACCCTGCCAGCACCATGAATTATATCCTTATAAGCGCTTTACGTCCTCTGGCTGCATTCAACCTCTTGCAATCCCTTCCTTCAGGCTGTCCCTTACTCCAGGTACCGTTTCATYGTCCCTCTCCTGCCCCTCGCGTCCCCAGCTGCCGGCCCGGGGGGGCTTTTCCCACCTTCCCTGACAGCAGTRGGAATGTGGGGGGGCAGGACCAGCCCCCCGGCACAGGCAGGTGCCCCATTATTTCATAAGCACAGACTGTGCAGTGCCCCTCCGGGCAGTAACAGGGCTCCAGTTATTCCCAATTTTGAGCAGGACTGTAAGGTTAACGCTGCATTTCGGTTCTAAAAGTGACCGATATCAAAGGCGGGGGGAGGAGAGAGCATTAATTTCACCGGGGCAAGACCGGCTCGGGAGCCAAAGGCATCTTTGCACCGCTTCTAAAAGCATCGCCCTGACTGCAGCATCCGCTGAAGCGCCAGGAATGCAAGGGAGAGAGGATGCACGAGGGCCAAATCCGTATCCGAAACGCAGCCACGGGGACCCGACCCCCCCCAGCACAGCCCCCGCGGCCTCTGCATCACTCTACCGGGGCCGTGCAACGGCACGCGCGAGGRGGCACGGCGCCGAGCTTTTACCTATTCCCACCGTCAGAGGAGAGCCGGTGCGCGGCGGCGTGGCCGGGATGTTTTTCGGTGGGAGCGGTGGCGGCGCTGCAAAAGAGAGCGGAGAGAGGGCAAAAGTCAGCGGCAGCGGGTTGGGGAACGTGCACGGCTCCGCTGGGAAAGGGGGGATCCGGCAGCGTGCTGCCGAGGTGGGAAGCAGCACCAGCCCGGGGATGATTGCTGGGCGAGCAGGAGCATCCCCGCAGCCCGGGTGTTTATAGCGTTTCGCTGAGCGGTGGCTTTTTTGTTGGGTTTTAGGGTTTTTTTGGTGGTGGTTTTTTGGTTTTTTTTTTCATTTTTAAAATCTTAGATTGTACTCATGTTTTCAAACCTGAATTAACATTTTAATTAAAACCTGTAGCCTCTGAGGCACATATCTGCCTCCGCGTTTCTCACGTGCCCATCCCGCACGGATYCGGGAGGAGGAGTGCCGTGGCTAATTAACCCCGCGCTGCTTTACAGGGCGTTTTTGCAAAGCAGATGTAAATAGCATCCGAGTGGGAATCTCCTGGAGGAGCAGCCCGGGAGGCGTCGTGGCTGCTCTGGATGCGGCTCGGCACCATAAAGCAATCACTTCAATCACAAATGTCACCTTTGCAAGCTCGCGACTGGAGGTGGCCTTGACCGTGGCACATCGGCACCGGCCAGCCGGCAGCGCCAGGGCTGGGGGGGTGGGTTTGCCGTGAAATCGGTTGTGGTAATGGGTAGTGAGGGGGAAAAAAGGAGCAGGGGAACAAGGAAAGAATGACTGCGCAGCTAGGGAGGAGGAAAGGCTGCGGTTCCCCCGGCTGCTCCAGGCAACGGGGAAAGCCGCAAGGAAAACGGGGGATTCGGGGCTGCGTTGCCCTTCCTGATGTTAGCCCGGAGAAACCGGTGCTTCCCACCTTTYGAGCCGAATAACACGAGCGATCGGGTACCCCTCACCTCCGCGGGCAGGGCGGGTTTAACCGCTGGCTCCGTGCAGGTCGTTCGCCCCGGTCGGAGGGGTCGCACCTCGCTAATCGRGCACGCGGCGGCAGAAACGCGTTCCCCCAGGGGGGACGCGCATCGCCTCTCCCASCCCGGGTACCATCCATCCCATCCCTTATCCCGTCTTTCCTCCACCCCAAGGCACTGCAGCGAGAGTCAAGCCAGGGGAAGAAAAACCCCTCTGACTTGCTAAGGGATTAAAATGTTACAGAATTGCACGGTACAGGAGCCTGGATGAGGAAAAGTAAGAGATTTGATTTCTGCATATATTCATTTGTTTTCAGTTGATAACCTGCACGGTCACTTACTTCCAGTTGGAAAAGGTCTCGGTAGCTTTGGGGACTCTACGCTTGCGTTGACGGGCTGGACCGAACCCCATATCTCAGGCTGATCTAGAGTAGCTGAAAAAAATCAAAAATAAATGAATACACATGCAAGGGCATTGATAAAACTCTTTTCTTACAAATACCAACACACACCCAGATGGGACGCATCCATCTGAGGCTTGTAAAGAGAAGAAACCAAATAGTGACAGAAACCTCTCATTAATTAAAGACAGGGGGGTTTCTGTAATGTTCGATAATTACAAGCTTGCCCGATTTTTAAACAGGTCACACAATTAGTTTGACACTCATGCTGCTTGACAAACAAAACAATGCCATTTATGTATYTGGAGGCTTACTGCATTACGTGAAACATTGCATTAATTACAGAAATWGCCTGGAATTTTAGGATACACAGAAAAAAACAGGTATTAAAATGAAAAGATCCGATTATATTCACACAGGTTGTAGGGGGAAAAAAACCCTCTTCTATATTTAAACTTTTTGCACTGTTCTTCTTAGCTTGTGTGTTGAGAGCTGCGTGTAAACCTAGTTTTGATTAAAACAATTAACCAGAGTCATTAATTACAAGGCATAACTAGGCTACAAGTGGCAGCGGCCATTTCACGATAGCGGAGCGGAGCCGGCCGTCTCCGGGAGGAGGAGACCTCGCCGGGAACAAACCGCTCCGGCGGGTGAATGGGGTTTTTCTTTGGGGAGAACAAGCCTTGCAAGATCACTGCGCTTCGGGAAAGAAAAAAAAAAAAAAAAAAAAAAAAGGCTTGGGAGGAAGCAAAGTGTCCCTATATTCCTGTCCAGGGGAACGCTGTTTCTGGGAAAAGATGACATTGCTGAGATGACACCTTCACGGGGAGCTGTAAAGCATTGCCAGGCAGCTCCCTCCATATCTTCCTGCGATTAAATCAGGGTGACGCCGAAACGCTGCCGCCGCGGCAGAAGCTAACGGCCGCCGCCGCTAAACACACCCCGCTTCGAGGGACGTCTGAGCCTGCTAAACAGGCAAAACCGGGGCTTCATTTGAAAGTCAATATTTGTAATACTCGTTAGCTGCTCTCTTTCAGGATCTGTCCCAAGACCACATAATTAATTGACTTAAACACTTGCTCTGCTTCTGTATAACCCGTATAAACCCCAACCCCACACCGCCTGTAACGCAACTACCCGCCCTTCGCATTCCGCTTTAATTTGGCTTTTCCCCCCCCCCCTCCTTTAAGAGGAGGGCTGTGGGGTGGGTRACCGGGGCTACCCTGCTTGCTGGCAGAGCTGGGCGCTGCCAGGGGCCACTGCCAGGAGATGCCACCCATCGTGTCCCCCCCTCCCCGACCCACCRTCCAGCTTCTGCTCCTCGAACGCCGACTCCAGCGGGGGCCCGAAGAGCGGTGCCAGCGCGGCGGGGTCCTCCCCGGCTTTCTTGCTGCGGGATGAGACAAGGGCAGAGGAACGCCATGAGGTTCAGGTTTGTACTCAGACCTCGCGTTTGAGTGCCAATATGTATGTTTTTCAGGGAGTATTTATGTTCTGGGCTAACAGGCACCTGGCAAAACACGGGGTTTCGGGCAGAGGAAAAAGGAAAGGAGAGCGGTAGCCCTGGCCATGGCACTAGGGTGCAAACCCTGTAGTGCCCAGGCAGTCGCTGGGGCTCTGGGGATTGCTTCAGGGTTGGTCAGAGCTACTCCAGTCTGCACGGAAAAGGAGGAAAAAAAAAAAAAAAAAAAAGAAAAAAGTCAAGGTCTGGACGACGCTCAGGTCTAATGCACCTTGAGTAAATATCTKCATCAATGACATAGTGGGATCRAGGGCACCCTCAGCAAATTTGCAGATGACACCAAGCTGAGTGGTGCGGTCGACACGCCTGAGGGACGGGATGCCATCCAGAGGGACCTGGACAAGCTCGAGAACTGGGCCCGTGTGAACCTCATGAGGTTCAACAAGGCCAAGGGCAAGGTCCTGCACCTGGGTCGGGACAACCCCCGGTATCAACACAGGCTGGGGGGTGAAGGGATTGAGAGCAGCCCTGCCGAGAAGGACTTGGGGGTACTGGTGGACAAAAAGCTGGACATGAGCTGGCAATGTGTGCTCGCAGCCCAGAAGCCAACCGTACCCTGGGCTGCATCACCAGCAGCGTGGGCAGCAGGGCGAGGGGGGGGRTTCTGCCCCTCTGCTCTGCTCTGGTGAGACCCCCCCTGCAGYSCTGCGTCCAGCTCTGGGGTCCTCAGCACAAGACAGACATGGACCTGTTGGAGCGGGTCCAGAGGAGGCCACGAAAATGMTCAGGGGGATGGAAYGCCTCTGCTATGAAGAAAGGCTGAGAGAGTTGGGGTTGTTCAGCTGGGGAAGAGAAGGCTCCGGGGAGACCTTATTGCGGCCTTTCAGAACTTAAAGGGGCTTATGAGAAAGATGGGGACAAACTTTTTAGCAGGGCCTGTTGCAACAGAACAAGGGGGAATGGTTTTAAACTAAAACAAGGTAGATTTAGACTAGATATAAGGAAGAAATTTTTACAATGAGGGTGGTGGAACACTGGCACAGGTTGCCCAGAGAGGTGGTAGATGCCCCATCCCTGGGAACGTTCAAGGTCAGGGAGCACCCTGATCTAGTTGAAGATGTCCCTGCCCACGGCAGGGGGTTGGACTAGATGGCCTTTAAAGGTCCCTTCCAACCCAAACTATTCTATGATTCTAAAACCCTGCAGCTGCCCAGGGCATGCTCCCGCTGAGATTTGTCTTCACTCCATCCCAACTAGTCTGTTTGCTTTTCTAAATCRATCTATACCCGCAGCCCACGCTTGCCGGCTCTCCCTGTCGATCAGGCTGGAGGCRGCTTGCAGCAGCGGGTGTCCTCGCTGCTCTTGGGGGAGAGCGAGTATGGACGCTGTGCGTCTGAAACCAGGGGTGCCGCTGCCATCAGCGCCTCAATTCTGCACGTTTTTGGTCGGCCACGCTCCGGGAGATCTGCCCTCGCTGCCTGGGCACCTCCAACTCCTTTCTCATTTACTCGCACAGCACCTGAGCAAAGAGCCCGYGGACCCAAAGCTCCCTGCGCCTCTTGCATCCAGCGGCACGGAGCCTTTACTCAGCTTATTTAAACACCAAACACAAACGTTTGCCTGTCTCGTGAGCCTGAAAAGTTATAAAAGTGATGTTCCTGCAGCGGTGTCTCTGATGAGCCAAGTTCGGGTAGCTCAGCTAGGCGATGGCAATGTTTGTGCGGCAATAAACACCCCTGAACTTGCTGCGTTATTCTGGGGTTGACCTATCCAGGTATACACGAAAAAGGATCAAAATCTGGAGGTGAAAACAGACGCTTCCCATTGAGCAATGGTGTAAGTGTGCAACTGCCCATCAAAACGTTTAAAAACCACATCAGGATGATGTGCCTGAACGATCTGTGTTGGATAATGATACCGATGGACTCCGTACTGACCTGGCGGGGTCCAGCGTCGGCGTGGAACGCCGGGGCCGCGCGATCTCCTCACCTGCGGCACAGGACGGACGGCGYGGGGTTAGAGCCGTTCCCCTGCCGCCCCCCGAGCGTCACCCCCAGCCCACACCCCACGTGTCCCGTCCCACACCGGCTATGGAGATGCCAGCAGCAAAAGGTCTGTTTTATTAGTTCAGATTTTATCTCTGTAGAGAACTAGACTAGGGAGCTGCACTGTTTCTATAGGGTACCCCAAGGATGTCCCCTATGGCCTTCTTTAAGGAAGGCATTTGGGTGCATCATTTCTGCCAGGACCCCTTTAAAGCGAACCTAACCTCCTCCCTTTTCTTTTTTCACCCTCCCCAAAATACCACCACCACCACGCTGCCGTAACTACTGTTCTTGAAGGCTGCAGAACATACTTACTGGATAAATTCCTTTTAATCGTCCCCTGGAATTAGAAACACACGAGGTAAGCGGAATGCACAGGGCCACGGGCGCGTGGCAGTTGTCCCCCAAGGAGCAGGAGCAGAGCAGCCCAGCAGATGTGGCAGGAATTGCCTATCTACCTCGGCTGATAGTTACTGTATGCGGCTGAAATACGCCCGGCTGCACGTGTGCGTGGTGACATCCCGTTTGCTCCCAGCCTACAGGGAACAGAACCACCCTACCGAGAGGATTTTGAGCCACGTAAAGCCATCGCCTGGCAGCGCTGCCCTCGCAGTCCCCCTGACCGCGAGTGGCTTACGGGAGCCCCTGGCACCCTCACCCCATTACAAGCGGCTTAAACCCCGAATCCTCACGTTTTGACGGGCTGCAAATCGAGCTAAGCCAAACAACCTATTTGCAGCAATCTAAATCCTCGCTCTCGCCACGCAACGCAGACGTGCCCGCGCGCAGCGAAAGCCAAACCCCCCCCGCAGACCGCAGAGGCTGGGGCTGCAGGGCGGGGGGGGGGAGCGGGAGCCCCGCCGGAGGGGATGGGCAGCGGGGGTACCCCAGGACCGCGAGCGCTGCCGCTCTGCCTGCGCCGAAGCCGGGTCTCCGAGGGTTTGCAAGGATGCGGGTGGAGGATGCCCATCATCGGGGACTCCTTTGCATTGGCCCGGGGTGGGGGGGACGACAAGGTCCCGCCATCACCTGGGGTCACACAACRGGGCGGCTAACGGCACCGGCACCCCGCTCCCCTTCCCCTGCGCTCGCCACGTAACCCCGGCACAGACTCGGAGCCCCCCGGCCCCCCCCCGTTCCCCGAGCGGCAGGGGCAGAAGCAGCGAGCGCGGGTGCTTACCGGGCTGCGCCGCTGCGGTCAGCGAGAAGGAAGAGAGAAGAGACACCTGGTCAGAGAGCGACAGGTCAGCACCCCAAGTACCCCCAACGCCCATCACACCCCTCCGGCACGGCTTCACAGGCCACAGCGCCCGAGAAGGGGGGGTTCGCAGCCCCCAGCCCCAGCACCCGCTGCTGGGAGCGCAACGCCTCGCTCCCACGGGCTGGTGGGTCACCCCGGCCACGGGGCAGGAGGCAGGGAGAGCGCAGCATCCGGAGGGGGAACCCCACGGAACGGATGAATTTCCCCACTTTGGGCTCAGAAGAGTCTGAAACCCGTCCTCTCGGGAAGGCATCACCATCGCATCCAGCAGCGCTGCGGCAGCGGAGGTCATCGACCGCTGACGGGTTTTTCTGCCTTCTTGTACCTTGCGATGTGCAATGATGTACGTAAAATGTGCCCAGATAAAAACCGTGCCCTTTACACACCTTGTCCAAAACCACCAGCTCTTTCACCCAAACTACACCCCCAGACTATGCACATTYGAAGAAAAGACAGCCTAGCTCTATTTTAAAATACTCTAAGTTAAATCAAGGGAGAAGGAAAATAATAAGCATCATGCCTTCCAAAATGCTAGGATTTGTTATTTGCATCTTACATATCAGCTCTAGAGACATGCAAAACAGGGACCATGCAAACAAGAGAACACAAGACTCTGTTAAAAAAAAAATCATAGGAGATAAAAAACTGTATTTCTTACCGGACTTCTCCTCTAAAAGAATGCAGAAAAATAAAAACAGAAARTGAGAATATAAGATATTTTCTATAAAGGGATAACAGAGACATAACAGATTTGTATTACGACCAGAAGCATCGGGTGTATAACTGTTAAACASACAGCAAAGCAGAGTCGTGCGCGCAGGCTGCCGTTCATTCAGGCAGAAGATTGGAGCGATAGAGCATGTAGAAATACAAAACTTGCATCTGAGCCGTCTTACGGAAAGGGTTCACATGCTTTGCCGTTAGCGGGCCCTGCTAGCTATAGAAAAAGGCCATTTCGCAGCCTGTTTCATTCCTTGAAAGGGTCTGTATGAGAGCAAAGTCAAAAGCATGATTTCTACCCCTAAACGTGCCTATATGTGAGGCTATTACTTATCAGCTTTGCCCAGGGACTGTTTTTTCAGACCACTCCAAAGCCCCCRCTCCTGGGGCTGAGTTTTCCGTGGTGCGAAGAGCGAAGCGGGCGGAAGGAAGCAGGGAAGAGGGTGGGAGGCGTGAAGCTGCCGGGCCGTYGGTGGTAGGGTAGGTGGCACGGGCACCACCACGTTCATACTTCTCAAGGAACGAGACCTGAGCTCTCGGGCTTCAGGCRGAGGATGCGGCTGACACCAGTTCACAACAGCATCTCCAGTTTTCTTCTTATCTTCAGGTTAAGGCACCGTAACTTGCACCCCRAAGGGATGGGGAGGACAGTGCCTACGGACACGGCATCTCCCGTCCCGCTGCTCTCTTCCAGGAGAGGCCGGTGCACAGGAGGGACGGGGAGGGGGGCAGAGCGCGGCTTTGCGGCTGGTTTGGGAGAGGAGACGAGCCCGGGATAAGGGCAGGGACCCAGACAGCAAAGCATGAAACTCCCATGGATGCAAAACTCCTTCAGACAGCTCCTGCCTGGGGCACCGGTGCTTTCCCGGACAGTGGGGCTGGCACCGCTTGCCAGGACCTGGTTTGCCGGGGAGCGCCTGGCTGCTCGGCGATGGCACCGCTCACCTCCCCGTCTGCACCCTTTGGCTCCGTACGCCGGATTTTGGATCCCGACATGGGGAAGCAGCACGGTTCCGTCTGTCCAGCCTGGCACAGGGCTTTTCCCCGAGCCCTTTGGGTTGAGCGGGGCTCGTCTGCACTGTTTTCCAGGGAGGCACCGGCTCAGCCCCAGGCTGTGCTCCGCCGGTGGTGGCCAGGGACAGGGATTTCCCCAAAGCAAAGCACAGAGTCTCCCAACCCAACGCCCAAAGGGCAGGATCCAGACCACACCGTGCCGGCACACACAGGTCCGCTCACCGCGGGCTAAATCCTTCCTAACCAACGGCAAAACTCTCCCTGACCTCAGCAGGAAAAACAGCACGGAGAAGAGGAGTCACAGAATCATAGCCAGCAAAATGCACATTTTGTGGGGTTTTGTTTTGCTGGAAAAGGCGAGGTGCAGAAGAACTACTGACCGCATCAGCCTAATATTTGTATCCCGGTGTAAAACTATTCAAGCATTTCATCAGTAAGAATAAAATTAATCAAGGAACTTTGGACTGCTAGGAGCTGAGCATAACCATTTGATTATTTCTTAATAGATCTTTATTTATTGCTAGAGACAACATCGCTTCATATTTTTTGGCTAGGTTCTCTGAAATCCCTACACCGCAGGCTGCGGTGCAGAATCAACAAGCAGCGTCCCCCCCCTCCTCGGTCGCGGCTGTGCCAGAGCCACCAGCCCCATCCCGGGATGGGCGAGTGCCGGAGCAGTAAATCCCTGTGGCAGGGGCTTGCTGCCAGCGAGGGAGGCAGAAGTAAAAGCCACGAGGGAAGGAGAATACACCAAATATAGACTTGACCCCTTAAATAAGTTCTTAGTGCTTTCCCTATCCCATTTTTAAAATGTTGCACTATTTCCTCTCRCCTCCCAAAATAATGCCGTCTCCTACACTATATACGTATACACGTGTGTGCACCAAACTGTCGGGGCCACCACTTTGCAAAA
>JASVER010000164.1:930979-965648 GCA_030449065.1 Oceanodroma leucorhoa
CCCCTTGATCAAAATTATCCACATATTTGGCAAATAATTGCCAGTCTCCAAAACTCCCCCCCCTCTTTTTTGCTGAATTTTGGTGGTGGGTTTTTTTGTTGTTTTTTGGGGGGTTTTCTTTCCTCTTTTTTTTTTCCCCTTTTTTTTTGTGCTTCCCAAAGCAGCCGACTGCAGTTTCTAACCCTTGAATGCTAACAGCCAGACGCTCCCTGGTCACAGCACATAAAGCATCCAGAAGTGCACGTCACTAAAAGGGACCAAGCATCGGGGGGAATTGGTGCTGGAGGGACTTGGTGTTTCCAAGGACAGTGGCTTGTCCCAGAAGCTTTCATTAAAATTGGCGACGTTGTGTTGGTTTGGAAAGAAGAAATAAAATGCAGTCATTTTATTTCCTCTTCGYGTACAGTTTGAGGTTCATTCACACTTCAGATACAAGCTAATTATAAACCATAGAAGGCTTCATCTGAAAAGACACTATAGCCCACACTAAAGCCCACTGAAAGACAAAAATCAAAYCTTTTCACGGCTGAACAGATTGGGATGAGATAACAGAAATCTTGACAAGCCTTAGGAAGACCAGACTGATGGTATTTATACTGGGAGGGACGAAGGAGACAAGACCTTTCCTTCCAGGAACCCCAGATTCACCCCCCCGGGTAAGAAATCTCCCTCTAACATTCCATAGCAGTGGTGTGGAAAACCCCACAGATGCTTTCCCTGTCCCAGGAATCAGGGCAAGACCCATTCGATTTGTGTCCTGAATGATGACCACATTGAAAGATGAGGAAGAAGGGGAAAAAAATAAGGGAATAGTATATTCTGATCTCAGTTGCCCTGTTTTATGAGTAGGAAAGGGAATTTTTAAGACATTTTGAACTGGAAACATCACCACAACACATCTGAGATCTCCTTGCAGTCACATTATTGCCTCTATATAGGCGAGACCCTATAAACAAGGACACAAAGGCAAACCCTTGGCGCCTAAGGAAGAGCCCCCTGCTCGCYCGGGACGAGCCCTGCGGAGCATCGCTGCTTTTGCAACCCGGGGAAGAGACGAGAAACGCTGAGGACTCACCACGGGGGATGGAGACAGTGCAATGTTGCCTATCGACGCCTTCAGCTCGTCCACCGTCGCCGCGCTCTTCAGGATGTCTTTAGCCTGCAAAGGCTTGATCTTGATGTTGAACTTCTTGTGCGCCTCTTCTTCCTCTTCGGATTCGCTCGAGGAGTAGAAGTGCTTTCCTTTGGTAGGTAGAGCACAGTTAAAGAAGGTTTCCTCCYGCTGCGAGGGCAGAGCCTTGGCATYCAAAGGCTCAAGCCTCCCTGAAGAGTGGGAATTAGGTGTTCCCCAAATGCTTATCCCGAACGCCCAAGGGCAGGAGCAGCGCGCAGGGRCAAATCCTCCCGCCCTGCCTGTCACTGCCGGGATGTTTCACTGCTTTATCCGTCTGCGGGCAGAGGACACGGGTGCTCACAGCGATAAAGCCAGCCCTGCTTTAGCCCCGCAGCGATCTGCATCTGGGTTTCCTCCCCATCGCGACCGCACCGGCTCATCACCCGCAGCAGTGGCAGAGGAAGAAATTCTGCTTTTCCACTGACCCCCCCCTCCAGCTGACGGGATGTCGCGGGCTCTGTGGGGCACCCCGCCGGGGTGCTCCCCGCCCCGCTCCCGCCTCCTCGCTCCATGGTGCTGGATCGAAGGCAATTAAAAATTCTGCTCTACTGCCTCAGGTAATTCCCTCCGGGAGCCAGTTTTAGCTGCGGAGTGGCAGCTCGAAAGGGAAATAAAAGGGGGAAAATAAATAAYGATAATAAAGACATAAAAACAGTCAGTGCCCTGCCTGTGAACCCCAGCTCATCTTACGGTTTGTAAACCGAGAGGCAAAGCCAACAATAAAGGATATAGCCTGGTTCTTCGGGTCGGATGCTGTATCCCTCCTCATCAAGCTCAGGTGAATTCTGAATAGGGCACAAAAAAAACCCCAAAAGAATTAGGAATGCTAATTCTGTTCCTGGAAAGCTGGAGCGGCTCTTTCCTCCTGCAGGCAGCGATGTCCAGCGAAGCCCCGTGGTTGCACGGAGCAAAGGGCACCCGTGCTCTGGCACGGCACCCGCTGGGGCGTTTAGCGGGGGCTGAGCACCCAGAGTCGCTGCAGATCAATTTTTGCAGTGCTCAATTTTTGCCGAAATTTTTTTTTGCAATGCTTGGTTGCAACCCAGGGTTTTCTCCAGGTAACCGCAACACGCTGCAGGCCCGGGCAGCGCTCCCCTCGCCTGCAGGGCGTCGGGCATCGGAGCCACACAGCTTCTGGGCAGCTTTATGCTATTTAATTAACATGCAGATACGAAACACGTATCTGGACACAACTAACACCTGGATGTCGCCCAAAACGGCAACCCAGAAAGCCAAAACGGCAGCATGGGTCCCCGTCGGGAGCTGCGTGGGTGTTGGATGGAGGGGAGGCTCCTTGGGACACTTACGTATCTGTCCCAGTCGATCTCCGCATAAAATCCATTCGGGGCTCCATTCGTTTTCTTCTGCAACACATCGGRAAACAAAATTTCCAAGTCTTAAATTAAGGAAACAAGAACACGGCRTGCCTTATACGTGTGCATTGACACGGCTGGGGTGCCGCCGGGTATCGCTGCGGCTGCCTGCGCGGGCACTACGGAGAGCCGCTCTGCACCTCCACCTCAGCGATACACAACAGCGTTTCCCACTTCTGGAAGGTCTCCCACACCAGAGAGCTAAAAGGCTTTTTTTGAACATTCATTAACTGAACATGTAACATTTCTTAAGGAAGAGAGATGAAATGACCCTTTCTCCGCATGCCGGGGTGTTCCAGCCCACGGGGAGAGCTGGTGAAGGTGGAGGCTCCCGATGCCCATGGAGCACAGGTAGCACCGCTATCTACCAGGAGATAAACACCTTCCCCAGCTGGAAGAAGGACTCGGTTTCTGTTACCCAGCAGCCGAACCGCCCGCAGAGCAAGCCGGGTGTCACTCCTGTCACCCATGGGGTGAAGCCGGGTTGCAGCAGTGAGAGGCGCCCGGGCTAACCCAGCTGGGATGCGGCGTTAGCGCACGTCACGACACGCCAATACACACACACAGGTTATTGCTGCTTCGCACCGAGGCGGGGGTCTGGTCTGGAAGGAGACTTTGGGCATCCATCGCCTGCGGGACCCTTTGCTGGTCTGCTCTGAGCATCCAAAAACCGCCCAAAGCTCCCGCTGACCACCGCGGCCAGCGAGCAGTGCTGCAAGGCCAGCTCGGGGACTTAGGCTGGGTTCTCAATTTTGGGCACCTAAATTAGGTAATGCGGGTGCYTTCAGCTGCCAGAGGTAGCACCCCCCGCCCCAGCACCCTGCCAGGCACTAATGCAACGCACCGCCCCGGGGCAGCAGCGGCGGGGCTGGATGAGGCCACCGGCACCCTCGCCCTCCACGTTTCACCCGACGGGCCTCACGATGCTGCCCAAGAGCGGAGCAGCCTCGTTAGAGCTACAAGGGTGAAAAATCAGACGCTGGATGCAGTTATGTGGGATTTCTGCTTTTCCCTCRGTCCGTTTGTATTTAACCCCATCTCTGTTCCACTCATATACATCCACCTGACTGAACCTAAATGGTATTTCCTATATTCTAAACAAAAATTACTCACTGCTTTTAACAACCCTTTCGTAGCTGTAAACCAAGCTCTGTTTTCCTTACCGAATTTTTTTTTCCTCCTTCACGCACACTCTCGGGTTTGCTATTGCAAGGTGGCTCATTGGGATGAGGGCTGGGCGGCTGGAAGGGATTGGGGTTTGGCAGAAAAAGGGTTAAAGTATCGGGTGGTTGGTTTGGTTTTTTGTTTGTTTGTTTTTTTTAAACACACAAAAATAAGTTACAAGGAATTAGCAAACACACTGCACAGTTTTGTAAGAAAAGGAGGGCTCAGCTGTGGCTCCATTAGGAGTAAGCGTGGTTTTTACTGGGGGCGGGTAATGGGGCTCTATTCAGCAGTCAGAGGATTTGCCTCTGGGCCACGCCAGTGGTTCCAAATGTTATGGTGAGAACAGGTTGTAGAAGGAAAAGTTATACTAAATGTCTCCATCCTCCAATTCCCCTGCCTCCAATACATTCAGTGGCTTCATTATACCCCCCCAAAAATTGCGTTTCTGCATCCTCCAGCTTGCTGGAGCACTGGAGACCCTGTCCTGCCCTGCACCGAGCTTWAACAGCAAGCCACCCGGAAAATCAAGAATAGGAGCCCGATTACGAGGGCACCCGAACTCACCCAGGGTCCCTGCGCCCATGCCTGGCAAGAAAGGGCTGCCCACAGCACTTCTGCCGGTGGAGGGAACGGCTCCGGGCTGCTCCTTGCGTTTTATTTATTTATTACTGCTGAATAGAGCCTTGGTCAAAGCGCTACCTGAGCTGCAGACTCTGKTTTTTTTAATCGCTATTTCTTAACAAGTGGCTTATGAACACAGGGCGAGCCCAAAGCCAAGGATCTTGGGTCAGATGTCAAAAAAAAGTGATCTCTCTAAAGGAGGAATTTGGCACCCCAATTTTTGTATGGCTTCGTAAAAGACACCCCAGCACCGTTCTCCCTGCCCAGCCTCCCGGGGGTCTCTCATTTTTATTTTAAGGTGAGCTTCTAACGCCTGAATTTGCTCAAGGAATAACGACCAGCACAGTCCCAGTCTGAACCCAACATACTTATTTGGAAACTTGAAATCAAACAGCTAAAGGGGTCGTGGTCCATCTACTACCCAGACCCAGCAGGGGCATTTCTATCTAACACCATAAATAAAAGCAGCAATAATTCAAAAACAAGTATCCCCTTATTTTCAGTTTAATATAGAAAATAAAAATAGGTATTGGAAACAGCTGTTCTGGCAATTCTCCCTTAACTCGTACCGCAAATCCGACCCAAGCCAATTAGTGGGAACAGAAACGAGGATGCRGAGCCGGGGGTTTTTGCAGGACACCTGGTCCCTCTGCCCACGGCRCTCGTCAGGTGTTTCTGTAGTGTTATTTTCTTTACGTTAATTTTGTAGAAAACCTGGAATACGTCATTATTTTAAACAGATAGCTTCCTACTGAAATTTATTTTCTATATTAAACAGAAACAAAAAGACTGTTCACCAAATGCTGATGGTGGCTGATGGAGGAATTAGCGTTTAAGGGGCTGCGGCAGGAGAGGAAAGCGGGACCGGGGTCCGTGCAATACTTACGATGCCGTCCCTGTCTGGCGACCCTCTGCAAAGAACAGAAAGAAACGCAGCCGCGTTAGCTCCCAAACCGCACCGTCCCCCAATTAACTTGTGGAAATGGTTTTCGTAACGAATCCACAGCAGTAATGGTTTTCATTATGAAATTGTCAGCAAATCTGAATTACCTGCCATGCGCTCCTCATGAAACCCACACAACGGTCTCAGTACCACTGCTCTCATGTTATCAGATGACAAATTTTACATTTATTAGTAAATAGAGTGCTCCTGCCGATGATCGCACTCTCCCGGCTGAGGAGCTGGGCTGGCTCCTCCCTGCGCCCATCCCACGGCCACAGCCCTACCCTGGGTGTGCATCCTCTTGCAGAAGACAATAAAAAATTACATATGGAGTAATTTTAGAGATTTTTCTTCTGCCAGAAGCACCGTCACTTCTTTTTTGAATGGATTTGAAAATTGATGAGACCCCTCAGGGATCCTAATCCCCARCGGCTTATGGGATTTGGACCTCGGTCACAGCAAACGGCGTGGCAGGCTCAGCAGCTGTACTTAAATGCTGTCTGAGGATGCTAAGTTATTGAGTGAAAAGACAAATATGTTTATGAAAACCAGACGGGCTCCTCCACCTCCCACACGCTCCTGAGTTTTATGCRTTGCCAGAGATTTGCCACAAATTAACGTCTGACTCAAGGCATCATCAAAACCCTGCAGGGAGCTGCCGCCCATCCTGGTTTAACMGAGAATAACGCCTTCCATTTAACTTCTCCAATTCATACCCGTCTGCTTCCCATCTCTCTTATCTCGCATTTAATCTCTTTGCACAAACGTTTCTGAGATTTTTTTTGGAAGTAGCAAAGATCCCCTCTGCTTCCATATTTCCCCTCCGTGCAGGGAATGTCACCTCCCGCTCATCCCCCCAAAAACCAGCTGCGGAGACCCCCCAGTCGGTGGAGGGAAGGGGGCGGCAGGTCCTGCACCACCGCGCTGCTGCAGCTCCGGCGCATCCCGCGTCTCCCCRGCAGCCAGGCAGCACCTCCGGAGACCCCGCACCGCGGTGCCCAGCTCCGGCTCCAGCCGGAGACCAGAGGGTCCGTCTGAACCCGCCGGCCTGCGCCGGGGGATTTGGAGAGCGCTCAAAGCCCTTCGGGGCGATGACCGCCACGCGACCCCGCGACGTGCTAATCACTGCTGCTTGCTAATTGCAGCATCTCCCCCCACAGCGGCCTTTCCGCGAGCTCGTTACCATCACGAATGCCCCAGGATTCGTTATCCCCATGTGCCACCAGCTTCCTCAGCCTCTAAGAAGAGCAGGCTGCTGCGAGCAAGCGTGGAAACCACGGTGCTGGCTAAAGGCAGGACCTAGACRTAGCTCCATTGATTTTCCGTGAGCAGAAGAGGAAGATGCGAAGCAGCCTGTTCCCTGCCCATCCTTCCGACAAATTATAAATGAAGCCGTACACGGCTGGAGCAGGAGCTCCTGGCTGTCCCRCAGCCTGCCTGGCTGGCGGATGGACGGCCACCGTTCCTGGTGACAAGCCCCCCTCTGCCAGCAGGACAATAGCTCGGTGCTGCACAGCCCTCTTGGGATACGCTCCATGTCCCCCCAAATTTTCGCCCCTTTTGCAGCGGGCAAAGCCCCGCAGGTGCCGGTGCAGCACCGTGGCCCYGGGAGCATGGCCAGACCTGCAGAGGCTGTCCCTTGGCACGGGAAACCTCACCAACCACCGCTGAGCTATAAAATAGCTCAGGAAAACAAATTAAAAGARAGAARAAGARAAAACCCATAGGGTTTCTGCTGTGCCAGACATYAAGCACCTGGACGGTGCTGCAGGTGCRGAAGGGGGGTTCCCCACTGCCTGTCCCCAGCTCTGTCCCCAGCACACAGGCTGGACAGCCTCCTTTGCCATGCTGCTTTGGGACATCCCCCCCCAAATCCGCATCGGCGACAGCCRAGAGCCCTCCCTCAGTGCCCCGCTAGTGGTTCTGCACCCGTGCACAGCATCCCCCGCCAGATGTGGGGAGAAACCCCCGCCAGATGTTTTCCCAGGAAGCAAAAGCATCTCTCGCGGCAAAGCCGGAGGAGCGTGCCCTCCACGAGCCCCGTGCACCCTCGCCATCCCGAGCCTGCCCCAACCACACAGCCCTACAAAATATCTGAGCAGACGGGCAAATCAGCAGTTTGGGCAGAGATTAATCTGCTGAAACTCTCAGAGGAGTAATTTTCTTCTGATCACCGCTAACTGTCACCATAAATCGCAAACACCTGGAGAACCGGCTTTATTATCCCTGCAGCACCACCGAGAAAATACCTTATTTGTTGGCCACTGGATGTACGAGGGGWAACAGCTGAAACGTATTTGCTATTACAAGGCTTGATCCAAGGATGACAAATGCCTGCGATGCACCGACTTCCTTCCTGCCCTGGCACACTGGCACCGACTTCTCCCCAGCATCATTATACATTAACGTGGTTTATATCTCATTGACTTACGTGGAATCAGTATCCTTTTCTTTCTTGCGTATACCAAAGGCCTTCCTTGTACGTTTTTTCAATCCTGTGGATAGAAGGAATATAAATAAGAATGCAATATTAACATTACGCTTCAAATAAATCCTCCAAAATGTTCCTCGTTCCCTTGTCAGCTGTAATTCATAAATAAAGTTAAAAAAGAAAGACCCAAACCCAAAAAGCCACCAGCAGGACTTTGCAGGTAGTGTGTACATTTGCTTATGCCTTTTATTTGTTCACTTAACACTTATTGACTTGATCTCAGCATGTGTGACCACGTATTTCACAGTTAATATTKCTAAGCTTACTGTCTTAATTATACACTCCTTTGCTGTGCCGCGTGTGGGTACTCATGCACGGTGGGGAAACCCCTCTTTGCTGTAAAAAAAAAAAAACAAAACAGTTTAAACCATGAGGCTGGTTATCTTCTGCACTGATACTTGATCTGCACAGTGCTTAAAACCATGCCTGGTGCCAACGATGCTGGAGCCAGCCGGGAAGCCACAGATCCCATCGGAYGGAGCAGAGTGGGTTTCTGCAAGCTGCTCCCTCTTTTCCAGCCTAAGAGCTATCCAGGAGAGGGATTTTTAATAACCGCTTGCAGCAAGCACACCAAGGAAGGGATCTGGAGCATYCTGAGCTAGCACGTTTCGCTTGGCCGGCTGGTTTTCATGCAGATGATGTTCTGCTGGCGGTGGCCGCCCAGCCCGACCGCTGGGACCCGGCGGTGGCTGGAAGCTGCTCTCGCGCTGGACGCTGCCTTACACGCTTGTCGTGCAATCGCTGCCAGCAGCACGACAGCAATTAATTTAGGTCMGGGTGTAATTTAGAGATCCTGGTGGCCGAAGCAGCCAATATAATATTGGCCCTTGAGCCTAGAACAGCTATTTCTGCCCTCTTCCTTTTGGAGCTCCTAGGAGTTTTGCCTTGGTCTGGAAGTTACCGAGCGCAAGGATGCAGCAGTGGTCTGGAGCAGCAAATGCAACGGCTCACACCGCTGCAACGAGCTGYGGCAAACAGCCAGATCGAGCGTTCAGGAACCACAGCAGGTCCCTGCTCAGCAGCAGCTCCTTCCCCAAAAATCTCATGGAAAGCAGAGCCAGGCCATCGCCCAGCAACTAGGGACCGTCATGAACCAGAGCCCAGGGCCTGCCGGCGGGGACGGAGGGGAGGAGAGGCAGGTCTGGCTGCGCTGCTGCTCGCCGGGTGCCGAGCCAGCCCTGCCGGGAGCTCGGCCAAGAAGCCACGGGCACCGGCACCGAGTCCAGCTGTGCGGCAAGGAGACAGCCGCGGGGTGAATTTGCAGGCAAGATGAACRCGCTGCAATTGGGAGTCCCGCTAGCCGCTCGCGTCCCCGCGCAGCCCCGCGGCTGCGAGCCTTCCTCTCCCCGACGCGGTGTGCGACGACTTTCGAAGGTGCAGACGAGGCTCAGCGGCACAAACCAGGGTTGCCGCGACCGGGATGCAGCTCACGCAACGCAGCTATACTTGTGCTAAAGCCTTGCTTTCTTGAAAACTACTATCTAGGATTCAACAAAAAAACCTCAAGCTTCTACCTCGAGTGATGTGCTGAAAGAGCCAGATCTCCTGTAGCTCCCTCGAAATCGGCTCTGGACGCCTCAAGAACATGGGAGCACTCGTCCCAGGAGCGGTGTGCCCCGGCACAGTTCATTTGATTGACGCTTTTTGGGGAGACTGGGTTTCTTTGGTCTGCCTCCTGCTTTGAACGTGCCCTTGAATAGAAATGATTTTCCATTTTCCCAGAACGTCCTCTTCTGGGCATTGACCAAAGCACGCAACAAGCACACAATGCTAGCTTTCTGCAGCACATCTGAAATCGATGGATTTAAATTATATTATGAAAATACATGTGGGATGCTTCAGGTTTGCAATACCCTATGGCTGGGTGGTTTTTCAGGCCAACACCAGGACCAAGCCAGCCAGGGTAGGACCAGGAGAGGCTCCAGCAGGTCTCCTTGGTATTGCTCCTGGAGCTTTTAGGTTGGACATTTCCCCCGGTGAAATGGGAAACAAAGGGACTGCTCCTGAAAATAAATCACGCCCAGTGCGCTTCCCTAGTCTGCCCAAAGCAAGCATTACCCGGTCAGGGCTGAAGGAATCACTTACAGGATCCATACACCCCCAGCCTATGGGATCTATACACCCCCAGCCTATGGGATCCATACACCCCCAGCCTATGGGATCCATACACCCCCAGCCGCTAAGGGCAGCACAAGCAGCCGGGAGCGATGCTGAACCCCGCGGGCTCATCCTGCAACCTCGGGCGGGCAGCTTTGTTTTTACTACATCTTGCCTTTCAGCTTCCCTACAATTTCTTCAAGACTCAAGCGAGTTATTAATAACCGAGGAAGGTTTCCATTGATCTCACCCCCTAGAATAACTTCATCCTCCAAACTCAAAGTAGAACAAGGCGGGTCGAAAACCCCAGAAATGAGTTGTTGTTTAGTCTTATCTGAAGAAGCACCCGATTTGGCTAAATTTTGTAGCGAAGCCTTCTGCTCAGTTATATAACAGGCCCACCATCTGCTTAAAACGGTAATGATTGAGGGGAAAAATGGATATTTAGGAAAGGCAGAACAAAAATGAAAGCCTCCTTTGGAGACCGTTGTCGAGAGCCGGTGGGAGCAGGTCCCCTTCCAAAGCCCCTGCTGGGGCCAGGCACCGGCTGCCTGTGCCCTGATGGTGACACCAGAGAGGTCCGTGCTTCGGTGGGGGACAAGGCGGTGATTTTCCAGGACAGCTCTGCTTTCGGGTGGCTGCAGCTCTGAGGAGCTCCTGCCTCCCTGTTAAATATACCCAGTCTGATGGCACGGGGACAGAGCCGGGGGTTGGGCACSGAAGGGCATTGCACGCTCTGGTCCTCAAGTCTCATTTCAGTTGGTTTTAGGAGCTGAAGCACCATAAAGGCAGTCCTGGCAAGAGTCATCCTTATAGAAAGTAATAATAATAAGASCTTGCCCGTGGAGGGAACAAGACATGGGAACACTACAGGTTCAGGGAAACCTCACAGGACAAGACAGAATTACTGCTGGAAGAGAAAAGGTGATGGTAAGTGGGAGAGAAATGCAGAGAAGAGGCAGTGAGGTGGCAGAAAGACAGGCATGAAAGAAGAAAATAGAACATATCCGTGTGGGTCATCAAGGGATGGCTCAGAGAAGGGAAGAGCTGAAATCACCACCCAGGTGATGCTCTCTAAAGCAGCACCTAGCCTGGAGATCCAATCCCACCTCTCCCCATCGAGGGGTACCGGGTAATGGATCCAAACCCTCTCCAATGGGAAGACCTGGAGAGCTGCATCGCCCTGTGACGGCAGTGCTGGGTGACACCAGCATGAAGTGCCGTATGTGTCACCCGAAGACACAGCCCACTCCTTCAGCTGTCCCCACCCTCTGCCCAGCACCTCCGGGGACACCTGGGCAAGACACCCCGCTGTTCATCGCCCCTCCAGACCCGTCCCCTTGCAGGTCGGATTTCCTAAATCCCTGAGGCACCCCACCTCGCTGCACAGGTCGTACGGGRCACGCTGGGAACGTGTCTCCTTTGACCCAAACTAACTCTGCCCAGCAGTGCCACAGCCTTCAGCCACCGAAATCCCAACGGCTATAGGGCTACCAGAGGTGTCGGAGAACTGGGGATGAGGTCCCAGGCCACCGTAAGTGCCAGAGTGATAGAGATGGGTGTGATGCGGTACCYGGCTAATGGAGCACCAGAGGATATAGTTGCAGGATTTAAATCCCTGCAATTATAGTCATCCTAGCCCTCTCCCCATCCATTCACCCCGGGGACTTCCTACCTTACTCATGGGAGGAACCTTGATGCACTCAAGWATGTAACATTAATAATTACAGAAGTCCTTACCTACATTCCCGACGCCTTCTCCCTTTTGTCACATCCAAAATACAAGGACAGACCCACCTCTGCAGGCTGCCCAGTGCTGTGGGGCGGGCAGCACGTCTCTGTTTTAATCTCAGCTTAAAACTGCGCTTTGAGTTGGACAGAGGTCAGGACAAAGCTCGAGCTTCGCTGCCGGTTTCACGGCACCGGAGAAGGGGGCAGGCGTGAATCCTGCCTTCCCCCCGGCAGCTCCCGCACTCCTCGCCGCTGTTTTCAGGATTAACGGCTGATTTCATTCGGCACAGTTGCTACGTGGCTAAAGCAAGGCGGGCTGTCCCCCATCTCCAAGCAGGAAAGGCCACGCATTCGCCTCCCCAGCAGTTTAATTTAGGCTTTATGAAGGGGCACGGTAACACGGGTACGAGCCCCCACCACGCCGAGCCATCAYGAGCACGAGCTGGAGAAAACACCAGCCGCAGCAGCACCGAATACCGCACCCACGCGTCCTGCTCAAGGACCAGCGTGACATCCTTCTTCCGGAGGGGAGATGAGACTAAAAGGTTTGAGGATGGATGTATTTGACATCTCAGCCCAGAGTCATTCGTGTGCTACTACCTGCGTGGCAACCAGAATGCCTAAAACCACACCAATGGCCACAAAACCAGTCTTACCCGCAGAAGACAAACGYGGGGAAAGCCACCGGCCCCTCCAAGGCACAACTTCACATGCTGCAGTTAGTCCTCAAGCCAAACGGCTTCGACTGCTCTTACTCAAAGACTCAGAGTAGCCACAAGCCAAGGCTGAACTAACCGTGGTGTGCCACGGATCTCATTTCAAACACAAACGGCTCTCTGAACTGGGGGGCATTATTCACCTTTTATTTACTATTATCCTTTTTTTTCCTTGGTATATCTAAGAATTGTCATCTGAGAAACACAAATTAGTATTTAACACTATGAAGCTTTCTGAACTTTATTCTTAAAAACTACCAACATCTTATTTTCTATACTGAAGACTTAACACCTCTACRAGAAAAATAACCCTGTTCTCCCAAACCCAGTCCCTCGTCCTCCGTCCCCAGGCAGYGGGAGCAACTGCTGCTTCTGCACCCCCAAATATCGAGGGGGGTCCCTGGAGGAAGAGCTACTCGCTCGGGAGAATGGGCCTCATAAAAGCAACACACCTCTTAAAATGGAGAAGACATCAGTGAGACTATCTGTGCCTTAAACGCGCTTTTGTGGTGACTAAAGAAAAAAAGGGATTAGTTCAACCTGGTCTGTGCAAAAATAAGTGTTATCTCTTGCCATGCCAGAGRCTCAAGACCAAAGTACCTGTGGGGAGTGGGGGGAAGAAGGAAGAAATAGGGGGGAATAAAAAATAATCACTATKAGGTTTGTTTTGTCTTTGTTTTGGTGGTGTGGATTTTTTTTGCATGCAGCTTGGAGCTGGATTTGAGCAACCCCCTTTCCCCACTGCGCACAAACCTGCACGTGCTCTTATTGAATTACTTTGCTGGGTCCGAAGACGTGGAAGCCTGCTGCTGTTTCATAGCCAAAGGACTTTGTATTTGGTGTTAGCTTGATTACTAAAGAAATAATAATCCTCCCTTTGMTCAGCCAAACGAAACCAAAGGCAAGACAAAACTATTGAAATCATCCGACTCATATCCAGAGGAAAAAGTCAAACAGTAAATTAAAGTTTAAGAAGCGAGGCTGTAACAACATCAAGCCCCAACTAAATAATCCGAACAGCAGCATCCCAAACGCTCTTTGCAGGGCGGCCCAGAAGAATTTTCCCCTGCTGTGACGCAGCAGCAGCCTGCACCTACCTTGGGCCCATGACCCGTTTCACATGAAAATGGGCATGTTTGGTCCATGGCAAAAACTGGGGATTCTCAACTGCCACGGCCTCGGGAACAGAAAAGTCAAGTCTCAGTAACTGTGCTGTTTCAGTCCACGTTATTTTTGGTTTTGCCCACCTTATGTGTATTTAAATTAGTATACAGCTTCATAACGTTTTAAATGCCTTAGCTAAACCAACCTTTGCATTAAAGCTCATTACCAGCCTTTCAGCAGGCTTAGTAATGCGGCGGGGAACTGAGCCCTCCGCATACTGCCTTGATACAGTCATTAATATTTTAACCRCCTTCATTTACAAGTCTAATTACAGCCGTTACTCTGGAGAAGAGAGGACGGACCACCAGCAAGCAGCAGCCGGCAGCGATGGCACCGTTCGCGTCGGCAGCCCGAGGGGGCTCCCGCAGCGACTTGGTCCTGCAGATCATGGCCTCTGTAGAGCAAGTTTTAGTAAAGATTCACTTTTTAACCTATTTAAACCCATATAATTTTGTCCTTGGGAAGGGCTCCCACCAGTCTCCAGCCCAGGCGAGGCTGCGGGCTTCGCCAGGCTCCYGGTAGCGCAAATAGCTTTGCATTTGCCGTGGTCTCCCTCTATTTTCCCCCTTGTTGAGGGTATTTATTTCTGGCGTTAGCCTCCCATCCTCTGTGCAAAGTGACATAAATAATGCATGCCGAGTCTTTTTACCAAATGTCTGTCTTCTCGGTCAATAAATTACCCTTCTTATCCCCTTGAGGAAATAATTTTAAAACCCCTCTCTATTTCAGGTTGACTGGTTGTTCATTTTCCCCTCAATTCTCAAGGTTTCCTTTTCCTAGCAGGGCTAAATTATACTATTTTACACTTTCTGACAACAGACTCTCCAGCTCCYCGTCCCCAGCAAGCGCTGGGGTTCACTGCTCTCCCCCATGGGTCTGCTGGGGCCATCCTGCTCCAGCTCCGCCACCCAAGACATCCCATCCTTCACAGCACAGGGACATCCTCCAGGACCATAGCCGCCAGGAAACACACAATGAATATACTCCTACCAATTTAACAAAAGAAACAAAAAAACCCCACCAAAACAAACAAAACCAACCAAACAACAAAAACCCCAGAACTTCTTTCCAACGAGGAATCTGTCCTGAGGCCAGATCAGAGTATTTTGCTTCAAATCAACTACAACCACCGCGCATTCACGCTTGGATGAAGCCCCGGTGAAGGAGGAAGGTGCCACGGCAGCGGCTCGGGGAGCAGGAACAGCCCCTGGGCTTTCACAGCAYCAGGGACGGTAGTTTTTGTCTCAAGTCCCACTGATGGAAACCACCACCCTCTGCTCGGGGAAGGGACCACCATCRGACCCTTGGAGATGGGGCCAAGGGACAGCTGCGCTTCCCAGCAAGAACACAAGTCCCCAGTGTGATGGACATTTGACCTGTGAACAAGCCTTGGTTTCAAATGAGAAGGTTTACCTGGAATCGAAGGGTTTTGACGATGATAATTTTGATTGATATTTGACTGGTGGGGGTCCAGAAACCAGCTGCTCCCCAGGGTAAGGACTAGACTTAGTACTCTCCCTGCACAAGCAAAGTCTAAGTTTTAACCAGTCAGGAAAGTTATTTTTCTGAAAATTTGCTGGAAAAACCCTTCAAAAAGGCTGCGCGAGTCACCTGCAGGAGCCTACTTGCTTTGCTACCTCAAAATACATAAAAAGTCATTTTTAAAACAAACAGTTGATGCCCCTTCTGCAGACATGCAGTGCTGTATGCACACCCAGCTCTGCCCAGCCGCCCCGTGATCTCGCTGTACTTAWTATTTCACCCCAGTAAACCAATAGTTTCCAGTGCAAACTGTCCCTAAACCAGTACATTTAGCTTTGCCATGGGGGGGGCTAACAAAGCCATCTTTGATAACGAGCTAGCCAGGCATTAAAGGTCCTTACTGTCTACCTMTGTGGATTTACTCTATCCTGTTACACTTCCAAGTTACTCAAGAAAAAATCATCTGGTTAGCAAAGTCCCACAGCCATGTATGACAATCTCCCACATGCTTGCAACAGTTTCTCCCCTTTAGAAAATGAAGAAATGAGGAAAAGGAGATGGTGGTCTCACTGCCACTTCTGTCGCTCTGTGSTGGAGCGGAACACTGTTGGCTTCTTGCCTGTGGCTTTCAGCAGAGGAGACACTTGAAAACAAAAGTGAGCGACAACAGTTGTGGGTTTGGGTTTTGTTTTTTTCTTTTAAATAAAAATAAATGCTGGGAAGTCTGCTCCTTATCAGAAATTTCAGTTGGAAGACGCTGAAGGACTCACAGTGTTTGAGAGCCTAAAGCAAGATCACAAATAAGTCTGAATAAAATAAAACATCACAAGTTACTGCCCTGGGATCATTTTCTCCTACAGCAGGAGTGGCTGCTCCCAGCTCAAGGTCCCAGGCTGTTGAGCCTTGTAAATAACAGAGTTTTGAGATGTGGCACACACCACCTTTCACTGGGAGGYCCATGATGGTGCTCTCGGTTATCATCAAGGAGACCAAAGGCTTTGTACTAAAGACAAGCCCCCCCACACCAAGTGGGGACACGCCAAAGAGGAGCARAGAGGTGGCATCACACCTGGGCTCGGTCCTGCTCGGCTGCTGCGCCCGACCCCAGCACCCAACGCTTCTGGAGTGGCCCCAGAGCTGGCGCACGGCTGACGGGACAGCAATGAGGGCAGCCGGGGGGCGGGAGAAGGGGGAGATGGGCACCTGCAGGAGCTTCGTCTATCCAGCCCAGCACCAAAACCACRTCGGGAGCAGCTGCATTGGGGTCCAAGCACCCGCCCCGGGARTGGAAACGTGGTGATGAAGGGATCTACGCTCCAACAGACAGAGGTAATACAAGATCCCGTGGCTGATTCAGAAATACAGTCACATTTTCAACCGCGAGGGTAAGTCAGTCTCTGAACAGGTTGCGGCAAACTCTGCCTAAGGAGTTTTTGAATTAACATTCAACACCTTTCTAAAAAGATATATCCTATTCCAGCTACTAGATGTGAAGAACTTTGAGAAAGCCCTGTGGCCAAGTGGCCACCTCTGGGTTTGTGGCTGCCGACGGACGTGTCCTGCCTGCCCCGRAGCAGCAGCCCCCGTGCTGGGCTCCGCTCCTGCCCCGGAGCAGTGAGCATCCATCCCCACGTACCCGGAGGGGTTTGGGCTCCCAGGACCTTCAYGTCTTTCCCCTTCCCTTTGGTCTGCACCTTCCTCCCTTTGCAAACCACCCAAATACTCATCGCAGCAGCCGGAGATGGGGGTTCAAAGGGCTGGGAAATGGCACAGCCCTTGAGCTGAAAGCCCTGCTTGGCACGCGCTCCTTACGGCGAGGGAGCGTGCGCCGGCTTATTTAAATATACCCGAGATTAAACCTGTGTCTGGGCATTAGACTGGCCCCTTTGCTTTGCAGGCACAGCTCAGTTCAGACAACCTGTGCCTGCAGTGCAGGGTGAGACCCCAGCCTTTAACCGCAGCCCCAGCACACCGGAATACACCCTGAGCCATGGAAATATATTTATATTCCATATAAATACAGGTCCAGGCTCTCCCCATGGCAAGACCCAGGGCAAAAATCAGCATCACAGCAGCTGGGCGCAGCAAGGAGCCCAAAGGTTTCCATCTCATCGCACGGATGCTCAGCGGACCCGCGCCCAGCCCCCCTCCCATGCAGCTTGGGGAGCAGGCCAGCAGCTGCAGGCTGCCCTTAAAATAAAAGGGCAGCATCAGCAGGATGCATCACAACACGGAGGACATCAATTCATTTCTCTTCTGCAATGGAGCTGAGCATTTAAGGACTATTTAACATCAGAAGGATGCAAATTGTTGCTCACAGGTTATTCACCAACCTCAGCAAAGCAGCTGCAGGAATTGCTCACCGCCTGCTTTGGCCAGAGATTAGGTTTTTAATACCAACTTTCAGAGACCCCGGGTGTGCGGCAACCGAGGGACGCGGGACACAAAACGCCTCCACCAATATTGTCAGCAAATTAAATCTGGATACAGTTGTGGCTTTCATTCACGACTGGCACACACACAAAAAAACACCAGATGCATTTCTAAAGGTTGCTGTGCTATTTAAGAACTTGTCCAGGACAGGCTCTCCCTCCCAAATGACGCTCAGATGTCTATTCTGAGGGGGTTTGGGGTTTTTGGTTTATTGGGAACGGGAGGTGACGGTGCTCCCACGTGCCTCCCCTGGCACCAAGCAGCTGCAGGAGGGCATTGGGCTCGCTGGGGGGGCAGTTCCCTGCCGACAGCGCACCCCGGGGACACCCACGCACGTTATATCCCCCACGCTGGTATTTCCTCCCCCTCAAAAAAAAAAAAAAAAGAATCACACTGCAAACCTTCCTTTTTGTTTGCGAGGCTTTGCCGTTACATCTGCTCCTCGACTGGAGCCCCAGCCAACAGCAGGTCCCATCCCACAGCTCCGTTTTAAAAGGCATCTCCTTAAAACCCATTGCCTCCACGCACACCGCAGGCTCCCAGCAGCTACTTTGACAATTTGCTACGAAAAACACACCAATTTTGCAGTCGGTACTGTTTGCGCAGGACGTAAGGTCTTATTAAAACCCACCAAAATCCTTGCCTAGGCGTGACGTTAAGAAACAGCCTCCATCCACCCCGTGACTTATCGATCAAGGCCACCCCGCTGCAGCTGACGTCCGTGTGAGCCTCCCCGAACTCCCACTCCCGATTTCCCAGGCGGAGAAGAGGACACCGGGGCTGGTGGAGTGGGTTCGTCACCTGCATGACACGGGAGCCACTTCCTTGGGGACAAGGTACGACTCCGGGCGAGCTGCCAGGGAAAAGCGTCCCTTGCTCTTAATTTGGTCATCCAAAAAAAATTTGCAATATTCACTTTTGCGTAGGGTGAAGATTTACACCCAAAGTAAGGCGTGACGAGACACTTCTTTCCAGTTCCTCTAACCGTCCTGTTCCTCCACGGTCTGCTGTCAAACAAATACCTTAATTTCAAAGCAGTGATTAACCGTGGCAATAGCGTAACTAAAACTAAGAGCAGGAGACCTGACCCCAAGAAAGGCTTCATCTCCAGGCAGCGTTGGACAAACCCGATGGAGCTCCTTCCACCCATCTGTCTCCCTGCAGAGGAACTGTGCGGCGTGAAGGAGCTCGAGGTCCCCAGGTGAAAGGAGCCAGGTAAACACGAAGCATAAATGACCTTATTATTAACTTATACAGGCTTCTTTTGCATCTTCTGCGCTAACGCCAAAACCAGGCCAAACCCCTGCAAAGCTCCAAGAAACCATATTAAAAATTAAGTCCTCCTTTGACATTTGGAGGGGCACCTTAAGAGGGACCTAGAAGTGCCCCAGATGAGCCCATCATCAGGCATATTTACCAACACCACCAGCTCCGAGCAAACCCCACCAGTAACAAGGCGGCTACGGGACCGTTTTCAGCAGCGTTGCATTTATTAATTTATTTGCTGACAGCAAAATACTTGGGGAAGATTATTTTCAATCGTGCTGCTCCCAGCAATAGCGAATCAAAAAAATAGCCCATCAGGAAGCACGCAGAGCTGGGTCTGCACCCCTCCACCGACCACCCCAAGCCTGGTCCTGGGGACGGGGTTCAGACCTTCAGGGAAGATTTTGATATAGATTTTTTTTTTTGCACTGTCTCATAATACCTAAGTTTATTTTCATTTTCAGCTGATACAAAAGCTTCTGGTTAAGCCATCAAAAAAAACTCATCCAGGCTGATGTTTTAGACATGAGCTTGTTCTTGAAGCTGATGCCGTCTGTAACAGGAGCGGGGCATGGGATACAGCCCATCTCACCTGCACCCGACGGGCGACGGGCGCGATGCTGGGTGGTATCTTAAGGGAAGCACAAAACAACTAAATGCCCACTGATGCACACACGCATTTAAGAGCCTGACACCTTATTGTTAATTGGCTCTAATAACAAGGTGCATCTTTAATGATTTCTAYAGATCCAGCTTTAGAAAACCAATATATTTGTGGTGAAATCCTCCAGGCACCCGGACCGGCAGCTGCACCGGGTGATGAGGGCAGGCTGCGAGACCTGCCCGCGGCATCACCGCGGCTCCCGTCCTCCTCGGCTCAGCCTACCCCAACCCTCCCTGCAAGATGATTTCCACACATCCTACGCACGAGGACATTAATCTCAAGTTGATGTTTTAAATTCCCTGCAACGTGTAGGTGGAGAATTTTAAGAGATTTATTTTTTTTCTCCTCAATAACTCTCCTAAAAAAAAAACAAAACAAAAAAAAACTACCACACACGAAAAAGTCATAATTTAAATGCAAAGAAAGATGTGCCAGAGTCAGGGGTGCTTTTCTGAGGCTGGGATGGGTAAGGAACGGCTCCCAGATAATACAGGCTGCAAAGTATGATTTTCCAGTCCTGGTACCTCACTGCTTTCAAACAATATTACCATTGCCAGCACTAATCCAGTGTAAATCATAGAATCATTAAGGTTGGAAAAGACCTYTAAGATCATCGAGTCCAACCATCAACCCAGCACCCATGCCCACTAAACCATGTCCTGAAATACCACATCCACACGTTTTTTKAATGTCTCCAGTGTTGGTGACTCCACCACTTCCCTGGGCAGCCTGTTCCAATGCCTGACTAYCCTTTCGGTGAAGAAATGGGGATGYGGTAGGGAATTTCCCCTTCCCACCTCTGCAGCGAAGCCCACTGGTGAGCAGGGGAGGAGATGGGGGGTTGTAGGACAGGGTCGAGCTCTGTGCCTGCTCCCAAAGGACAGCCCCAAAATCCCATGCCTCTGGCTCCCAAGAAAGCACCAGCAGCTGCCTGGTGACCATCTATGACATTAAAAAAACACCTAAAACTAAACTGAAAATCAAAATAAATCATCCTGTGAGGCTGCAAGTGCAAAAAAACAGTAACCACTGCAAGCCTTACTCCTCTTTCATTCACACAGATTAAGCAAAAAACCTCCAAAAGCCCCCAGAAACATCAGCCTGCAACTGAAATTCTATTAAAAACAAATAGCCGAGGCTATTCAATAGCTGGCAAGGCAAACAGGGCTACACTTTGTACTCCTGCATCGCACAGGAACAACCCGCTCCGCTAACGAACAGACTGCACATCAGTCAGGTGTTCGCCGTCTTCCTACTGGACCTGTAGAAACTCAAATAGAGTTAAATATAGATAAAGTTTAAAAAAAACGGCCAGCACAGAAAATGGGAACGCTACCACACGTGAGCTTTGCTCGCCGCCCAGGCGGGGAGGCAGCCAGCATCGCAACCCCATCGATCTTCCGAAGACGGATTTTTAGTGAAAGTCTCTCTAACTAGAGCAAGTTTTGGGCATGAAAATAGTTTAAGGTGGCTGGTTTGGGGAGGAGCTCTGCCTTCCCCTCCTTTCCATTTTTCCCTCCACATTGTCCCCTCTCAGGTCCCGGCAGCGGGTTGGGATCCCCGGCACAAGTGCTGGGTACATCACGTTTTGTATCACCTACAGCTTCGCAGCCTCAACACCAGCATTTAGGGAAGGGTATTTCTACACACAACATTGTTTTTCCACCTTTAACTACTTAAGACCCTGTGATGGAGGTTCAAGAAGAATAGACACCTGATATAACCTGTAATTTTTTTCTAAAGTGTCTTTAAAATTTGAATAAAGCCAATGAATCATGCAGAAAGTTTCTGCCTTGGCAGAGAAACCCCAATTGCTGTATTTGGGCACTGGTCTGAGATGCCCAAGGGCACACTTCAAACTGGGGCTCACTCCAAGGAGGCATTTTACAGACCTGCATCAGATGCAGCTGTTGAGTTTTGCCATGTTTTCTGTCCTTTCTAGCCAAGAAAAGCCAACCCTGTTTGGGTTTTGCTTCAGCCTCTACATCCCATCGATCATTTTAGGTGCGAGGCAAACGGCAGGTTTTGCTGCCTCGCTCATATATTGGTTTAAATCCTCAACGCCACCACTTCAGCCACCACTTCAGCAGCGTATGGGAGGTACCGCCAGCCCCAACCCAAKGCATTTCCCAAATTCCCAGAGTTTGGGTGGGACCTTTTACTTGGTGGTTGTTGGCTTGGAGCTAGARCCATTTATCCCTTCCCTCCTTTAGCGTGGAGAAACACGCTGCCAGTGGACTAGAGCTGGAAAAGCCCACACCAGCTCAGCGGGAAGGATTTGGATGCCTGCAAAAAGGGTGTTCCCTCCCTCCCCATAGACTAGAGGTTGCTACTGCAACCTATTCAGCTGCCTGACCTCGGGACGACTGAACAAATTCATACAAAATTGATGGGGATGCTCTTCAGGTCCAGTTTTGCCAGCCCAGCTCCAAGCCGGAGCGCATGAGACGTGGCTGGAAGCACCATGATGCAACGTGGRAGCATATCATGGTCCCCAGAGCAGCTCTGGGCTGGACACACTAACCACATCGCCTGCTTTTGAACCCACAAAACCAAGAGCTAAAGAGCTTCTTGCCGTTTCTGTTGCAAACACTTCGCTTCCCAAACACCCATTTTCATGTGCATCATCCGCGGTAGCTCAAAACCTCAGTCTTCCCGCGCAGACAGCACCTGTGGGCAGGATCAGCCCTCAAAACACACCCCAAAAAAGGCTTTATGCATGTCCCTGAATTTGAGAAGTGCTGAAATGTCCCCAGCCCTGTGCCCACCCTGGACTATAAGGGGAGCCGAGCCGCTGGCTCGGGCACAGCATCACCCCGTGCCATGCAGGGCAGAACGGAAGGGTCAAACATAATCTTCTCTTGCATTCATCAAAAAAAATACTTTCCCCACCAGTGTCGGGTCTGTCGGTGAGGCAGCAGTTCCAGCAGGTCTGAAGAAGTCCCCCTTGCATCTCAGGACAGGGCTGGAGATGCTCCTGCACACCAAAGCCCTCAGCCTCTTCGCAAGCCCGAGCTCGGCCATGGGTTACTGCTCAAACAACGTATTGGAAAACACAGGTCCTAATTTGGTGTTATGGTCCTCAGGTATTTTCTGGGATGGTTTTGCCACCCATGCCTGAGTTTACATTAATTGCTTCAAACCTGCTATTGGCTTTCTCAAAGGAAAACCAAATGTTTCTACCGGGTCATTTCCTTGCCAAGTCACACAGCCAACACTAAGCACATTTAAATACACTATTTACTGAAACAAGATCACCTGAAATATAATAAAGCTAATTTTCCTGCCTCATCAAGAAAAAGGCTTTTTTATGTGCCATTAGATGCCTCTGGCCCCAGTACTACCTGTTCAGCACRTTGAAAACATAAGGCCTGGAGACAACCATTGCTAAAAGATGATGCAAGAAAGTTTTTGCCATTTTGGATGTGACCAGTCATCCAAGGAAGTTCTCAGAGTGACCAAACTCCCCCAAAACAGGTGCAAAAAAAGCCTGGAGAAGAGAATTACAGAGAAATTTCCMCTTTGGGAAAGCTTCTCCCCAGCAAACGTCTGGTTTGGGCTCTGGAAAAACGCGGGTACCATCTCCCGCGGAAGAAGAAATGACCTTCTCTAATGTAACCACGGCTGCTCCCATCAGCCACGTGGTTGTCTGAACATCGCAGAGCTTCTGGCTTGACTGACATGTTGCAGCAGCGATTTCAAAACTTAATTAAGCTGTATAAAATACCTTCAGTACATCGGAGATGCAACAGATGGATAAAAAAAAAAAAAAAGGAGATAAACTTGTTCTTGTGCACGGCTGTTTACCTTAACGACATGCCCAGTGCATTTCTGAGTACTGGTGAGTTATTTTACAATCAAAGGGAACATCTAAATACCTCTCATATCTACAGCCACACATGCTGAGACCTTTCCAGCACCCGGTGGGACCTTTCCAGCAGCAGTTTCGRTCCCAGATCTACTGCTGACATGCAATACAGTTTTGAGCAGGTAATTTTTGACAGTTTAGTCCCCATCCCCAACACCYACTTTCCACCTGGGTGAGGGAGGCCAAGCGCAGCAAAACCACCCCCAGCACCCTGAGCCTGCCGAACAACGGCAACGCTCGTGCACGCCGCGCCCCACCGAGCTGTGTCTTGAGACAGCGCCCACACTTCGTTTTTTTAGATATCATTGGGATTTTTAAGCGTACAGTGAAAAATATGCACTTTTTCTCCCCATCTCAGGAGAATGAGAAAATTATCCATATAGGGTTCAGAACAAACTAGTACAAATTGCACATCCKGCGTTATTCCCAAGAAGCCAAATTCTCTTCTTTCCAAAGAAGAGGATCCAAAAACACGGACCGAGCCAGGTCCATCCCGCCGGCCGGGGGTGATGCCGGGCAGCCCCGTGCTCTGCACCCCGGGGTGCTGGGGCTGCCCGTGGGCACCGGCGCGCGCCCGGCGGGCACAGCCCGGCTCCTCCCCGAGCGCCACCCGCAGCTTCCAGCATTTTGGTGAGATAAGTGATTTAAATAATTAGAATAATAATAATAAAAACACTTTAACTTGTTTACTGYGTGGAACCATAGGTATTTTGTGCAGGTTTAAAAGTTTCAGATCAAATTAAGCTAAGCACATGTAAAAGCATTCTTATATTAAAATGAAGCATCTCTGCAAGGTGTCTGTTTCAGTAGGATATTGTCACAAAAGTTTCCCTCTTCTACAATAGAGCCAGTTTCCAACTGTTTAAAAATTCATCAGAAAGCACTAATTATTTCTTCTAACGCTATTTTCTGGCTTCCGTTCTAGGTTCCGTATGCATTAGCTAGTTGGGGACCAACATGTTAAGCGGGTTAATAAGTCACAAATAGCGGGGAAACTTCTTATGGCTAGTATTTATTTTATTTTATTTTTTTAATGCAAGACTATTTCATGAAAGGCGATTCCCCGGCCCCTGCCAGCCCCTTGCCTGCGCCCACCCGCCTGGGCCACGGCGGCCGAGGCTCCCGCCCGGCGGCACACCGTGGGCATTCCACAAGCAGGGCAAAAATCCTCAAGGAAAAAACAAAACAAAAGCCCCAAACAAACAAAAAACCCAACCGCCTTCCCCCCAGCCGGCCTCAAAACTAGTTAAATAACACAAACCAGGAATTACAGCAGGCCAACTTTGATTTATCTACTTTAATTCCTCCACAAAGGTAGGCGCTTTGGGGAGAAACCGCGTTGTTAATGGCATCCTCCCTAAAATTCCCTGTTCTTGCACAGGCTGTGTGCCTGGCTCCCAGTGTGTCGTGGGTGCCAGCGTGCTCACGGCCTAAAATTAAAATCTCTTTTGGCTGTGGCTTTATCGTCAATATTAGAGAAGACATTGAAGGCATTTCCTCCCGTCCAAGGGCAACACCACTCATTCCCTTAACGCCGAGGAATCAAAAAAGGAGCAAGCAGCAGTTCCGACCTGTTCACACATGACCATTGCAGCACCTGAATTTCCAAGGTTAAGCAAATATTTTGAGTCAATACAAGAAGTCTGGGTTGCGTGGAGCCCGCCGCCTTTCCGGGTTGATTTGGACGGGGTGACAGACGGTGATTTGCAGGGACGCACGGACAGGCAGCCCAATTTCTGCCTGTCATCCCGGGGAAGGCCGGGCAGCTGCCTGGTTAGCATGCCGGCAGCGCCGCGACCCGCTGCTGGATGCGGCTCCCCGCAGCCCTCGCCGAGGCGAGCCCCGAGCCCTTCTGCCTCGGCCCGAGGGCCATTATGGAAAAAAAAAAAAAAAAAAAAAAAAAAAAAAGAATATTTTGATCTCGTTGGCCCTGAAGTATCTATTCTGCTAAAAAAAATTTAAAAGTCTTCCTTTCCCTGCATATAATTCCAGAAGGCATTAAAAAAAGGAGCTTTACATATGGTTGAGACAAACGACATAGGTTAAAATTTCGTTAAGAAATGCCCAGGGGCTTTTCCCACACACGATCAGACGCACAGTCTCACAACGCTCCCTGAAGTATCTTACGCCTGGAGCCCATATTTCCTTCTCGTTTCCTTTTTTTATTCCAGTAAGCCTCAATCCAACATCCCCCCTCCTCGTCCTCGCAGCCTGCATCTTCAAACCAGTGACACTACATGGCAAAAATTACCTTAAATTCAAATATCTTTGTTTCCCCACCGAGAAGATGCTCATCCATAGAGCTACACTGTAAAACCACAGAGCCCCATCTCTCATCGACAGGCTTCACAGCCCCCGGTCTGGGCACACAGATAACGCTTCAATTCATCCTCTTTGCATCACGTCAGGCTGCGAAAGTGGATTTCCAAGCAGAGGATAAAATGATACTTAAAGGACCTCAGTGCAAACCAACCCATGCCGGCCTGGGCTCCSTCTCCCTGCCCCGGCCGCCGCCTCGCCAGCCGGAGGAGCCGGCGGCTCTGCCGGTTAACCGGGCGTTTGCATACCCCCAACTGCCTACACAGGGCTGGGGACGGAATTGCAAATAATCTGATGGGCTTGATATTATATCACCATCCGCCAGCTCGCCGGCAGTGGGCAGGGTGCTTCGGTTTGGTTGGGATTAGGGGGAGGGGAGGATTTTATTTTTATTACTATTATTATTTCATTTTTTTAAAAAAGGARAAGGATTCACACAGACAGGTTCAGTGCATCCTCCTTCCTCCTCCACCATTGCTTTTAAAACTCTAGCGATCCCGAAAGACATGCTCAGATCATCACCTACCTTCCATCATGGTGGCAGAATTGCATTCCTCAATTTCCAAGGAGCCTGAAAAAATACAGGAGAATACGATCCCAGTTACCAGATGCTTAACGTAAGCCCTTCGATCAAACGCCTCCGATCCCCGGCTCGCTCAGCTGCCAGAAAAAAAAAAAAGGTGCCGAGGCTAAGGGCAGGCCATGGATGCTGCTGTGCCTGTATCACCTCCAGGATCACCGGAGGATGCTGAGAGAAAGGGAGGACGAGCCGGGCTCGGCTCCGGCGCAGCCGGTCCCTCCCGCCCCRCACCTCGTCACATGCGCGCTCGCTCCCGACACAACCCCCTCCCGGGAACACACCAACCTATTTCCCATTTCCCCCTCACACACGCACACTTTCACCAAAAGCATAACCCCTCTTCGTACCTCGTGACGCACTTCCCCTCCCTCTAATCCTATTGCAGCAGCTGGGGAGCCAGATTAATTACCGGGCGCTGTCAGATTAGGAGCGTGCGGGGAGAGCGGCTGGGAACGGGGAGGGAAAAGAAAAAAAAAAAAAAAAGAAAAAAAAAATAAATCCAGCCTGGATAAGGCAGCGGAGCTCGCTCGGGTAGCAGCGGGTGCGAGCTTCGGCACGCTCGGGGAGCAGAAGGGCTGCGAGCTCGGATGCACATCCGCGGGCGCCGGGCCCTCCTCGCCTCTCCCGCAGCCATTCAAGAGCGAAATCCATCGGGCTGACGTCACATCACCAGCAATTAGCCCCGAAAGGATGATGCGGGAGAAATTTCTCCCCGACTGCCTTCCAAGAGCGCCTGGGAATTAATTTCGCCTGAAGAGCAGCCGAAGCACTGCCGGAGCGGGGAACAAAAGAGGCTGTGGGGGAGACTGGAGGGGGGGGGGGGCTGCAAGAGCTGACCCCCAGCCCCCACCTGGGACACCCCCCAGCCCGGGGACCCCCCATCTCCCATCGCCGCGGCCAGCAGCAGCTGGCCTCAGGAGATGCCACCCGAGCCAGATGCTACGAGCCCGTCCCAGCAAACCGCCACGTCCCCCCATTTCTCTCCGGCAGCCACAGCATCCAGCGCCCCGGCACAGAGCCTCGCCTCGCCCCGGCAGCCCCCCGACGGGGCGTGCGACCCTCGCCGGCTTGAAAACCATTTCTCAGAGCTGCTACAAGGGCAGGGGGGAGTTTGGCTGGAGGTGACAGGCAATGCCAACGTAGGAGTTACAGGGGACGCTACTAGGATTACCCCAGCAAACRTGCGAGATGATACAAAATTGGTTCTGACAAAATTGGCTTTAACCAGCCCCAAAAGTTTGGTTATATTATTTTTGTTGCTGGCAGGGAAAATGCTTTAAAATCCTTAACACTTGCAATGAAGCAATCCCCATGCACGGCTGCRAGAACAGGAGCCGCATCCCCAGCACGCTCATCCGAAACAGCACCCACCGCTGCAAGGGACGGCAGGGACACCCCGTCCCAGGGGTGGGGGACACCCAGGTTGGGGACGCAGGTGGGTCTGTCCCCGAGGCCACCGCGGCAGCTCAGCGCCCAGCAAAGACGGGGATTATGACCATCGGCACCAACTTGCGTGTGGGGGGGAGCCGCCTCCCCCCCGCCTCCGCTCCCCGCCGGGCACAACGGCAGCGGTGCAGCACAACCAGCCCGCTCCAGCGCCCGCAAACGCGGCTTTTCAGCGTGACTTTGTGTCTGTGACGGAAACTCAACTTCTACCTCTCACCCTGCATCACCATCTTTAGGGCCCATCCCCGTCAGCCACATGCATCTCTCAGGACTTTGCCCTGCTCACAAGCAGGGCGAGCAATACCTGCAACGTTTTTCCCATTAAAAAAAATAATCCATTTTTCTCCCATTTAAAAAAMAATCCCATTTTTCGCATTAAAAAAAATAAATAAATCCAAAAGCCAAGCACCTCCGAGGGTTCGGTTACACCAGTGGGGAAATGAGCTTCAACACCACGTCATCGAGCATCCCCAGCCCCAAAGCGTCCCCGGCCGCAGCCCTCACCCATCCCAGCCAGCGAGAAACGCCCGGGCGGAGGGACGGGGTTTATTTAACAGATGGTTTGTCTAATCCCCGTAAGGAGCTCCTGCGACCTGCCTCAGCCGCCTGCACTTTCGGCGCGGGCAGCGGGCTTGCAGGGAAGGGTGCCCGGCACCCTCGGGAAACCCGTTTGTAATCCCAGGGCGAGCGCAGCCCACTGAACGTGGCCCCGCTGCCCCCCGGACCTGCCCCAAAACGGCCCGAGGAAGCGGGCTGGCACACGTGGCAGGACCCCCAGGTGAYGGGCACGCGCCTGCCGCGTCCAAATCCCTCCCGGACACGCCAAAAATAACACTTCTGAAATTCATACAGCTGTCGCACAGCAGGGCACGGTGCTGCCGCCGCCCTCCCGCATCCCAGCGGCTCTGCTTCCAGCCGGGATGGACCCGCCGCTCCCGTGACGCTCCCCAGYGGGGCTTACGTTCCTTAAACGTGTGAGAAGAGCTGTCACTTCCCCTGCAAGCCGCCCCCCCAAGCTGGGCAACGGGTAAATAGGTTCCCTTCACCAAATTCCTCCGTTTTGGTGCCCAGTTCTGGCAGCCTCTACCTTGCACCAGCACATACTGCGTTAGCACAGGTGGGAAATTCAGGGGTTACTGCTAACCACAGGGCAGCTCCAGCTTTGGTTGGTTCTGCGGGATGTCTCGGCCTTATGAAATAATTCTTGTCAAGTGGAAAAACCAAAATGCATCTTCCCGAGGGCAGAATTAACCCCGCACTAACGAACCGGCTCTTCCCAAGGCCGGGAGGCACAGGGAGAGCCGGGTCTCTGCTAGAGCACACCCGTCTCCCCGGGGAGGGCAGCGTGCCGGCGAGCCCCTCTCATTTCAAGGTAAAATTGGTATCTACGGATTTCCAAACGATTTCCAGCCACACTAGCYGACACGTGGCCATTTCTCAGCAAAAGTGCTGGAAATCTCAGGTGGCTCCTGAAGGAGACGCGTTAGGAGGCTGCGAGTAAACATCAACAGACAAAGTCAACGGCCTTAAAAGAAAAAAAAACAAGGCAGAAAATGAGTCACCGGAGTGCATTACTCATATCCGAGCAGAGTCATGCTTTAGGTACATGTGACGGGCGCCGCGGGAGCGGAGGAGCCCGGCTCGTCCCCCGGCCGGCCGGRGACACGGTGGCACGGGGCGGGCGAGGAGCGCGGGGCGCAGCGCAGACGGGGATTTGCTAAATAAAGCTCCAATCTGCCGGCCTCATCCCTGCGCAGGGTCCGGCCCTGGCAAATCCCCCAGCATTAACGGCGGTAACGGGCAGCCGGTGGATTGTTTACATCTCCGYGTACGTGGCTCCACAACCCTTTTGCTAAACCGTAATTAAACCTYTACTAAAAATAAGCTCATCCGTTTACGTGTTCCAGGCGGACGAGGCCAGACYCCCCGGCAGCCGCATTGCCGGTACCTCCCGTCACCACGCGGCGCGGGGGATTTCTCCCCCATCACCTGCAAGACAGACTTTCCAACAAAGTTCAACCATTTGCCTCTTCCCCTATAAAATTCGTTTCTTCCGTGGAGGTCGGTGTGCGTTTGCTGGAGGTTATAAATCCTGGGGTGCAGGAGTCTCGTYGTGAACGTTTGCTTCGCTGTAGGACAGCTAAAGATAAACCCAAACCCTTGCACAGGCTGCCATTTGGGCCCTGATAAAGTGACGTATTTATAAGATTCCTCGCTCAAAAGGCTTCTCCCTACCAGGAAAGGAGGCTGGGAGACGCGGGACCGCGCCAGAAGCATCTCACCCAAGTCTCCGGTGAGCTCAGGAGGGCGCGGAGGCAGATCAACCCATCAGCCGGGTCCCGAGCACCGAAAGGGCTCACACAACCTTCTTGGAAACRCCGCTGCCTGTGAAGCTGAACCGAAAAAGGCTGTGCCCCGAGATGCTGCCGGGCTCAACCACCCTGCATCGTGTTTTGCCCAGCCAGAGCGTCGCCCACCCATCCACGGTGCCCCGGCAGGAGCAGGGCTGGGCCAGCCCGMGGAGCTCACGGGGACGAGCCCTGCCAGCCCCTGGCTCGTCCCTTCCTGCCCACCACGGGGACCTCATTGCCACCGCCCCGGGTGGGAGCACCGCGGGCTGGCCGGGGCTGGAAGGAGGAGAGGAGCAGCACCCACCCGCACCCCCGGGCACAGGGCCCCTCTCGGGACGCAGCTGCTCCTCGCTCCACAATAAAGCCTGTTACCTTCTGCTCTATTAGTTTTTTTTTTTTGCTCTATTCATCTCGGGTTTTCCCATGCGCAAAGAGCTGCCGGGCCCCTTTCCATCTCGGCGAGCTGCTCCGAGGAGAGACGCGGGAGCGAGCCCTCGCCCGCCGCRCCGTAGCCCTTCGGGGATGCGTGCTCGGGGAGGCGGGAGAGCCGGCCGRGGTGCCGGCTTTCCCGGGGAAAACCTGCTTGTCGGGCGTTTAAGGAGAGACTCGATGCACTCGGCTCTCCTCTGGATACAGAGCGGCAAATCTTTGGCGCGGAGGAGGCTCACCGGGGATGCRAGAGGAGCGGAGCAGGGCAGAGGCGCCCGCTGCGCCCCCGGCTCCACCCCCCCAGCCTCGCCAGCCCCCCTCCCGCCCACGCTTCTCCACGTGCTGCCTCTTGCTTTCCCCCAACGCAACCGCGACCGGCCCCCGGGGAGCACCCTGCAAAATGCTCTGCRCCCTGCCAAGCACCCCCGCCCCCGCGAAGCGCCCAGCCCAGGCTGAGAACCAGCACAGCAGCGTCCCACRGGACCCCGAAGCATCCTCGGTGCGAGCAACCCCCCTAATCACCGCCACGGCACCAGTCACTACGGGGTTGGAAACGGGCAGCGGTCCCCCTGAAACCCMAACGCGGTGGCTCGCGGGACCGACAGCCTCCATCACCAGGCACGAGCGGGACGTGGGGCACGCAGGGTGACGGGCACCCCCATGCCCCAGAGCTGGCAGCCCTGCTCGGTGCCCCCAAAAACTCACATTTTGCCGAGCAGGGCCCCTCCACCGAGCGGCAGCCGGGTGCCCCTGCGGCACGGAGGTGTTGGCAGAGCAGAGGCACAACACGCACGCTCAAGGAGCGATTTAACGCTGCCGGAGCCAGCTCTGCCTTATTTAACAGCTATCATGTAAGCAGAGGTAATTAGGCTACGCCCTGGGGTGTAAAGGCACGACGGGAGCCCCACGCACGCCCCRCGAGCTGCTCCTGCCAGCCCGCCTGGGATTCCTGCTCCGTATCGCCGCAAAGAGGCGTCGCGTCCAAAAATGCCCATTTACCAGCACCGCCGGTGGGACCGCCACCAAAACCCCCCTCCACCCAGCCGGGAGGGACGCCTTCTGCACGCCCCGCACCAAAACCCACCTTCCTCTGCTCCCTCCTCCTCTTCCTCTCGGCAACCTGCACCAGGAGCTCCTCCTGGCCCTCACCCACACCCCCGCTAATCAGGGGTTAATCAGGCTAATCACCTGCCCCGGCACCACACCCTGACAGGGACGAGGCGCAGCTGAGGGCTGCCCCGGGATGCTCCGGCCCTGCCGCAGGCGGTGGGCACCCATCTATTGGGAAAAGAGATGGCAGAGGGAATATTATTAATTGCTATTAATTGCCTTTTTTTTTTTTTTTTTGCTAGAAAGGAGGCTTTCAGGAGCGCTGAAGAAGTCCTGGTGCGCGCCACAGGCGTGGGGGTTTGCAGCCAGCAGCCCCTCTCCACCCCACACGCTTGGTCCTAAATATTATTAAGCCCGTTTTGGATTGGATCACTGAGAGCATCGGCCCCGAGTGTCCTTTCAGGATGGGAACGGGCTTCCCCATGTGCCCCCGAGCCCGGGCGGGGGGTCAGCACCGCACCCCGACTCCCGACGCCTCGCCCACCGCCYGCATTGCAGCCAGCATCCCCAGCGGGCGCCGGGAGGTGGGAGCGGGGCTGAGCCCCCCCCTCTCCGGGAAGCCCAGGCAGGATCCGGCCTCTGGGCACACACGTGCAGGGGAGCCCCCAAAAATACCATTTCACCCAGTTCTGCCCAAAGAGACATTAATTTTGTTTGAAACGCTGCACCCCGAGGGTGGGAAGGAAGGCTCAGCAGCATGGGGGGGGCGAAGCAGGCGTCAGCTTTCAGATGTCAAATAAACTCCATAGGAACAGTGTGGGCTGTGGGTATTTCAAAGAAACTCCATGCGTTTGGACACTGTTCCCTCGTTAGACATTAGCAGGAATAAAAGCAGGCTCCGAGCGCCTGCGCTGTCCCCCTCTTCCCTGTAGTTTAAGCGTTAGCTTAATTAGAGTATCAATTAGCACAGGGAAAAAAATATCAAAGAACAAGACCRGGATTACCTACGATCCGCAGCAAAACAAAATAAAGTGAGCCAAAGACGCACTGCCCAGCACCTGGTTTCTGCTCCAGCGCTGGCTTTTGGGGGCTTCTCCCCGCGGTGCCGGGGGGAGCGGGGGAGCCCAGCCCTGGGTGCCCCCGGGGTGCTGCCCGCTGCTCCCCGCTGCCACACTGCCTGCGATGGGAAGCCCCGGTGGAAGGTAAACYGGGAATTCTTCCACTGGTCCAAATCCAACAATATTTCAAACACGTTTTTCCCCTCCAGGCACAATGGCTTATTAATTTTAAATAGTTTCAAAAACCCAACCGCCTTGACCATGCAGGAGCAAACTCGCGCTCCCCGGGGGCAACAGGGCCCTGCGGCATCCTCACGGGACCCCAACCAGCACAACCCACACGGGGCCGGCAAAACCCGGCGCGGGCGGGAGCCCCGCTTGCTGCGCGGGTGGGCGCAGCTCGGCCGGAGCTGCGGCTGGCGTGGGCACCCTGGGGGGGCACGTCCCGCTCCCCCCTCCCCAGCGCCGCAGCCGGGCACCACCCCGGCACGCTGCCGCTTCTGGCAGTGGCCCGCCTCRGGCTGATTATTTTATTTTTGAAAGGTTTCAACACAAATAGCTCAGCTGAGAGTGAGGTTATGGAAAAAAATATTATTTTTAAGGCTAATATTAYTTTTTTTGCGCCGTTCTGCTGTGAMACCCTCCTACCTCTGCTCCCCCRGCCCTAAGAGCGCGCTTTGGGGCTGCTGCAAGGACTTACCTGTATTTCCCTGCGGCGAGGGCTGTTCCTCGGGCATCAGGGTGCTCCTACGGGTGATCGCCCCGGCTGATGGCACCCACCCTGCCCAAGAGCCCGGCGCAGGGTCTGCAGGGGCACCCTTAGGTGCCCTGGGCAGGCGGGAGAGAAAGTGTTTGCCCCCACCGGTTTCCAAAGCCCTGAGAAGATGCTCTCCAASCCCCTGCAAAGGGCACGGTCCTTCCTGGCGTCTCCTTCACCCTCCGAGGGTGTTTCCAGACATCCGCTGCAGGCTGGGTGGGAAGACGCTTTGCGGAGAGGTGATGGCCAGCCTAGTTCAAGGCAAATGGAAGTCAAACGCTCGGCCTTATTGCTGCTGCCTAACCTCAAGCCTTGTGACTCCTCACCTTTGATGTGGTGGCAACGTCACGTTTGGTCAAGCACCTTTAAATGTCCTTCGTGTGTTTGCATCCCCCAGCCGCCAGCAACGTGGCCCACATTGCCAGGGGAAGAAACATTTATCCCTCCCTTGTAAAAAAATGATTTTTCTGCAAGACCCRTACGGTCAGACTCCATAAAAAAAGATGTGGGAGCTGAAGGCAGTGTGCGTTAGGTGGGAGGAACAGAAGGTGGGAGACAGAGGAGTTGGGCCGTGGCTGGGCGACGGGTCCGACGGGTCTGTTTGGGTCCGGCCAGCTCCACTTGCACATCAGCGACTGCGAAACCGTGAGCTGCTGTGGGGCCAGAGGGAGCGATGCTGGAGCRCGTCGGAGCGGGGAGAGGGCAGGRGATCGGGCTGGGAAACATCTGTGCACCGTGGCAGGAAAGGCAGAGAGATCCCCAAAGGTGAGCACCCCGAGGCAGGCCTGGAGTGATTGCCTCCAGCTGTGCGGGGTTCCAGCTGTGAGGGGTTCCAGCTGTGCGGGAATCCAGCTGTGCGGCTATCCAGCTGTGCGGGGAGCCAGCTGTGAGGGGTTCCAGCTGTGCGGGAATCCAGCTGTGCGGCTATCCAGCTGTGTGGGGAGCCAACTGTGCAGGGAACCAGCTCTGCGGGAATCCAGCTGTGCAGCTATCCAGCTGTGCAGGGAGCCAGCTGTGCAGGGATCCAGCTGTGCGGGGATCCAGCTGTGCTCAAGCACCAGCTGTGTGCAGTCTCCAGCTGTGCGGGGCACCAGCTGTGAACTGCTCCAGCTGTGCGAGCCCCGGGCTGTGTGGGACTGCAGCTGGACATGTCTCCAGCTGTTTGGGGCCCCGCCGTGAACTGCTCCAGCTGCCTGCGTCTCCAGCTGTGCATGGYTCCAGATGTGCTGGGCCCCCGACTGCGCACGTCCCTGCTGCGCATATCCCTGCTGCCTGCGTCCCTGCTGCGCGTCCGAGCTGTGTCCCCCGCAGCGGACATTCCCGCCTGCGCATCCCAGCGCTGCAGCGTCCCGTGGAGCGCGCTGCGCTCTGCAGTGGTCTGGGGCCTCGGCAGATGGAGCTGTGCAGCTGTGCAGGCAGCCCTGCGCGGGCAGGACGGAGCTGTGCAGATGTGCAGGCAGGGATGGAGCTGTGCAGATGTGCAGGCAGG
>JASVER010000164.1:966257-985406 GCA_030449065.1 Oceanodroma leucorhoa
GGATGGAGCTGTGCAGATGTGCAGGCAGCCCTGCGCGGGCAGGACTGAGCTGTGCAGATGTGCAGGCAGGGATGGAGCTGTACAGATGTGCAGGCAGCCCTGCGCGGGCCGGAGGGGGTTGGCAGCGGGTGCTGCAGCGGGCTGAGCGCCGTGCCGTGGGGACCCCCGCTCCCTGGGGACGGCTCCCTGGCCCTGCCATTGTCACAGACTGAGATCTGTCTGCAGCGTGAGCCCCTCCTCAGGCCAGCCAGCCCCGAAATCCCGCACGGTGCACCCTGAACCGCAGCATGCTGCACCCCAACACGGGGCACGCTGCACCCCAAACCACAGCGGGGTGCACCCCGAAGCGTGCTGCAATGCCCGGCCGGAGCAGGGCCGCTCGCAGGGCCGCTCGCAGGGCCCATCGCAGGCAGCGGGGCGGGAGGGTGGCAAAGGCAAAGGAAGAACTAAACCAGAACTATTTCATCTAACGGAAATCCTCTGCTTGGCCCCATCCGAAGCTGCTTCAACCACCAGCAGCGGGGCCRGGGGGGACCCAGGGGAGCCGGGAACCCTGTGTGGGACCCACAGCAGAACCTGCTGCCCACAACRACCCCCTCCTGCAGGGAAATGTCTTCTGCAATATATATATTTTTTTTTAATTGCAGCAATCTTCTCTCTGCAATGAGAAGCTTGCTGTGGGGATGAGGATGTCCCCAGGCTGGTCCCGCTGTCCCCTCTGGGTCAGCCCTTCACCAGCACCCCTGCAGCCCCCCAAAACGGTGCCAGTCGGCAGCTGGCCCGGCTGCCGTGAGCACGGGCAGCGTTTGGCCCCTCGTGCGTCACCGCGTCGCCAGCGCAAGCTGCACCCAGCTCACAGCGTGTGAATCCCAGTGCTCCCACCAGTAAGCCGTGGGGTGGGTAACCCCACATCACGAGCGGGTGTCCCAGGAGATGCYCTCAGGGACGGGAGCCCTCGGGGACAGGGAGACCTTGGGGATGGGGAGCCCTCGGGGACAGGCTCCTTGTGTCACCCCTAAAGGGATGTTTGGCAGAGGTAAAACACCTAAAYGCATCTTAAATCGCGTCAGCTGGGCCACAGCCTGCCCTGTCCTTCCTGGCCAGCCCTGGGAGGATCTCAGCCGGCGTCCCCATTGCCGGACCGGGAGACCCACCTCCCCTTTGCACAGCGGCTACGGTGAGCCCTCGGGCTCCGTTCCAGCGCTGCAGACTTGATAAAATCTGTGCTTCGTGCGGCAGCCCCCAGCTCCTTCCTGTTTTTGACTACAAAACTGTCAGCGCTTTGGGTTTTCATTTCTTTTTTTTCATCTGTAGGACTTTTAGGTGAACTCTAAGCCAGTGGTACCTAAATCTCCTCGGCTAGCAAACCGCTTCCGGCACTTTGCAAATCCTTACGGTTGGATTATAACCTGGGAAATGCTCCATCCCGCTGGTTGGCACACAGCGGGACACGGTGTGCTCAGGGACACGGGGCATCCCCCCCGCGAACGTGATGGACACGAAGCAAACCGTGGTGGGGCCGAAACGCGAGCAGAAGCATTCAGCTTCCAGGCACCCGTGACAATAAAAGCACATTTCTAAAAGTGTTTTTGCTACTCATGCGAACCATAGGTGATTGCTGCGGCTTCAGCCATCCCGATGTTTGGTGCCTGGTGGCCCCAGCGTACGGACCCGCATCCCTGTCCCCAGCCAGGCCGGCRGTGAGGGGCACGGGACACCCCCAAACGCTGGCCCGATGGCTTGGCACAAAGCTGCTGCTGCGTGTCGTTATTCAGACGAGAAATCCGCATTCTTGAAGCATTTCCTCGGAAGAAACCCAAGATTTCTTCAACACTTCTCAGCGGTGGAGAACGCCGCGAGCGGCTCGGGCCACGGCAGGGACCAGCACCGGCTTACAGCCGCCGGCGTGCATCGCTGCAGCGGTCGGCAGGTGGGAACACCCGYGCTCGTCCCTAATTCCTACGGACCGGGGGAAAAAAGAACATGGAAAACAGGCCCCACATCCAGGAGAGCAGGCACAGCGCCTGTGCGCCATGGGAAAAAGCAACAGAGCTGGTTTATTATCTTATTTCTTTGCATCATGGTTTCTATTAACAATGCTGACCTCCAGGTCAGAAGTTTCCTGGCAGCGGCGGGGGCTCCGCGGGACACTTGTCCCCGTGCCCCGGGCAGCCGGGAAGGGCCGGCTCTGCTCCCRGCACAGAGCGAACAGCGGCTCATCCCCAGGATCGAGAACTGCGGGTGGGTTTACAGCTGGTGGAAATCCCCCCTGCAACCCCAGCTCTATGGCCTCAGYGGGAAACTATGTCCTGGGGGACGGCTGCCGCTCGGCCACTGCTGAAGCAGGGGCTGTTGTGAACATCCATCATTAATGCTGGCAGCAAGGAGGGGACAGCGTGTGCTCCCCCGCGTCCCACAGCCCCGAGGCCGGAGGTCCTGAGCCCCTTCRGCTGGGCTGGGGTCCTGCACCATCGACCCCACACACCCCCCAGCCCCTCTGGACGCAGCCCCAGTGAGCGTTGCACACCCCCGCTGCACGCCSGGGTTGCACAGCCCGGYTGCATTCCCTGGTTGCACGCTGCAGTTGCAAGCTGCAGTTGCACACCGGCTGTTGCASGCCCGGGTTGCACAGCCCGGTTKCATTCCCTGGTTGCACGCTGCAGTTGCACACCGCTGTTGCACAGCTGGTTGCACGCCCGGGTTGCGCAGCTGGTCGCACGCCCCAGTTGCAGACCTGGGAGCCACCCTCTCTCCGGAAGGGCACACTTTCTGCACCCTGTTTTCTTGCAGGTTGTTTTTCATCCCGCTTTCCCCCAATATCTGAGCAGCGGCGATTCCCAGCCCCTCTGGGCGCAGCCGGGACCTGCTGGGGGGGGGTCGCTGGAGGCTGCACCCGCGGGGGGACCACCGGGGAGGGGGAGCAGGCACCCATCAGCACCGTCCATCCGGGCTGCTAACGAGCGAGGAGGAAGCACCGCACGGCCACCTCCACGCGGACGTGCTTCCGAYGCTGAAGGAAACCATGCAAACCCCACGGGGTGCTCGGGGCCGGCGGGAGTTTTGGACGCRAGGACGGTAAAGCAGAGCCAAGGCGCGTTCCTCATCCCCCCCAGGAAAGGAGGAAAACAGCCAGCAAGCTGCCCCGCACCTGAACTGGGATTTCCCACCCCAAAACCGGAAGGAAAACAGGAGGGATTCGGGTTAGTTTTGCAATGTCGCTGCCATCAGAGCGTTTCCTCTGCTGCTGCTGAGAAGGAGAAGTGAAAGGAGGTTGTTATTTCAGTGCCAGAGCAACACCACCGCGTTTGCATGTACTGACGACGAAGCCGCTGCCTGGCAGAACTAGGTCATTGGAAGGGAAAGAAATAAAGCAAGCGAAGGCTGGCGGAGGGGAGGGGGGCGCGGGCGGAGGGGAGGGGGCCAGGGCAGAGCACCCCGAGCCCGTCTTGGCCCCGCACCCGGGCACACCACCTCCCCCCTAACACGTCCGTTGGCCGTGGGCCGGTGGTTCACCTGCAACTTCAGCTCTTTGCTCTCTGTCCCAGTTGGCCRCTTTCTCCACCCAGAACTGCAAATGGTTTTCCAGCCCGATAACCCGTTTCCCATCTCTGCACGACCCCGGGAGCCCCGGGCTCAGCGCCGGGCACAGCCAGATGCAGCCGCCGCAGCAAAGGTGCATGTAAATGATGCAGAGGGGTGAATTCACTGGAAAAGCACCGCCAAGAAGTTTTCACGGGTGGTTCAAACCCTGGCAAGGCGCTGGGAGAAACACCCTGGTGGGCGTTGTGGCCGGTGGGCCCCGGGATGTCCCACTGGTACTGTCAGCCGAGGCTGCAGCCCCCTCCCAGCCGGGCAGGAGGTGCCTGCGTGAAGGTGGGCTGGTAACCGCCGCCCCCACGAAGCGCCGGGTGGGAAGGCAGGGGTGGGGTGGGGGATCTGCGCTTCCACGGGGCTTCATTTGGGAGCCAGCGAGTCTGGGGCAAGCCTGCAGAGACCCACGAGGGGCTCCTCCAGGCACCGCCGGCTCCCCCGGCGTCACCCGCAGCGAGGGTGGCCCGGCGGGAGTCCCCGGTGGCACAGGGTCCCCGCCGTCCCCCCGCCGTGCCAGCAGGATGTTTTTTTTATTGGAAAGTCAGTTGTTTTGGGTCAGGCCGGGACATGAAAGCAGCCCGCGAGCCGGCCCCGGTGCCGCCCCGCGCCGGGCGAAGGCTGCGCTGCCGGCCGCGGCCATCGCCTTCCTGTCTGCACCGCCTTCCTGTCGCCGCTGCCACCGGCACCGGCCCCGCTCTGCCGCCGGCTGCCGCTCAGGAAGGCGAAGGTCTCGCAGCCGGCACGACGGAGAGGGCGGCCGTGCCCTCTGGCCGCAGAGAACCTTCTCTTCCCGTTCCTAAAACAAGGGCTCCGCGTGTCGGCCGGGTTTCGGCCCTGGGAGGGTTCGGTTTTCCTGCAGCCCCGGTGCCAGCCGGGTCCCAGCCGAGCGCAGCTGCCGTCGCCTGCGGCTGAGATACTGCCCACGCCGACCTGTTAAAAAAAGCAGCACAAAGAGCCGCAGGCAGGGTCATGCTTTCATTTATTCACTTCATATAAAAATCTCTTAAGAATGCATCTGAACACAATATATAATACTATAACATACATTGTGTGAAACTTTTGGAAACAATAAAATAACCACCTGGAACAATGCAGTGTTCAACAGACATACAAACCCATTGATCATGCACAACTGTGCTATTTTCATTAACTAGTTAGTCACAAGTTGGACCAAAAGCTTGAAACATATTTTACAAACTGAGATTGACACCGCTCACGATGCCGGACAAGCTTTGTCAGAAGAAGTTTCACAGCACAATTATTACATCAGTTCACATTTTTGTCATAGAAATTCACATTGGGTTGTTCAGAAATTGGAACGTGACATTTAAAAGCCGGCCCGTTCGCGGGGGTTTCTTTTTTTTTTTTCGGTTCCCCCCCTCTAGGTTTTCAGCACTTCCAACCGCTCGCACGCTGCCCTGGGGTCCGGTCCCCCCACGGCTCACCGTGAAGACGAACCCCCCCGTGGGCGGCTGCCACCCGAATGCCCTTCCTGGGTTGCGTCTGTCTCTTCAGCTATGTTCAGGTTCTTGTATTTTATGCAATACAAAAGGTTACAAGAAAAAAAGGCAACTCTTATTCCGAGTTTTCTACATAATTAACATCGCCGCCGACAGGCAATGCTAATTCATATAAATTAATAACTTACAAAACATTACAGTATATACATTACGTAATAAATACACTGTTATAAACAGTAATGGAGGTGTTAGAGCTCAAGGCAGTGCAGGAGGAGGACAGTGGACGAAACCTAGGAAACGTGAACAATAGGCGAGAGAAACACAAATATCCGAGCGTGCAACTTCCACTGAGCCAGGGAGCTGCCGAGGGGGAACGCGTGTCACACGCTGCCTTATCACGCTTACTTATATATGTACTGCGCTGTGCCACGGAAACGAACTACCCTCTATCCTGTGCACGACAGAAATAAAAYCCCGTTGAGGAAAAAATACTGTTATTCCTAGCAAGCGAACAGAGATGGTGCCCGATGGCATGAAGTGACTTTAAATGGGTCGCCTGGGGTATTAAGAAGACGACTAAAGGTGCAGTAATGCAAAACAGAGGGTTTCCCTTCTATTTAGTCTGTAAAAGTGATTAACTGCAATAAAGTGACAGGTATTGCCCATGAAAAAAGGAAGACTGCTTCTTGTAACAGGAAGAATCAAAAAAGTATCTGTCAATTTTGAAACACTTTGTGTCGCTTTTTATACTAAACTCCGTGTATTTAATTAATAGACTCTTGAAAAGACATGAAAGTGTTTACAAAGAAGGCACACAGGTCTGCAGACAGGTGGTCAGGTGGACAGGTTTTATATGGAGAGTTATTAATCAGTAGTTTCTATCAGTCTAACTGGTATAAATTCCAAAACTAACAGTATAAAATCTCTCAGTTGTGTGTCATTTACTCTTCAGTCACGACCCAAGCCAGCTCCAGGACAACACGATGCTCTTAGCTGACAAGGCTTAAACCACAATGTAAATCACCTGTTAATTTCCTGAGCAATCATTCACTACACGATCGTTAACCCTGACTCCAATCTCAAGTAGCTGGGAAGATCTTTCAGCCAATGTTAGACACAGGCCTCAGACCCAGGCTGCAGGCTAGTCCGTGAGACCGCTTGCATGCTCGTTAAGCGTTTAAAATCCACTCACACGGGTACAGGACATTATGTGTCGACAGGAGACGTGTCTTCTGTCACAATTTCTATGTTCGCCTCCCTCTGTGAATCCTCTTCCCCTGGGTCGGCCACGCAGAGTGTCTTTGTATTGCTGAAGTAGCCGATGCTCTCGCCGTCCTTCTCCGGTCCATCCGAGTCCTCCTCCTCCAGCGTCAGTTCAAACTGGAACTTCTCCATCAGGCTCTGACAGTCCCTGCCCCGCTCCTCCAGCGGAGGAGATGGGCTCTGAGGTATCATGCTCTGGTACCAGTTCCTGTTGTCCTCCAGCGTGTCCAGGATGTCCTGGGCATCGGGCTGCACCAGGTCAGCCCACGTCTCCCAGAGCGGATGGACGATGTAGTCAATGAATCCCACCTGGGAAACACAGGAATATGCACGCTTAGGGGAAGGGAATGGCTAGGAGCAGACGGGTGTCTAAAAAGCTCAAATGCCGTTAATACATAATTTTTACAAGCAAAATACCCGCCTCAGAGCAAGCCCCCAAACCAGCACAGTCTAATTGCAGACATAACCATCCGATACCCAAAGCTGCACCTGCAACGTTGGACTAGGTTGACATCTTGTCCAAAATCAAGCCTTGGATGAAAGTTTAACTAAAAGCAGGAGCCACCTAGAAACTCAGCGACGGAGCTGCCAATCCCACCCCTGGCTGCATGCGTGATTTTCAATATCCCCGCAGACGTCCCTTCCTGACTAGCAGATCAACCCCTGCCCTGCAGAAGTCGGGGTAAAGCCACCGCTCCGAAGACAGAACATCCCACCGAGGGGTGCCTCCTACCAGCTGTTAGTGCACAGAGACATTTTAGACGATCGTTGCCTCTACCCTAAGCACCGAGAAATGGCAACGCTGCGTCACCCCGGGGTACGCATGTGGCTGGCAGCTGTGAAAACGCCAGTGCTCCCAGGGCGAGCAGCCATCCTAACGCCCAGCGTCACTACTTTTACGGACTGAAGTTTGACCTTTAGGTGTATTTTACTACGGTGTGTAGTTTGTTCCTATTCTGAACTGTTTCACGGTCCCGCATCTTCAAACATTTCAGCATCTCTCCTCTCCTTTGCCAAAGCAGCCACCCTGTTTCTCTGCAGAGCCAGCCCTGGTAGAGATTTCCTTTCCTTTTATTTTGGAACGAGTGCAGAAAGCAGGTCAGCTCATCCCAAAAAACACTCCTCCCGCACGAAGGCGGACAGACCGCTGTTGCCCGACTCCCATGGAGTGACGTGCCAGCGGTGGAAAGAGTGAGGGTTGCGGCCGAGTCCGTCAGTCCTTCCGCCGGTTGGCGCGTAAGCTCTGAGCTAAATCATTTTTCAATTGTCTGACTAAGAGGACGTACGTCCAGGATGGAGAAAACTGAATGGCCATAAAGAGGATTGAAATTCTTCCGTCTTGGCAGAATGTGTCACTTCTCTCCTCGCTCCGCTGGACAACATTTCTGTGCAGCAGGAAAATGGCTCTCAAAGGGGCCAGACTCAATGTGCAGATGTTTGCTTTGGAAATCGCACATGCCTCCTTCAGACACAACAGGATGTCAATAGAACCATTAACATTCAATTGTAACATACTGTTGAGGCAGCTTAAACAAAAAGGTGATGAAAATTTCCTGCAGCACATGTTCCGGAGCACTTTTCAAGTGAAAAAAAAATCTGTATGGTTAGCTGATGGCTTCGCCACCACCCAAAACGCTCAAGGGCTATACAGCACCAATGGCTGGAGATCGGTCACTTCGTAGCCAGGTCATTGTTTCTTTAAACAAACATCCCAAATCACCGAATAGCTGGCCAGATGGCTGAGCACTATCTTAAATATTTTGATGTGAAGAGGTACCATCTAGAGCTTTGAAATACTTGCATACTATCTTCCCATCAGTTCCCCGTTTCACTCCAGAATGGACATGCCACCTCCCTTTCTCCTTCCCCACGAGTTGGGATTTCAGTGGTGGCCATTTCGTGCAATTCCTGTTCTTTTTACATAGCAAAAATGCCATTTTGAAACCTCTGTGAAGTGCATATGTGAAACAAAAAATTAATTGGAGCTCACATGCGGAGCACATGGGCATTTTCTGGCCAAGCCTGGCCGAAGGATTCATTTCTTGTTAGGTTAACAAATAAGACAGATTCTTCCAACAAAATCACCATGCGGTTGAGTGCATAATTTTGAAACCACTTGGCTTAGCCCTAGAGGACATTTGGAAATAATTATCATCAATTTTGTTACTTATTCAAGCTGAAAAACCTCGATGATGACTTGCTCGAGTCATTTAAAAACAACAACCAAGACACCATTGTATAAAGACTGGAATATGTTTAGGCAAACATAAATTACCGGCTTCATTACAGACTAACCGGGTGAAATTTTACAGCCTGTGCTACACAGGTCAGAACAAAATCTGACCTTGAAACTGTTTAATCTATGAATCAGAACGAGGGATGAGCCAGTTAATCTCAAAACCCAAGACATATCCAGCTCCTTTTAAGGTTTGTATTGCCATGGATAACTATTTCTTTGACTTCACCCTGCACGCAGCAGCTCCATCAGACCTCTAACTCAACCGGCCAGATCAGGCACTGCAAAACTGTTCTGCAGGAGGCTGAATAACGACTGACATCCAGACTTTTCCCGTGTCCTGAAGTGGATCTCAGCTGGGAGAAGCTCCTAACCCTGCAGTGCAATGGGGCTGGCATTGCTATAAATGTCTAACACGGTGTCAGCAGGTTTAGGAGGTGCTAATTAAGGAGGCTGGAGGGCATGAAGGCAGAAGAGACCCGGCAGAAGGGGAGATCAGAATTCTACTTTTCAAGCCTGGGGAACAAAAGGAAACCACCTCGCTCTGGAAACTGGGACACAAACAGGGCAAGATGAACACGCGTTTGGAAATGAGGARACGCCAAGGGGTACATAAAGGAGTCTGAACAGCCTCGCCACTCTATATGAGCTTCAGGCACAGCGGGATGTCAGGGTCAATCAGAACCAACCCCTCTGAACAGTTGGCTGTTTGCCTAATTGTGCTAGAGAAAGACGAATTTTGTCTCCGCTTTAAAAATACAAGCTTAGGCAGTACAGAAATGCAGCTCACGGCCAATTACCTGTGATTTTTCCACTGACGCTGTGTGTTTGTCGCACATTGGACTGATTTCCATTCCTCTTTCTCGCTCTTTGTCTCCCTGCTGGAAGAACTCCTCCATGATCCTGTCCGTCCACTGCCGGTACAGCTCCAGAGACTTTGTGGGATTACTCAAGTCCGCACAATGTACCATATTTCGGAGAACCTGCAATTACATTAATCAGAAAACTCATAAAATCAAATGGAAAAAGAGGACGGTTTCAAGCTGTATCTGCTTGCTTAATTCAGAACATTTAACCACAAGACTCTTTGATTATGCAACAGCCTATAAAAATATTAACATGGTAACATCTCCATATATGAGACTAGCTGCTATGGTCCGCTTCAAAAGTAAAACGTGCTGTATGTTTTTCAGACAACTCGATACTTACACAGGGTGCAGTCGTGGCAATGTTCGTTACATCACATAGGTTTGTTTTTGAATGCAGGTGCTTTCCACCATTCAAAATTTATTTCCATGCTCTCAGATGCTCCTACTTTATTAAATGAGTAATATCCCTTCCACACACACAAAAAATGTGCCTGACTAACTGGCCGCAAGGATTTAGACAGCAACGGAGTGACCTGTTTTAACATCAGCAGTCTTAAATAAAAATGTAAGGAGAGTTTTCCCACGGGTTTGTTCTTAAGAAGTTGGCCATCAAAGTGGAGAGAAGATCAGGATGTATCTTGTCCTACTAACTACGTAACCCTGTTCCAGTACTGCTTTGTCATTTCTGTAAATCAAGGATTAGATTATATAGGGAACAGACCGTTCACCACTGATTTCAGCTCAGTGTGAGAGTTGCTTTAGGTATGGAGCTACAAATTAAATTCTTGCAATCTCGCAATGCTATAGCAATCTTGCTATACCTTATCAACAGGAGAAACACACGGGAGAAAGCAGCAAGGAAATTCAGGAGCCCTCAAAAACCCAGCCTTATCGAGTCATCTCAGAAGGAGTATGCATGTTTGCAGTTCCATGCTCTAAGTGTTAAAAACATAATCCCYTTTACCTAAAAGGTATGGGACCACCTTGTACCTCTTTCTGGTGCAGAACAGAAGAAAATGCTTGCTGAAAATTTAGGTCAGTGGTTTCTATATATGGTCCATTTAAAAGCCACAGTAAAAAGAGGAGCATGGTTTCTTCAACCCTGAACAAAATACGCAGAATCAAGGAAACTCGGCTGTCGTACCTGTATTCTGTCTGTGTAGTTGTCCAGAAGGAGGACTCCTGAACTGGTCACTTTCTTAGTTTCCACCATCGTCTTCAGATCAGCTAACAGACTCATATGCTTGGACATATCTGTCGCCAATACCTTTACGGAAGTGAAAACACAATCTCAGTACGGGCAACCACATAAAGAAGCCAGTTTTTTGTTTAAGAAGAGGAGCGGGGTGTGCATAGCTCATACCATGTCGATCACCATCTTCCTGAGCGTCTGACGCTGTTTCTTGGTCAGGTTCTGGAAGATGTCACAGTGCTCCTCCTGAAGCAGTTTGAAACCCACAGCGAGATGGTGGTTCTCCAAGACGGATTCGTCGTTGTACATCAGGGCTAGTTCGGAATCTAGCAAAGCAACATAAATATGTGACTCCAGCGTGTGAAGTGTGTGATTTCAAACAGCAAACACTTGTCCTGGGTACTGAAATGTTTATCTGTATGCAATAAATTGGGAAAAGTTTTCTTTTTTTGCTTCGTGTGTGCCAAGAGCGTGCGATTTTCTAATCCAAGCACATATGTATATAATATAAACAGCCCTTTGCTCRGTTCTAATGAACAAAATAGTACTCGGTTGACTTAGTTACAGGCTTCAGAATCACTGACAACAGAAAGCATGAATCCTGCAAATGCACTTTCCAAAAAAGAACAATACCCRTATTTTGGAATCAAGATACATGCTTAGCCTGTTGCAGAGCACAATACGAACCACAATATTTAGCTTTATCGTTGTCAATAGCAATAGCATTATTTATCTTATATTAATGATAAAATTTGCACTCAGGACTGGAAGAATTATTATGCGTTAGCAAGTAGTAATATTCACAAGATTCAAGGGCACTTTGCAAATTGCACTACAATAGCTTCCTTTGTTAGGAATTTCATTTTAATTACTGCTGTATTTCAAAACATCTAACTAGTTTACTGCACAATATTTTGAGAAAGCAATGCAGTCTGGAAGTCATAATTTGTGACCTCGCTGTAATGGAAAATGCATTTCCATTAGTTTCCAAGTTTGCAGATGGAATTATTACTGTATTTGAAACAAAACTCACTTGTATTAATAAGAAATTGATTGGAGACCCCGGGGTGATCCACATCATGAATTGCAGCTGCAAAAATTGCAGCAAGGATTTCCAAATCAGTGAAGACAGCCTAGGAAGGAAAAAAGGAATTTGTCAGAGAAGTCCTTATGTTTTATCTCYCAGCAGTTTGGGAGGCTGATTTAGAGAAACAAATTGTGCTTTTTAAATTAGTTTTCTGAGGACAAGACATTTACTCAGGAGAAAGGTCTACAAGCAGCACGTGCTCTTTAAGATGAAAGAGAGATTCCAGGCAGAGCTGCTGCTGAAATTTCTTAATGGTGATTTCCCTGGCAGTAAACTGAGCCCTCAGAAGAGCAGGCAGCACACTGCTTTTTGCAAGCCTGAGTGCTACTGGTGACTGACTCAGCTTAAGTTYTTCCTCCTATGTTCACATAGGCGACGTGGTGCTTTGAAGCCGCCATCCCACCTTTAAACACGACGACTGCCCAACACAAAGCACTTAGCTCAAACTAGGCAACTCACATCCAGCGCAGGCGTAGAGAGCAGAACATGCGTGGACTGGGCAACATCAGCAGCATGGAGGCTGTTGTGGTAAGCTACGTCCGAATGGTAGTGGTCTTCTAGCGTCATCATGTACGTTACAAAAGTGTCTGACGAGATCTTGAACGTTTTTAGCAGGTCTCGCTCCTGTACAAGAAACGGTACAAGCATATATCAAACAAGGATGTCATATTGTAGAAGGCAACAAAACAGAAAGCAATTAGAAACTAAAATAGCGTTGTAAAAGAACAGCAAATCTGATCAGAAAATCACGAACCTGAAATATAGCGTACATAATGCAGGTGAGCGGCCTGTTGTGGGAATACCTTGCAACATTAAATATGTTGAGACCCCACTTATTCAGATCTTCCAGTTCCTTTTGAAACGACAAACAGAGAACGGTTACAATATTTTTCAAGACAATTCTGCATTTATCACTCGCACCACGTCTTTCGCATTTTCCAAAAGTTTAAAAAGATGCAAATTCAATCTTCATTATGGTAATTATGTAAGTGCATGAACACGCATATTTAATAAAGTACACGAACACAGAGTAACTGTGAAGGGCTGATGCCAAAGCACTTGTACAAGGAGATGACACTTCTCTGTGTGGCAGGGGAATTATTTGTGATGTGCGTTTCCAGGTAGCAAGAAGAAATGCCCTGAGAGAGACAAAGRCCCCATAGCCAGTTTGCTGGACACAGTGTTGTTATATGTTCCTGTGTTTGGTAATTGCTCTCCTCAGCCTTCATCACATTTTTTTAAATTATTTTAGGGATATTTGCAAGGAATTTATGAACACAGAATATGCTGTTAGGGCCTCGTACCATTAATTACAATTTGTAATTGTAATTTACAAATTAATTACATTTGTAATGGCCACATCACTTCAGGGATACCGATTCCAATTTTACAAGGAGGGGACAGTCCATCCAGCCAGACCATCCCYGGCTTCCAGATAATACCGATTCTCCCAGAACTGCAAGAATCTGTCATACCTTGGCCAGATGGTCTTCCTTTTCTGTTTTCACACCAAATCGTGAAATGCTGGTGTTATTTAAGCTTGAACTATGCATTAATTTTTTCACTCCACTGATCTGTGTCATCAGCTGYTGTTTTTTCTTCTTCTCTCTGTCTTTCTGGGTAGGAGAAGGAATTTCCACATCATTCTGCTTGTCTGTAACAAATAAAGGAGAAATGAGTCAGTATCGTTTGCAGTGCGAGCACCCATCACACTCCCCAAAATCAACCCTTAGCTTTGCTGATTACGTGTCTCTGCACACCAGTTCAAACCCATGCGTTTCTGCTGGGGGCCTTCTCTAATTTTGGGACCGAATGGAACCAAAATCAAAGCAAAACAGTCACATAACCTCTGTTTGCCCTCCGCAAGACTGAACCTTCCCACTGAGCCCTGCTGGGACATGAAGCGCCAGGCTGCTTTCATCGTAGCCTTTTTCAAGCTGCATTGCTTGGGGACACAGCACATGTCCAGGAGCTAGCTCTCCGTGCTTGAAGGGCACCAGGTTCTGCTTATGGCTAGATCTCAATTAATTTTTAATACCTATTTTCAGGAAAATAGAATATATATTCAAAAACCACATTTTTCCTCAATAAAGTACAWAAGCATATATTTTCACATTCACTCTATTGATACTTATTAGGGCCAAGCCCATCTCCRTACCCCCTGCTCTTAAAACACCAACCCAATAACAAATTGGTGTCACTGATTTATTAAAGGTTTGCCCTTTACAAATATGTACAGAATAACATACAATGCACTGGCCATATTTCTATTGTCGTGCTCCGAGATAGTAACAATATTGGTGCACATTAAGCAGGCACCTAGTGGGGCACAAACTTGGCTGTGGAGAGGTGTTTGATAAATAAATCTATCCACCTACGCTGCTTACTGCCTTTACGACTGATTTATTTGCTGCATTAAAATGGAGACACAGTGGCTCATTACTTTCATACTAACCATTTTTTCATGAACTTTTAGAGAAGGCTACTATAATCTCTTTGTACCTTTGCATCTCTGAGGACCTCTGGAGGGACTAGGCATCTAGGCATTAGTTACTTTTTCCTTAGCTTAATTAAAAATCTCTGAAATAAGAACKACCAGTGTGTCTGCAACACTGCAATTAAGAAAGAAGCCATTATTCACAGCAACAGCCAAGCTGACATCAGTGGGTGTTTCCCTTGTGTGTTTTTGCTGAACAACAGAAGGACTTTCCTCTATATAATCTCCTTAGCAATGACTAACACTAAGGCAGCATAAAATGGACATTCTTGAACAGAAATCTCTAATTTGTTAAATCAYGTCCGCACGGTGGTGGCAGCAGCAACGTCCCTCGCCCTTTAGGAAAGGGCACGTGCTGAAAGGCCATCATGATCTTTCTCATTTATGTGACGTGGCCAACAATAAACCCACCATTTTTCATCTTTATCCTTCATACAGATCTAAAGCTGGCRTCCTTGCTCTCACTGACCAAACGGTGACAGCAGGACTGGCCCCTCTGCAGGGGACATCGCTTCTTGGTGCCTTCCTCAGCTCATTTAGTAAAGTCAAGRGACTGAACGAAGTCACGGGATCTGGTTTTAGTATCTGTAAGTTATCCCCATCTAACAAACGCTGTTTGGAGATAAATGAGTGTCCTATCCACGTATTTCTTTTTTTTTGTTTGTTCAACTTCCTCAGTTGTAGACTCCTGTTATTTTGTGTGTTCATTTAGTTTTAAACCAAATTTTAGGGGGGAAAAAAGTAATTCATAAAAACGTAACAGCATGACTTCCTAAAAAAAGCTTTAAGATCCTTTTAAAAGCTTTACTTATTTCTTTTTAATATGAGCAATCAAGTTGCAATCTGGCCCAATCTGGACAGCCTGCAGCACTCGGCATTAACATGGCCCTAAGCGGTTGAGTGGCCCTCATGCTGCCACAAAACGGCGAGGACRTCACCATTGCAGAATATGTGAGAAGCAGCAGAATAGGAACTAACAAGACCATTGCCAAGACCTGCAAAGGGAAATGCAGTTACCTGACCCAGCCTGAGCACGAGGAATAATACAGCCCCATTAGCACCAGCAGCGGCTTCAGCTAATTAGCCCCGGCTGAGGTGCGGACTCCYCTACCTTGAGTGTATGTGTGGTTTATTAGTTTTGTATCAGGTCCACACTACCAAGCCACATTGGGCATTTCTGCTGCAGCACATCCTGCTCCAGAGACACATGCCTACTGACAAAAGCTGATAAACAACAAACTCCCTGAAAATGCCACGGTGGTCACGCTCCCCAGCGCGCTGCGTACGCTCCAGGCTCTCCAGCTGCCGAAGTGGCCTGCTGGCTGGCAGCTAGGCAGCCTTGCTTCCAGTCCCTGTATTAATTCATGTTCGGGATGTCATGATTAAGCTGAGCGATAAGACAGGGCCAGTGGATTCCCACAAAGCAGCTACAGGCTTACATGGATTATTAATGATGTGATGTGTCCTAAATGCACGCAGTAGTTCCAGTCACAACTGGCTATTGAAATCACTTTAAAATCCCTTAATGGAAGTAATGGTTTGTCATACAGTGAATGCATTCTGGGCCATCTTAACCTCAGGGCAGGAGTCCCCCACGAGCTCCGGCATCCCACATACACTCAGCATTTGAAGCTGTTGGACTCAGAGATATGCATATGGGGGTCCTGCGCTAAGCTTCGTTTTATATGCAAATGGTCACAAATTCTAAGCTGCTTGAAAACACACAAAATTATATTTTTTATAACAAATATATTTTGTAAACACAGAGGATTAATTCATGTCAGTAGTCCTATGAGCTCCAACAAAACCAATCAAATGCAAAATATTCTCTTTACTCTTTATTCTGACTTCCAGTGCAAAATGAGCAAATATATGCAAAGTAATAAATAAAATGTCTGGGCTGAACCTACTTGTCTGAACCCCTGTTTCTGAAGGGTGAAGATGCAGCTGTAAGAGGCATTAGTTGCAAAGATAAGAGTATGCAGTTGGGCTTGTGTGACTTTGTCCTTTCCGTAAGGTCAACACAAAAATCAAACATTGCATAACGCAGCTACCAATAACTTAATTCAATGTGAACAGAAAATTCTTTTGATTTGGAGAAGGAATTCTTCTGTGGATAGACTTATTCAAACACTGTATTATTCTCCTCCCCATATCCATTTTGAAAGTGAAAAATCATTTAAATAATGCTCTGCCCCGAAGGAAAACTGGGCACAAGCACTGACTGGTGGGTATTAGGCTGCTATTAATGGTTATCTCCGAGTCACCCGAAAGCTTGGGATGCGACACCTTACCCAGGAAAGTGTTGGAAATGTACTCGGACACCTGGTTGCCAGAGCGGCTCATCTCGGAGAGGTGTGTCAGCTCCCGGTTCAGCATCCTCTTGAACTGGGAGGGGAAGAGCACATACACAAAGATGGCATTTTTCTGAATGCTTTTCCAAATTAACACAGCTCTAACTATATCACAAGCAAGTCCACAAACAAGATGTTAAAAGCAAAATTCTGGAGGTATTTGGAACAGAGACAGCGACATATGGTTTCATTTAGATACTGTTCAGCATCATCATGACTAGATATTTCTTTTCAGTACTCTGAACTACAAAATTATTTCCTCCAAAGATGCATATTAGTTTTTACTGCAACAAACGAGAAGATAACRTTTCAGGTAATCTCTCTGAAAGATCAAATTCTTGTATTGGTTTTAAATACCACATCCTATAACCTTCTTTTGTTCTCAGTTTTATAAATTTGCTCCATTTTGAATTATGCAAGTAAAAGACAATTGCATATGTTCAGAACAGAACAGAGAAATATGCCATAAATCTGAAGATCTGCCTGGATCATTGCAGTAAAATGTAGGACTCAAGCATTTGTTCATCCAGATATATATGCTATAATCCTCCTAATTTTCTAATCACACATTTTCATTGCTGCATCATTTTATCCCGCAACAGTGAATTCCCAAAGGGGAAAAAACATTTACATACATGTACGCCGCATGCACAGTACACACATATGTTTATCTCTTGCCATACAGTACACATAAGCCACCATTTAAAAAGCATGCTTTCCTTATAGAGGTTTTATCCAAGCAATACAGCACAAAAAACCAGTCATTTATAATCCTTCAGGATTTAAACCCACCTTAATATAACCCCAAGATACAGATAACAAATAGTTTGCTTCAGGCATTTTGGAAAACTCCACGCCACCGTCCACAAATCCTCACGGAGAAATCGCYGGTCAGACAGGAGAGCTCCTCGGGCACACGGACACCCCCCTTCCCCAGTCAATAAAAAAAATCAGCGTTCATCAAAGCCAGAGATCTCCCAAAGCCCGGCAGTTGCTAATCCCAGACAAAGCCAAGCTTGGCATAGCATCTTTGCAGAGGGCTGAACGCGGGTGTATTTGCTCGCAGRAGAGAATAATGAAATCAGGGATTGCACGAAGAAACGAGAGCTAATCCAAATGTATTCAGCTGGATGGCTGGAAGCACTTATGAATTATGAATCGTCCTGGTTGCTTAGTTGGCTGAAGGGGGTCCCCACTCCACATTAGCCTTGCTCAGCTGAACTGTACGACAAAAAGATGATGCTGGCTTCTGAGGGGTTGCCAGCTTTAGTAACACAGCCATCTTTTTAGAAGGAAGATTAAAATGGAGGAAGCTCTGTGCATATTTAAATAAGTCAAAAGTAGGCAGTAGTCTCTTCTCCATTTCTGCTTTTTTTTAATCCTCTTCATCAYAGAGACCGAGGATTTTCAAAGCAAGTATTCACGTATGGATTTTTAAAAGCATAATTTTTCACATTTTCAGTGTGATCATAATTCTTTTCCCCTACATGGTAAAGGGCAAAATGCAGCAATGCAGCAAAATGTACCTTTACAAACTGGAAATATTTTTCAGGTAAAAGGTATAAACTAATAAGAAGCTTAAATCTGTAATGTCARTCTGCAATCACAATATAAGATTTTAATAAATTCTTTCTTACAAGAATATATTCACAATCCAAATTTGAAGATTTAATCATTGCTTTAATTTTTATTCTAAACTGAAAYGCAATCGCTTTATTAGGAAGCTGTAGCTGTCCTTTTAGCATCAAATCAAAAGCAAAGCACATTGTACTGCGTACGTGATAACAGATCACAGCAAGGAACCACCACTGATGTGCAGCACTCATACCGCTTTAGGACGTCCTTGGTGATTGCTGGCTGTAATAGGCTGCACGACAGCGGCCAGGATTCCTAAAATAAAAGTGCAATCTCTGGTCTAAAATTATTTCCCTTCTCCGACTGCCTTGATTAAATGTTATCARCCTCGCCTGGCATGACGTCACGAGGCTCCCTCGCGCGCCGTGGGACACGCGGGGYGGGGGGTGCAGCCCGTGCCGCACTGCACCCCCGGGTTCCGCTGCAAGAGCTGACGGGAGGGAGATGCAGAGCCTGCACACAGCCCRCGCAGGGCCCGCGCAGGGCCCACGCAGGGCCCGCAGCTCCCTGCTTGCCCAGGCTGCCGCACCAGCACTGAGCACCACGAAAATCACGCCTCGCTGGCCAGGCGCGGGTCCAGCCGCTACTCAGCACCTTCCAGATGGGAATCCTGCTCAGCCCTTCGGCCGTAAGGACCACACAGAGCAAATGAAGTTGCGAACCCACCTTCTCCTCTCCTTAAATTCATGATTATCAGAGGTGGAAAGCTGATGCCACCTCCCTTTTACCACRTGGCTATCTGCGCAGACCAAAGATGGGGTACTATCTGCTCGGACTCTGCCACCACCACCTCCGCTGTCTTCTCTTGCAGCAACCCGCCTTGCCCTGCCAGTGCGAATGTCACACAGCCAGGCTTCACTCGGTGGGTTGCCCAACCAGTTTAAATACTGTCTCCTGGGATATGGGCAGGAGCAGGATGTGAAGGATGCCATCTCCTGGGATATGGGCAGGAGCGGGATGTGAAG
>JASVER010000164.1:985686-998810 GCA_030449065.1 Oceanodroma leucorhoa
GAGTGGGATGTGAAGGATGCCATCTCATGGGATATGGGCAGGAGTGGGATGTGAAAGACGCTGGCTGCCCAGGAGGGTATCCCACAGTGCTGGGTCATGGGCAAGGGCTTTGGCTCACAGGGGCAGGAGTGGGATGTGAAAGACGCTGGCTGCCCAGGAGGGTATCCCACAGTGCTGGGTCATGGGCAAGGGCTTTGGCTCACAGGGTCTCCACTAAACTTCACGCTAACCAAGAGGGACAAAAGCCTTTTTGAAACTCCTCAGAGAAACCTTAGTGATGGAGAATGAGTGGCAGCAAGAATGAAAAGCAAGTCAGAGAAAGCCCGTGGGAGGAGAGGAGAGCTCTGACCTTATCAATCCTCACAGTGACGTATTTTTGCCGGTCACAAGCACCAGCCACCAACACGTGAGCACTCCCACAGACTTACAGCGAAGCACGTGCTGAAACATTTCTCTGGATCAAGGCCTTTATCTTTACAAGGAAAACACCATAATCAGATGATCACACAACTTTTAAGCAACGTTGAATCAGTCRGGTTTTCTATACAATCACGCCTTTCAGACAAATAATCGCAAGTGGTGGACAAACATTTGAAAAAAATGCCTTTACATCACAACTGGCTTCATAAAGTACAAAGGGTAGCTGCTGCCTTTTCACAGAGGCACAAAGCAATTAAATGACCTCCACAAGGTCACCCAAGCCATCTGCAGCAGAAATGAGGACTGATAAAAGACCTCGGGATTCTCATATCTGATCTTTAACCAGAAATCTGTCCCCTTCATCTCCTCCAACAGCCTTAATCTTGCTCACTTYTCCAGACTTTTAATCAGCAACCTTTTATAAACGCAGACAGCRGTATTACAGCACCGCTGAAAGAACTATTGGTGCCAAACCCAGCCGAGACACCCACAGTGCTATGAGAATACCCACATGCTTTGCAAAGTTTATTGCAATTTACCATCTGAATGCTGCTGGCACCTAAGCAGGATTTACTTAATAACACGATAGCCTTTTAAAAACAACACAGTTCAGCATGGACTGAGGCATGCTGATGGTGCACTCGGTAATCACAATGTCTTCACTGCTCGTGGGGGGTATTTGGGATTTTTCCTGAGCTTCCCTTGATGTCAGGACGCTCTGGAGCAACACTGCTTCCTCTGAACTGCTTTGCCATTTGCCTGCAGCGCCCGCAGGGAGAAAGCATGACTGATGTCATGTGCAAACCTCTGTAACGATCCCTTCGTTAAATCGATTTGACAGCAAAGGGTAAAACAAACAGATTGCACGCTAGCAATGAGAAAATACCAACTGCTCTGCCATTAAGCAAACAGAAGCGTTGCTGCTTTAAAGAGATCGTGCACGAGTGCAGCATGGCCCTCAGCTTGGTAATTACAATAATGCCTATCAGCAACATGTGGACGTGTGCTGTTGTTTTCATAATTAATAATCATCTCGGTGCCTTTTACAAAGGAAATAAGCACTGATAACCTCGCTGTACAGATGGGAACTGAGGCACACATCAGAATACGCGTGCGCACACACGAGGATGTACACGGGAGGGGATGCCCACCCCGACTGGAGGGGATTTTTCCCTTAAAAAGAAGCAAAATCAGAAACAGGCTTGGGGCTCTCTTCTCTCTACCCCAAACTCCGATCACAGGACCATGCAATTAACACATTCAGCTGATGAAAGGAGTGCAGATAACRTAAACAAGATGAAGCCCCAACTGAAATTTTCAATAACCAGATACACATGGCAGTACAGCTGACCTTCCCAGCAAGTCACAGAGGTCTAAAACCATCTGGAGGGTTGTGTGAGAAAAAACCATCGCATCGCGTGGAGTTTTCCTGTTTTGCATACTCTGAAGTAACTGCAGAAGTCATCTGAACCAAATTAAGTCTCYCAGAAATTGAACCATTCTTTGATTACCAGCAGTGGCCCTTTTTCATGTATTTTCTGGTAGAGGGAATCGCAGTTTCTTTCCAGCTTTCCAGTTGTGCATGCAGTAATTTCCTTGATTACCATTGGGAAAGTTCACTCACAGTTCCCCTCTTGGCTGCCCACCCTGCACCCTCGCCGCTCACATTTTCTCTGCACCAGCAGTTGCACCATTTGCTTTTACTTCTTCAGCTGCAGCGTGGGGCTGTCCTTGCACAGGTCTGCAAGGACATGACCACGGGGACTTCTACGAGCACGCGGGAGGGCGGTGGCATCGGCACCGAGTGCATGGCAGCTTCTTCAAACCACTTGGCAGCTGGTCCCTCACCCCATCCTAACCAAACGCTCCGCAGGCAAAGCTTGCTTGCCTTCATTTTTGTGAAAGGAAAARAATTTGGCCTAATTTATGATAGGATTTGCCAGATTTAGGAGCCCAAGCACACCGGGAGCATGCTGGCTCCGGGGCCCCCGCATGCGATATGAGGTGGAGTCCAGGGCAGCATCCAGCCACATGTGGGAAATCTCCCCAGTGCTTCAGCGTGGAAAATGCCACCTTTCTGGCTCTTTATGGAAGAAACATCTCTCTTCCTTTCCTAGGAAGGCTAGGGAGAGCCACGCGGAGGCACACGCAGTTCGTGGCCTTTCCATACCCACGACAGCTCCGGTGATAGTCCTGTTGTTATTCCTGCTCCTATTCCCCTTTGGAGTATGGCATCAGAGGTGTTCCTGGTGCTTTACAGGGAGAATAAAGACAGGAGGATGTATCTGCTGCTGATGTAAATCCTTTGAAGTCGATTTATACCAGCTGGGGTTCCCTGAGGCCAAGAGTCCTTATGCAAAGAGGCTGCTTAAAACAGTTTTAGTCATTTGCAGGAGCTGAGGGCAATTTCAAGATAAAAGAGCTGCTCAAGATGCTGCGGGGTTCCAGCCCCGAGTACCTAGGGAGAGTGGGGTCCCACCCCGCACTTTGATGGAGGAATCTCGGTGCAGATCTCCAGTGTGTAAAAATGTTTATAAACTCTGTTCCCGGCGACCCACCCTTCTGACGCAAACATTACATCCCTCGCTCTTCCACCGCTCCTAGAAATCCTTAGAACAAAAGGATTTGTGGTACGAGGGTTACTTTCGTCTTTGATTTCCACGCAAAGGCAGCTGGGCTCAATCCTTCTCAGCTTAATTGCCCAGGTAAATCACTTCAGCTCCAGAGGCGCAATTAAACTTTGGTGTAACTCCATTCATTTCAACAGCTCTTCTCCTGGGAATCACTGGACACCCAGCACCAGGAGCTGGGAAGAGCTGACATTCACCTGCCCGTGTGATGGAGCGGGAACGAGAGTCCAGMCGGAAATTATTTACACACAGGAGGGAAATTACTCATGCATGTATACGGCAACCAGGTCAAACAACAAATGCGTAATGCTTTTGTCTGGACCTCTGGTCGCTCGAAGGGAATGGATGTGACACTCATGCGCTACTGCAGATTTGTAAAAAAAAATAAGATTAATCTCATCACCTGTGTTTGAGAAGCTAGAAGAAATATTTGTAAATACCTAGCTSTCCCTTCCTGACACGGATACCTTGTTCCTGTATTGCGCAGAGCAGACAAAACTCCAGGAGTTAGGATTTTGCACAGGCAGAGCGAGGCTCACAGGGTGCGATCCCGGGTGCCCCAGGACAGYGGTGGGTACCAAACCCGGACACCCCCTGCTCGCTCCTGAGACAGGCAGGGAAGCAGATCTCTGGCACACGAGCACCCTGTAACTCTCTGAAGGTAATTCTTCRTTATTGTGTTTTTTCCCCGACTACATTTGGGAAACCTGCTGATTTTGGAGTGCTGGAGCACTTCTTTTGTTGTTTCTTAAAAAGTTTGCAAGTCAAGAGTTAAAATTCTTTCATGTATCGGAGCAGTCATCTGATCTGTGCTTTCCTGATGTTATATCACTTACAGAAAGGACTGCGTCAAACACATTTGCAGCTGTCCTTGTTACTTCATAATTTCTATCGATTTTCCTTTTTAAGCACTCACATGAAGGATGACGGGAAGGTGCATTTAAATGTTTAAAGAAAAAATGAGCCCATTTCACACTAAWCAGTACTAGAAGAGAAAGTCTGCAGACATATTTCAGTGCCTGAAGAAAAGTGGAATGGTTGCAGTCAACTATCAGTCATTAAAAAAATCAAATGCTTTTGCAACTCTTTCTAGTTCTTGTTTCCTAAAACAATATAGTTTTTAATGCGCTAGAAACTATTTTTAATGAGATACAAAGTACTATTTGTTTTTTGGKTTTTTTTTGTTTTCCCTTCAGCTTATTTTTTAAACCAAAAAGTAAACACACGGTTATGAAATCTCCAATTTCACATCAAAGGAGAGTTGATTTATATATAYGTTCAAAGGAAGACTTTAAAGGAGTAACATCATGACCAACTTGTTGGCCTTATGTTATTAGRATAATTTAAAAATCCACAATGTAAATGTTGATAAATAAATAGCACGTTGCCATAAATCAGCATGTGGCTGCTCATGAAAGCAATAACATATATCTGATGTAGACAGAACAATATTCAGATTTTACCCGTAAAGTTTAGCATTTCTGAAAGCAGCAGAACCTCCCTTGGGTGGGACGTATTTACGCAACACAGGGCTTAAAAAGTGATGAAGTGGAACCTGAAGCAGGAGTGTTATCACCGGTACATTTCCAGCTCATTTCCAGACAAATGAGACTTGAAATATGCAAATTGCATTAAAATGCCGGAAAGGAAAAACTCCCTATAGGATCCTGCCCAAGGAAAGCACTGTGAATTAGCACTGCTTAGAAACGATACTGAATTTCCTTATTTAAAAGCAGGCTCGGGGCGTGTTACTCACTTGCTGGGAACTGGTAAGGCAGAAGAAAAACCCCCTCCACCCGATGCTGGGGAATTGGTAAGGTCATGGAGAAACCATCCCGTTTACTTTCCTGAAAATGAGTGTGTCATGTGTTTATAAGGTGTGCCCGCCTGAGTTTTTGTTGGCACAGGGAGAAAATGCCTGCCATACCCTGCAGGGCCAAATCTGCTTACCACCTCCTCGGTCAGGGCAGTCCTGCAGCATCTATCGCCGATGAATTCAAGTCTCGGAGTATCCAATACCATTGTGTTTGGTACCCAACAGCCCTTGGTTTAGATGTACATTTGTTTGAATTGACATAAAACACCAGGACTGAGAGAGTTTAAGATTTCATGCTGCGTGGTGTGACAAAGCACAAATTGTGTGTCTCCTCGGGCGGAAAAATCGTGGCAGCAGGGTACGGCCCAGGCTGCAGCTTGAACTGAAGCTTTGGGTTCCTTTGGAAGAGGCTCAGGTTGTTTCTGCTTCACCCAAAATGCTCTTCCCATACTTAAGAATAGGTCTCTTCCAGCCAATTAATACATGCAMCTATATCTGGAGACTACGTGTAAGTGTATTATATTTTGTATTAATTTCCTCACCAGTAGGCAGCAAAAAAATGCCTGGCACCAAAACCCTTCACCTGTTAAAACTGCACACCGCAAGAGCTCTCCGTCAGACAGAAGCACAGCAGCAGTCCCCCAGGAACCAAGCTCTCTCCACCACTGAAAGATGCATTTTATAACACAAAACAAGTTGCACTGTAAGGAGAAAGGACCACACAAACGGCAAGCTACAGGCAAGGGGTAACTCTAGCATCACCTTTCCCAGAGCAGCTGTGTGCAGCACGGTGAGCATTCATACCAGTTTTTCATCCCAGCACTGCTTTTATTCTTCACTCAAAGAGGTGAGTCAATCAAACCAGAAACAAGCAAAAATACTTGTTCTGCAAAATCATTTTTATAGAGTTTTACCAGGTGGAAAAATGTTTGTTGTTTAACTGCAAAAGGAAAATCAGGAAGAGGAGATGATGAGTACCAGCCCGAGATGAAGGCTAGGAAGCAACAGCAAAATTAAAACCTACAGCAGCTTGTTTGTTGACATAAAGTTGATTAAAGAAAGACTTGATGCAGCTGACAACATCTGTGGCCTCGAGAGCAGATAGTGCTCCAGAAGGCTGCAGATCTCAGACCAAAATCTTCTGTCAGTCACACCCATGCAAACCACACTGATGAAGCCCTGACTGCCAAAGGAAGCCAAACGACTACGTAAAGAGAGCCCACAAACCAGAGAGCCTCCCCAGCCGCTCGTCCCTGCCAGGGCAGGCAGGGAGCAGGCAGAGTCAGCCCTRCTCCTGCGGGGTTTGGGAGTGAACTGTAAGGAGATGCTGCACATTCGGATTAAATATGCCTGGATTATATTCTCAATCTTCAGGAAAAAAAAAAAACAAACCCAAAACAACGGAGAGGGAAGAGCAGTTGTCATTTAATAAGAGAGCAATGCAATTAAACATGGGATTTTATTAATCGTATGAAGCAGCAATTTAAATTTAATTTAAATTCGAGTCAGGCTACGCACTCATCATTTAGGCAAATCCAGCTGGGGTTTTACCTGAGTAGGAGAACAGGCTTTGGAAAATTCAAATAACTTTGTGCCCYGAGATGACTGTTCCAAGACGCCCATAATGAGAAAAACTCTGGCAACTTTTAATCGAGAGAAGTCTGTTTGCTTCAGAAAACACAGGATAAAGAGTAAGTCCTGTGCAAGAAGTCAGTGTAGCTCCACAATATAGTATCCCCCCCAAAAAAACATGGCAGTTGGTCCTGCCAAAACGAAAACGAGCCTAATGCAAGCACCAAAACCATATGGAATACACTAATTAATGTAAATATATTTAAATGAAAAATCCTTCTCACATAGAGATAGGCAAATGATTTGCAGAATAATTTTTATGCAGCATTTGCCCAGCTGTGCTAAATCAGCAGCAAGGTGAGGCACTTCTCGTTTGTTTGCTTTAAACACAGAGCAAAGGCTTTAATCAGAGGAATCTCTCCCTCCAAGAGCTCTGACGGATGAGCCTTCAAACCAATACATCTCCACAACATGTTCTGGCTTTGATAGCACAACATCTTTCAATTAAGTTTCATTTAGTGCAAATATTTTGATCACCAGCTGCCCCACCAGAGGCAATTGGTCTGCAACTGGGTAAAAAACGAGGAGTTCGGAGTCAGGCTGTGCAAACTGGCCCGGTCCACAAAATCAGGGTCAGGATTAGGACGGCTCCAAGGATTAAATCCTACTTTGGAATCCTTTACAGCTCACCCTCATCCTAAGTGATGCTTCTCCTCTGAGATTTCGTCCGTCTCCAGTATCCTCACTTCACTTCCAGAGAGGTCACTGCTCTGAACAGTTAGTCACTCTCTAGTCCTGCCCTCAAATCATGATTCATTTTCAACCTGCCTTTGAGCTATTATTTATTTAAGCCCCACCCTAATGTGTTATAACGTAAAAGTCTGAGAATGCAGAACTTTAAAACCCATCGCATCCTAGCACAGGCAGAAATGTTTAAAGGACATGCTAAAAGGTCCTGGGCACCGTCGTGTCCCAGAGGATGGCAGCTGCCCAGAAAGGCTCTTGGGAAGATGGATTTGAACCAAAATTCAAACCCCAAAGTCTTCATCTCTGCTGTGGCTATCTAGATGCGCACCAGCAGCACGTATGGTGTGTGGCCGTGGGATCTCCCTCGTATGGGCTTTTCCCACCCGTTTACCACAACAGTCCCAGAAGATGAGAAAGCATCCGCCACTCAAAGTCGCTTTGCTCTAGGAGGGTATCTCCAACGGTGGCACYGGCTCCTAATACTGTACCGACACTTTGCACAGAGAATGGTGCAGGTTTCCACTATTTCATTTTTTTAATACTTGAATCAGTTTAACTAAGGTATCTGGAAACCGACAGCCCAAAGGGCTCGCCAGACCGAAATATTATATTGTTAAATAAGCCCATGTACGGCCCCACTATTCCACCCCACTCTTAAGACATATTTGATATAATCAGAATGATTTATTTTACAAGCCAAAGAGCAAGGGAGAAGGAATAGGATGGATACGGAGACCGCTACCCTAAAAGTCCATTTATGATAGTGATGAGAACTGATACGCAAGAATTGACTCAGACCCAGCTCCCCAAGTCTTGAACATCCATGAGGAGCTCTGAGGGGTTTCACAGTCTGGGGCAGAGCCACCGTCCAGAGCYGGCTCTTCCTCAGGCAGCAGCCTTCACCGGAACCTCATGTTCACCACTCCCAAGTGTCTCTGTTAAAAAACCTGGCTCCCACATCACGCGTAGCTTTGCCKTAAGAAATACAGTGCCCTGTCCTCTAGAACAAGGACATCCTCAACACAAATGAAAARCCATCAGATAAAACAAAGATGGAGTGAATATTCCCAACCTCAGGTATAAACAGCTCCTACCACAGTGTTCATCAAGCACAATGATCGTCTCGTGTCCTGCTCTGCAGACAGCAGCTGTACGTCTTAAGAAACAGTTAACCGCCGCAGAGCACGCAACCTGCATTAGGGCTCTGCAGGGACCAGCTCTGCAGGGACCTCCGAGRAGCAATGCCAGGGGCTGCTCCGATCGGCCCGCCGCACTCCGCAGAGCTCTCCCAGGCGCTCGGGTCGCGGATCCCTGTTTGCGTAACGCYGAGTCCCCGGGCGAGGGGAATACCGGCGTACGGCTGGGGAACCGCGTGTGGAGCTCAGTGATTCATCCCGGCTTGTAAAAACAGGAGACGTGGAAGTCTCTTTGTTTCGCTGGCTGATGCACAAGCGAACAAGCCTCTCTTTGTGCAGCGCTCGGTTATTTTAAAGCATATTAAACAAAGGAAGTTACAGCAAAAGCAAGCGAAAGACTAAACAGCTCGGCACCACTTAAGGGAAACATCACGTACGAAGAGGACAAGATTCGGGGCTGACGGACTGGCAGAAGACAGACGAGCGAGCGTGGAGGCTGTGCAGCCCAGCACATACGCTGCTGGCACTCGGCCCCGCGCGCGCTCGACCTCCACCACGGACCTCAGGAGTTTACATTAGTGTCCAGATGTTTATTTAGTCACTGCCTCCTGAAAGCTAGGTGCGGCCTTGCTCCTCTTTTCTGACCGAAATGCCCTTTGAAATACAAGCAAAATGAAATCAGTTATGTTTATCTTAGTGGCTTCTGGCTCACAAGTGACCAAGATAGGAGTGCGGAGCCCCGCCATGCTGCTGCCCCAAGCTGCTGGCTGAAAATGGCCTTGGGTGGCAACATTTGAGTCACGTTATTCAGCACTCGTAGTAACGGAGATGTCTTTAAGAGCTGAAATAAGAGAGTTTAAGGATTTACTCTGCAGTGTTGGTAGCTGCACGGGCAGTGCTGGCAGGGAAGGGTCCCCCARGACCCTTCTGGGGACAGAAGCAGGTTTCAAAAGTTGCGAGAGCACAAGGCAGGCACCCTGATGACAACACCTCTGTCTACTCAAAATTAGAATATTCCCACAGACCACAAATTATGTTATCTGTCCATTTACTTACTCGATGGACTGCAAAAAGCTCTAAATAAGACAGGTCTAATTTAGGGAGATGGAAAAGTTAGGTCCATTCGGATATATCCATTTTACGCACGATCTGGGCTGAATCCTGCACAGGCAGGCAGGTAGCTCTTCAGAAATAATACATTTTCTCCATCCTTCATTTCGATGATATTATGGCCCCATAAAAACTTGGATCTGGCAAGACCAGCATTTCAGCTGGGAAAAATACTTGTTCCTTTTTATGATTCGGGGGATGCACCGAGGATGTCCTCCCCCAGATCCCAAATGCTATATTAGGTAATAGAGTTGAGAGGGTCCTGCGCTTCCGTCTGCAGGACAAGCGAGGCTGCAGACAGCCGCCTAATGCCAAACGCAACATTACAGGGCGGCCACCAAGAGAGAAAATACCCTCTCTTTATCAGCAGGCCCATGACTCACAAACCCTTCTGAGACACAGCAGTTGCCTGACAGGGTGATAAATGCAGGAAAAAAAGAATATATATATTACAGTAATGTAAATATGCGTGGTCTGCTTCTGCAGGCAGCACTGAGTGCCTACAGAGCTTCACAGGTAATTTTGTTTCATTGCAAAGCTGCAGTGCCATACTCTGCTCACAGCAAAAGATCAGTGTAATGTTAGGAAAATACATTCCCTTCATGTCGGTTGCATTCCCTGCAACCAGGTAGTTTTCCAGGTATTTTTTTCACTAATTTAGAAAGTTAAGGGCACCACTGCACGGTCAGTTGTTCTTTAGCAGAAGCTTGCACCTGGAGCAAGGGACTCGGGCTGGTTTGCGGATCAGGCACTGCTCTGGTAATGCGTCAGGTCTCACGGACGCCGACGACAGCACACCCGGGGAACAGAGTTCCCCTCTTTGCCAGTTTTATGTCTGATCCCCGCTCGCAGGACTGTAGGGTCCCACTGTGCAAGTGGCAGTGCTCCCACGGCTCACAGTGATGTCAGTGTAATCAGGCTCGTTAGCTCACAGTAAGAGTAGCTGCTTATTTCCTCACTTCTGTAATTAACTAACATCTTAAAAAAGTATACGCACATGTTTTAACTGATGTTTTCCGAAAACCATCAGCTTACAGCCAGGATGCCGTCCTGCATGGCGTTTCCCCCCAGCGATTTCTTTTTGGTGCAGGACTTCTGAGAATCACCCTGCGAACACGTATGCCGAGATCCTCCCTCTCTGCCTGCTGTTGTTGCAACTCTGGATTTTCTAAACTACGTCTGTCAGGAAGGAGACAGGAAATTCGAGTCACACTTGCAACAGCTGTGCCATGCCTACTATCAGTCTCAAATGACGTAGTTTGGCTTGGGTGGCGYGGGGCCAGGAACTCAGCGAGAGCGGAGGTCAGGAAGATAGGTCACTGTTTATACTGCTCTTGCACTTGGGAGCATGCTGAGTCTATTTGCTTTCTTCCTATCTATACTGATTCTCTTTCCGTTTTTCTTTAATAACGTGGAGCCCAAGCATCCTGTTTTCAAAACATCTGACTGTTTTGCTATTTACCGGTGACAAATTTAAATGCCTTTGACCGAAACAGGCAGTTGAGTGGGATACTTGGCGAAGGGAAAAACCTGACCAATTAAGGACCGTTGCAGCCTCCTCCTGAAGATGCCCATTTCCAACCCAACAGCTTCTCACACTCTAAGATCATTCTGCAGATCGTACATCTGCCACCAAAACCCAAAAACCACAAACCCCCCTTACCGCTGATGACGAAAGGAAAGCGAGGTGTGAGGCCATTTTATGCTTTTCTTTCACAGATGAAAGCGATACTGGAAGTTGACCAAAAAGTGCAGACATTTCAGAAACTGGTTATGAAAGAACAAAGTTTCGGTAACCTTTTGCTCGACCCAGCTGTAAGCCATTTGCACACAGAAGGATGACAACTTTTAATTATTACACTAAGCAATTTAGTTAGTCTTTCACCTTCACGAGTCCAGATTTTGCACTCAGTGAAAAAAAAAAAAATCTCAAAACGAAGGGCATCAGCATCCATGCCTTCTCTGCAGCCTAAACCTTTCTAAACTTTCACCCTGGCTTCCCTCAACACTATCTCAAAAAAAAAAAAATATTCCTTTCTTGAAAGCTCGGTCTATAAAACTTTTATTACTTCCTTTGCCCCTGCACGTCGTGGTAATCACTAACAGAGGAGGAAGCTGAAATAACACGGCATTTCTTTGCTCAACTTTCTCCATAAAAATGAGTTTATGATTCAGCATTTCTGATTTCACTGATTTCCAATTAGGAAAAAAAAATAATAACATCGGGTTCGTGCAGTACAACTCAGAACTGGGCTTAACCACGGCAACGGGTCAAAGGCATGGACGCAGCAGGCACAGCCCTCACCCCAACGACCGAGCGAGCTCAGTCCGGACTGCATGACCTGCTCCATCGGCCAACGCACGAAAGCCTGGGTGCAGAAACCTGCGCYGGAAAAAAAGAAGGCACGGGGATGGGGAGCAGCCAGCCTGTCCCGGAGGTGTGAAGGCTCCGCTGGCAGCCAAGCGCTGCCCCGGGCAGCGGCTGGGATCAGAGCGGGGAGGTGGCTCCGGCCCCGGGGGAGGGAGCGCCTCCCATCCGGCTGCAGCCACCCCGGCGAGCTACGGTCTGACTCGGGGAGATGCTGAAATTCGGTGGATGCTTTGGCTCGGCAGGACACAGCTGGGGAGCCCGGCTCCAGCACGGGGAGCGGGGGGGGGGCAGGCACATTAACTGCCAAAAGTTGCACAAAGGCGTTCAGACCTCGGCATTTCGCTTTCTTTCCTCTCTGCTGCTTCTCAGTGTACTCCCGGGACTCTCCGCTCTCCCTCCTGCTTCTCTGACTTTTAGCACAGCGTACTTTTCTTACTTTATWTTAGTACCTTGCTCCTCGCAGAAAAACTCAAAACTCCCCTTTCGCTCACGGCGCATTAAAAACTGGAAAAAAAAAAGGTCCCGGGAGGCGGGCGAGCAGCTCCTCTCGACGCTCATTCCCTATGCACAATCTTTGACTTCGCACCCTCATCATGTGCTGGCAAGCGGTGCCGAGCCAGCCCACCACATTAAAAACAAAATTAAACGCTTACCGAAAGACAAAACAGCAATAAAATAACGTACCACAATGTTTAGAGTTTGCCATTATTACGGACAGACAACAATGAAGATAATTGACTTTTGAAGTGATAATTTGTTAAATGCGGGCGTTTTCACAGTGTTTCTGGTAATATCGGTTCCGAAGGGACCGGCGCTAATTGAAACCTCTTTTACTTCTCAGAAATGAGCCCGGCGGTAAGGATCGCTCTCCCCGCGCCATCCCCCCCTGCCACCGCCAGTTTTTTCTGGCCGTGCCTCTGCGGGGGAAACCCGCACCTCCTCCCCCGGGAGTAACTCTGGAGKTGCTCTCCTGTGCAGACGGGCCGGGCATCACGCTGCCGTGCCCCGCGCCGCTCCGCATCCCCCCGCTCCGCATCCCCGCTCCGCTCACCTTGTTGGATGCCATCTCACTGACGGAGCGGTAGGTCTGGATGGTCTCCAGCTGATCCAGGCACCAGTCGAGCTCCTCCAGCGTCTCCATGGCCAACTTCTGGTAGGGCTCCTCTGCGAAGAGGCAGACGGACATGTAGTCGGGCTGCCGCGGCGGCAGCCTCTCCATGACGGGGCCGCCCGAGCCGCCGCCAGCGCCGCCGGAGGTGCCGCACCGCTCCCTCATCATGCGCCCGCCGCTGCGCTCCCCTCGCCGCCGGCGAGCAAATCCC